>OZ038508.1:86511016-86628516 GCA_964036315.1 Acanthosepion esculentum | reverse complement strand
ATATATATATATATATATATATATATATATATATTTCGGCTTGTTCATTATCTATCCATCTATCTATTTATCTATCTCAGTCTATTCATAACCTATCTATCTACCTACCTGCCTATCTATCTATCTATCTATCCATCTACCTACCTACCTACCTACCTACCTACCTATCTATCTATCTAATCTCTCTCTCTTTCTATCTCTCTCTCTCTGTATATATATATATATATATATATATATATATATATATATATATATATATATCGGTTTGTTCATTATATATATATATATATATATATATATATATAATAAACATATATAAATATATATATATATATATATATATATATATATATATATATATATATATATATATATATATATATATATATATACCAGTGTGTTCATTATCTATTTATCTATTATCTTCGTCCATTCACCTCGCTCTTTTTCTATATAGACCGAACAATTATCTGTGTATGTATACGTATCTATCTGTCACTAAGTCTATCGCCGTCTGTTCATCTATCTAACAATCAATCTATCTACCTCAGTCTAATATCTATCTATGTGTCTCGGTCTGTTCGTTATCTATCTATCTATCTATCTATCTCAGTCCTTTTCATATCTATCTATCTATCTATCTATCTATCTCATTGGTGATTCATATGCTTACACACTTTCTTTCTTTATCTCTCTCCCCCCTCTCTCCCCCCTCTCCCTCTCTCTCTCTCTCTCTCTCTCTCTTTCTAAGTCTTTACATAAACTAAAAAAATATCTATATATATATATATATATATCAATCAGTCTATCTCACTTTACTTCTATCTTTCTATCTATCTATCCATCTATCTCAATTTTTTCAGATCTATCTATTTGAAATCGACGCCCCATTTTTAATTTGCTTTAAACTGTTGAATGCGTTAGTCGATATTCGTAATGTACACTTTAAAAAACAATAAAAAATATCGTGTTACAGCTTAACAACTTGTGCCTCAGTGGCTTTATCGCCTTGCTTAGGCGAAGTTATTAATATATATATATATATATATATATATATATATATATATATATATATATATATATATATATAAAGAACAGTAAGATATATAATCCGGTGTTCTTATAGATATTTTTAATTTTACAAAATAGTGCTCAATGTAAATTTACAGTGCATTAATATTATAAATTAACTAATTTTTTCGCTACACAACAATAACCATGTTTCAAAAATGGAAGCTAAAGTACAGTAATGTCTTTAATTTTGTTATTAAATTAAAGAAATTAGTTCCATTTCATCCTCAAGCGAATTTTGGAGTAACTTATTTTTAAATTTACTGAGTTTTAAAGGCACGGCCAAAATTCATAATTCACTGTTTCCAAGGATAGAGATAAATCCAATCATTCAGACAAGGGGCAGTAGCGTGCTCATTTTTATTAACTCTTGTTGTATCAGTTATTAGTTACGTTCGAAAAAGGGGTTATGTTTAGGGATGGGGAGGGATATATTTTTCAACGAATTCTGACATCCGTTAAATGCATGTCGTCTGGGGGTTTTTTTTATTGTTAACGGCAAAAAAATTCTTACGGCATTTTTTCTATTTGTATATTGAAAGATTTTTTGGGGATGTTTAGGTTAGAATACGTTTTATTTAACTACGATTTTAAAATTTTCACCTTTAATTTTTAATAGACTATATTTCTTTTTAAAAAAAAGTAAATGTATTAGAATTACTTACAGTATGTAAAATTATTTTTTCATATCAAGTATAAGTATGTATATTACCAGGTCACATTCTTTTTAATTTTATATTTAAATATTATTTAAGTAAAATTTATGACAATGACGGCAAAAAATAGCTAATTCATTTCTCTGATTCAGTAAACATTTATTTTTTATAAACTTAGTAATATATAGTTTCTCATGTATGTACAAAGGACATGGGTCATTTAATGGCCTACATATTCTAGCTCTTCATATTAATTTCATTTTACTGTAGGTGTTTTATTGGATTCATTTAGGTGCTAGAAGTATTATTACCCAAAGTATAGCCCAATAGTGTTATACAAACCTCGGAGAATTCCAGTAAGATATCTTTAATCATTTCTAAGATAAAACGTTTCAAAGTTTAATCTAACAATTAAACAATTTTGCTAATACACTATTTGGACAATTTTGCTGTTACACCCGAACAGTGGTCACTCAAGGCCATCAATTTTTTTCCTTACTCTAACTATAAGATATAATTTTAAAAATGTTTCTGTGCATGAAATTAAAAAACACATTTTGGTATTTTAATATTAATTGTAATAATTCTATAAAAATAATCATTAATTTTAAACAAAAATCTTTCAGACATGTAAGAAAAAAAGAGGCAGGACAAAGTCTTTGATATGTGTGTCTCTCTATTTACCCCTTTCTATTTTTAATTGGTTTTATAGCCTATTATCAAGTCACTTATGGTAGAGATAGGAATAGTTGACTGATATCATATTTCCTCAACACTACCCCAATTACACTCCTCGTCCCACCACTCCAGTCGAAAAGTTAAGTCTGCCACTTTCTTTGATTTTTCGCCGACTTTAATCGGGCTAAATTTAATTTGCCCCTTTTCAATTGATAGATTCCACTAAAAAAATTATACTGTATGGAATACATTATTTAAAATGAACATTTGAAAACATTAAGTTGAAATAAAAATGTCTCCTTTCAAAAACAGGGCATACAAATCATTAGACATTTTAAAAAGATTTTTTATAAAATTAAAGCAAGAAATACATTGCTGAATAACTACGTCACCAACCTGATTGTGCTCAAATCAACGCAGCCCGACTTGCCACGTTAATTTTATTTCATTCTTTTTTTACTTTCTTTCTTTGTTTTTTTTCTTTCTGCTCTCTTTCTTCTTTATTATGAACAATATCAATGAAATGTATTTCAGTCAATATTTTGAAGCACGGAGTTAAAATGATTAATTTTGAATCCAGCTAAAATGAAGAATGAAAAGATTTTTGTTGCTTTGAAATAGATATACTTGAATGTTGACTGATTCGGGTTCAGCCGACCTCCGGAGTCGCCACTTATATATATATATATATATATATATATATATATATATATATATATATATATATATATATATATTTAAAGATATATTTGAAGGTACAACATTTTATCACAGCAATAAAAGTGTGAAGCTTGATAATACTAGACATATTAAAAACGGGCGAAGCAACCGGTTTCGTTCCCACTCTTCAGGCTTCCAACGGGAGATTTAATTTAAATTAAAAAACAATGAACAATGTACAATGAAAAAGAAATGTGGAGGAGAGAAAAATTTATGAGCAAAAGGAGCTAGAGGCAAATGACTGCGAGCCCCAACAAACACTCACGCTGTTTGCAGAAGGAAGGCTTGCGGGACCCGATGTAAAGTGCCTCCAGCACGTTAAGGTGAAATATATATATAATAGTAATAATTAGAAAAGATAGCAGTATGTTAAATTTCCTCCCCACCTCTTTCGCTTTTACTTCTTAGGTAAGTTGAACGCCAGACTTCTATACATCTTACGAAATAATGTAACCATTTGTATCTGTCCATAATGAAATGGTCTAGGATTTGTATGCAGACAACTTTAAATCTGATTAAATCGTTCACTCGCATCTAATTTAAAATCGCCTGATGAGGTGCGTTGTATGCGCATCGAAACACGACTGCAATTGTGTAGCGATTTTGACATGTTTTTGATGCAACATCTTAAAATTAAATTAAATTACTATCAAACATTAAAATCTCTTTTTTCACTTAAATTGTTAAAAATTACCACTCCTCCTGTCCTTTGATAAAGCCTAATGACAGCTTGTTTCTTTTTTCTTTTTCTTTTATTTTTTCTCTTCTCCCCCTTCCCTTTCAATATATCACTTCCGTTAAGTTGACCGATTAAATAGGTCAATGTCTGGTCCCTCCTTCCCCTTTACTAAGTATGATAGATAGAAACATTAAAATAAACCCTCTCAAAACTCGATCATGTCTCTCACGCCACTCCTCACTACACTCTCTGTTAAATTACATAAACTTAATACTACCCGTCAAAAGTGTAAATGTTCATTTCATTTTTCGTGTCACCTTTTGGAAGTGTAGTCTGATGATTCAGCGTCCTTTAAAAGGGCTATGGTGAAATAAATTATTACTACATAGAGCCTTAAAGTAATCTGTTTTCTTTAAATTATATATATATATATATATATATATATATATATATATATATATATATATATATTATAATTATTTTCTTTTTTTAAAATATGATTCCATCGAGATTTTCTATGTATCAAAACCTTGCGGAAAGGAATATAAAGGGGAGACAGGCCGGTCCCTTAAGGTAAGGCTTCAAGGACACCAGAAAGCTGTAACATGAGTGGGAGTGGAAAAATCAGGCGTGGCTGACCACATATGGAGAGAGAAGGGATCAGGTTGAGATCATAGGCAAAGAACACCATTGGAAAATTCGTAAACTTAAGGAATCGGCACATATGCTAGGACACCAAAAATTTCCTGAGCCGACCAAGCATAGAAATGAATATAATATGGGAACCAGTAATAAGGAGTGCTAGAGAAAAGTGATAACAACAACAAAAATTGCAATATGAGCTCTGGTAAAAACATGCTATAATAACAGCAAAAATTGCAATATGAGCACTGGTAAAAACCAGCTGAAAACATTAGGTTTATAATACCCAAAAATCGATACACAGATGTCCTCAAGAACACATGGATAAAGGCGTTAGTTTCCAGTGACAGGATCCAAAGAGTATGAGTTCAATACCAGGTGTAGGCAGTGGAGAACTTTCAGAGGGAAATTAACAGAAGATAACTGATAACTGACATCCATGGCACGTGGAACTAGAACAGTCTACCTCAGATCAGTTCGACATTCGGCCGAAACGTTGTAATAAATATGGCGACAAAGATGAGGACAATAGTCCGAATAATGAAAATAATGTACAAATAAGTCCCAGGTAACCTCAACATAGATAACATATATAAGTTAGGATACAGGTTCGATTCCTGTTCGAGGACGCATATTTTCTATGAAAATTTCTCGGATATTCAGGCCGGTAAATGTCGTTAATACTGTTTATTATAAACAGAGTATTCACTTAAATATTTGTATCTATAAAAAGAACGTATAAACTTTTAAAAAATGTCTTAAAATGATTATCGGACTTTGTCCATTTCATAAAAATGTATGTTTCATCTCTCTTCTTTATTATTTTTTTAATTATTAAGGAAAATATTTGACAGTGCCTACAAAAACAGCTATTTAATTTCTTTGATTTAGTAAATCTTAATTTTTAATATACTTACATATATATATATATATATATATATATATATATATATATATATATATATATATATGGATAAATTTATGCATCACACCCTGTGCCTCGTTCTGTTGATTAATATTTTTTTACCGCTTATCAATCGTTTGTTGGTTAGCTAAAGCCGAAACATATTTTGGCTTGAAAGAATAATTCTTATACTATAAAAGTATTTATACAAAAAAGGCACAGTGGTGGGACAGAGACTGAAGCCGAGATACCAGCTCAGGACCAGTAACATTACAGATTTTTCTTTGGATTTTATCAAGAATCGCTCAGTATATAGCAGGAGCACCAGACCAGATATGACAGCAATATTCAAAGCAAGAATGAATGATAGACTTATAAATATATAGTGATTAAATGTGGAACAAGGCCGAAAGTGTGGAGCACCCGCTGAGGATCAAAATCACTTCTCAGTCGTAATTGTTCTAGCGAGACAAGATTTTTGAACTTTACACCGCCTCGAGGTGCCATTATAAATATATAATATAGATTCTGTTGGGAGATTATGTCTTGCACGACACAGTGAACCAACTTTCTTTGCTGTAAATTGATTCAATAAAATCTTTCTACTATAATGTCAGTCGTAAACGTTAGTCCGAGAAAGTGCAATGAATCGCTCTCCTGTTTAGGTTTTATTACAATTCTAATCATCACTTTTTTAACAATTGTTGAGGAGTGAAGGTAGTTAAAATAATAGCGGCGTCAAGGAAAAAAACATCGTTTTGACACTTTGTTATCTTGCGGGCGCAGTGGTTTAAGTTTGCCGTGATCTTTCTCTTTTCTTTGTTTAGGATATCAAAGTAAGCTAGTATCCGTCGCTGGTACACACACACACACACACACACACACACACACATATATATATATATATATATATATATATATATATATATATATATATATATAAGTGAACATAGAAGTCAACACTTAGAGGCGACAGTCTGTTTCATGCTAGATGACTATCGCCTCTAAGTGTTGACTTCTATGTTCACTTTTATATTTACACACGCTCTATCTCTGATATTGAGCACTTTATCCCATAAATATAGCACACTTTAAGACTATATTTCTTCATATATATATATATATATATATATATATATATATATATATATAAAGTTGTAGCCTCAGTCTGTCTGTTTGTTTGTTATCGAACTCCTCCAAGGGTTTGGGAGATAGATCCCCATCACTATATATATTATGAAACTACATTAAACAGGGAACTTGTATAAGTATATTTCATTTTGATCAAAGGAATCCGGGGTGGACACAATCCCGTCATCACTAAAAAAATATTTCCCTTTCATATGAATTAAATTTAAATTTGAACAAGGGAATGGCTCTTAGGGTACTTAGGTAAGTTTTATTTCTTTTTCATCAAGGGGGTAACCGGAGACACAACCCCCACCATTGAATTTCCCTTTTATTTAAATTAAATTTAAATTTGAACAAGTGAATGACTCCCATCGAAATTATAGAAGGAGAAATTCAGAAGATAGAGGTCAAAATGAGACAATATGGACGTCAAGTTAAGCAAGAAATCACCAATTAGCGGGTAGTGCCTTACAATACATATTTATTGTGATAATTCAACTGTTATATCTATGTTGAAATCTGTTCATCAATTCATTCAATCAAGTATTGCATCAAATATATATCAAGGGGTCAGATCAAGCTGTTTTTGAACACCCCCCCCCCACTGAAAATGTTTTTCTCTTAAATTTAAATTTAAACAAAGGAATGACTCCCATCCAAAATATAGAAGGAGAAAACCAGAAGATGGAGGTCACGTCGGCAATATAGTTAATATTGAAATGCTTCATTTTTCTCCACAAATTATAACAATGATTTAAAATCAGTCATCATTTTCTTACCAAATAATGTGTGTCACGTAGCAAGACGTGAGTAATTCAACTAGTTAATATATAAACTAGTGTTTAAACGGTAAAGTGATTTTTTCCATATTTTTAGGGTGGCTGCGTTTATTGAAAATGCTCATCAATTCAATCAAGTATTACATCTAATACATATCAAAGGAATCTGATCAAACTGTTTTTGCACCCCTCCCCACTGAAATTTGTTTCCCTTTGATTTAAATTTAAATTTAAACAAGGTAATTATTCCTATCCAAAATATAGAAGGAGAAAGCCAGAAGATGGAGGTCACTCGTCACGATCAGTGAGTAATAATGAAATGCTTCACTTTTCTCCCCAAATTATAACAACGATTTAAAATCAATCATCATTTACTTACAAAAATGTGTGACACGCAGCAAGGCGCAGGTAATTCGGCTAGTATATATATAAAAATGCTACCACATTAAATTTCTAGTCTGATGTACAAACAAGAAATTTCGTAGACTTTGCTTTCAGCTTTCATCTGCTTCTCCTGTCGATATCAGTTTTATTAATTCAGTCATTTGTTTATCAGAGCTTTTTTTTTATTTTGTTCTGCTATATTAGGTCAAATCGAATATTTAATCATTCATCATGATATTTGTGGGGGCGGATGTTTAGTCTTTCAGCGCTTTCAGTGAAAGAGGCTTTCATTTGCGTTAATATTGCCCATGGGAAAAAGAAAGACGTTAAAAATAAACTAAAATAATAAAAACATGTCCCCACAAAGCGAACAAAAGGAACACAAATCCCATCAAAAGAAACGGATAAAGAATGCTGAAAAAATGTATCTATTTAAGTTGGATTTTTTAATTCATTCATACCCTTCCCAGATTAAAAACAAAATGTATTATTATATGTTTCCTTGTCCTTCGTTCTTTAATTGGTTAGTTTAATAGCGTGTAAGTTAGACCCTGCCACTACCTCATGAAAAATAGACTATTCCGTTTTGATCTCAAGGAAAGACGGAAAAAGACGCCATTTGCTTTTCCTTGCGTGTGATTTGTCAATGTTCTTCGTTTGTATATTTTTTTTATATATATATATATATATTTCTTTCTTCGTGGAGTCGAAAAGAAAGAGAGAAAGGGGAGGGGTTTTCTCGGCGGTGAGGAGGAAAAAGAAAGAAAGAGGAAAGTAATTACGAGAAAGAAAGAAAACAAGGAAAGAAAACACGGAAAAGAAAGAAAGAAAGAAAGAATAGAAACTAAAAATGGAAAATGAAAACAAAAGAAAGATGAAATTAAGAACGAGTGAAAAGAAAGTAGAAAGAAAGAAACCTAAAAAAAATAATAGATGACCGTAATTCCCCATGTATAATACGCCTTCATCCATAATACGCATGCCTAAAATTGTGCTGAAAGTGTGGGAAGATGCTTCTACTCACGCATAATACGTAGCCCTTGTTTTAGTAATTGTTGTGTAAATGGTTAAGCAATAACAAAAGGCCTTCTCTCCTACTAATTTTATAGTAGGCGGAAGAGTCCAATATAGACTCTTTAGAGGGAGGACACCACAAAACAAATCAATCCCTATAATTTGTATCTCTCCAATTTCATTAAGGCCAGCGTTTCCTACTCTTACTAAAAATGGTTTTAAACATAGAATAATATTATTTTAATTTAGTTTTATGATAATTCTTATTTTATTTTGTATTTGTAAGTATTGTTAGGTTTCATATGATTGTATTTGTGTTGTGGACTGTTCGGGACCAGAAAGAAAGACACAGAAAGAAGAAAGGAGGTTGAAGAAGTGTATTGAAATAACAGGACATATATAAAAAAATAAGTGTTATTAGTCAGCAGATAGAAGTATTGTTAGGTAGATATGATTGTGTTTGTGTTGTGGCCTGATAGGGACCAGAAAGAAAGACACGGAAAGAAGAAGGGAGGTTGGACAAGTGTATTGAAATAACAGGACATATATACAAAATAAGTGTTATTAGTCAGCAGATAGATGTGTCCGTCCGAACTGTCAGGTTACACTGCGTCTCGACTGCCTCCGCTTAGGAAGTCTCACAGGTTAGTATTTATGAAGAAGGCAGAGAGTTTGACAGTTGAACCATCTGGTCGACTGTTCCCCGAAGCCTACTCTCCTACTAATCTTATAGTAGGCGGAAGAGTCCAACATAGACTCTTTAGAGGGAGAACACCACAACAGTAATCTATCCCTATAAACTATTTATCCCATTTCATTAAGGCCGGCGTTTCCTACTCTTATTAAAAATTAGATTTAAACAGAATACTATTATTCTAATTTAATTTTATGATAATTCTTATTTTATAAGTATTGTTAGGTAGATATGATTGTGTTGTGGCCTGTGAGGGGCCAGAAAGAAAGACACGGAAAGAAGAAGGGAGGTTGAACAAGTGTATTGAAATAACAGGACATATATACAAAATAGAAGCGTCCGTCCCAACTGTCAGGTTACACTGCGTCTCGACTGCCTCCGCTTAGGAAGTCTCGCAGGTTAGTATTTATGAAGAAGGCAGAGTTCATTCTAATGTAGACAGGTCACCATAACAATTTGACATTCTTATGGTGTCCAAATATCCGAATGTTAGAGTCAAATTGTCGTATGTTTGTGGTGAGTAGTCATTTCGCAACTGAAATCGACCTATGAAACGACAATATTTTAAAGATTTTTTGTATCTGTGCATAATACGCGCCCTAATTTTGCTTATTATTTTTTGGGGGAAATGCGTATTGTACATTGAGAATTACGATGTTTCCTTTTGATTGCGAAAAAAGATCGAGAAATATTTATGTATACTAGTAGATGTTGTTGTTGTTGTTGTTATTATTATTTTAAATCCTTTGGTTTCTGGTGTGTACTCATTTCTTTCCGGGTCCCGACCAGAGACCTAAGGTCAGATATAGTATCGTGACATTTTCCACTGAGCAATTTTGGAAAAAAACATCACACATATTTTTTCATAGATAGAGCCCTTTGTGAGGGTGTGTGCTGTGCTTGTGAATACAATTTTTTGTATTTCTTTAAGGCATGGGCTTCCAGGAATCCCTTCAATGAGTCTATTGGAATCTTTTCCAATCAATCCCAGGACTCCAACTACAACTGGAATTGTTAATGTCCTCATGCGCCACATTTTTGAGATTTTGATTTCAAGGTCCTTGTATTTTGACAGCTTTTTGAAGATCTTCAAAGATACATTGCAGTCTGCAGGGACTGCAATATCAATAAGGAGGCACCTTTTTTGTTTGTGGTCTTTAATAACAATATTATTATTATTATTATTATTATTATTATTATTATTATTATTTCCTTTGATTTCCGTTGTATACACGTTTCCTTACAAGTCGCAACCAGAGACCTAAGCTCAGAAATCGCTTCATGACATTCACGTGCATTACATTTTTTTATATTTCCACTTCAAGATCCTAGTTTTTTTATAGTTCTTTTAATATTCAAAGGTACATTACAATCTGCAGGGACTGACATGTCAATAAGGAGATAATTTTATTTCTTTTGATAGAATCATTTACAAGGTCTTTCTACTTTGTCCAAAGGCCAATGAAGGTCTTTCTGCATATATGAGAGGTACAAATAAAAACTACTAATTTTATTTCTTTTGATAGTATCATTTACAAGGTCTTTCTACTGTGACCAAATGTCAATGATGGTCTTTCTGCATGTGAGAGGTACAAATAAAAACTACTAATTTAATTTATTTTGATACAATCATGTACAAAGACTTTCTACTTTGACCAAAGGTCAATGAAGGTCTTTCTGTATATGTGAGAGGTACAAATCAAAACTAAAAATTTTATTTCTTTTCCTAGAATCATTTACAAGGTCTTTCTACTGTGGCCAAAGGTCAATAAAGGTATTTCTGTATATGTGAGAGGTACAAATAATAACTAATAATTTTATTTCTTTTGATAGAATCATTTACAAGGTCATTCTACTGTTGCCAAAGGTCAATGAAGGTCTTTCTGCATATGTGAGAGGTACAAATGAAAACTACTATTTTTATTTCTTTTGATAGAATCATTTACAAGGTCTTTCTACTGTGGCCAAAATAAACGCGATCCTGGTTATGACGTTAAGCTTCATCCGGCAGCAATGCCTCCGATCACAGGTTTTGAAAGCGTCGAACCAATTTGTAATTGCTGTTATTTCCAACTGTCGTAACACGTGTTAGGGTCCCGGATATAGTGAACCCCCAAACTGGGTTCAAACACTATGAAAGTGTAAAAATAGATTTCATAGTAAAAGTCCGATGATTACAATTTAAAAAAAAAATATTACCAGCAATACATTTGATCAAAAAATATTACCAGAAATAAAAATCTTGTCGACATTAAATAGCCCACTGAGGTTGATAAGCCGTAAAATAATACATACCAAACCGAAAAAAATACTATTATATATACTCGCTTTTGATAAATAGATAATGAAGAGACTGATATACATAGCTAGACAGAGTGCTAGAGAGAGGTGGAGAGATAGATAAGGAACAGACTGAGATAGTTATGAAATAATTTAAATACGTAGATAGATAGATAGATAGATAGATAGATAGATAGATAGATAGATAGATAGATAGATAGATAGATATGAAAAGGACAGATATAGATAGATAGATAGATAGATAGATAGATAGATAGATAGATAGATAGATAGATAGATAGATGAACAGACTAACTTAGATTTGATAGATAGATAATAATGAAGAGACAGATTCATGATTTTCTTGTTTAACTCCCCAGACAGCACTCCCCCCTTGATTATTATGTATGCAGCGTAATTGGGCGATAGAGCAAAAAATATCCTTGTAATACTAAAGATGAACTGAAGGAGACCATCCAGAATAGTTGCAGGAGATCCCGAAGTCATCTGGAGGCCGTCATTGAAGCCAATGGCGATTTTATTCAATAAATTTACTCTTTAGTATTTCAAGATATTTTTGTGTCATTTTGGTAAATATATCTGTTAAAATGAAGTGTCAGTGTTATTTTCATTTTTGCGTCATTTCGACGACAATTTATCCATCGCACTCTATATTATTATTATTTTTGATTGAATCATTTACAAAGTCTTTCACCTGAGACGTCAGGTAAATTGAAGTTTTTCTAACTATGTGGGCAGTACTCCTGACGACAAAAACATTTATTCGAGATCCACTCAGATTCATAAATGTTTCGCTCGGCTGGTGAGGGTCATATCTTACTCGATGCTGACGAACGCAGTTTCTTTATCAAGTAATCTGTTGCAAATAACACCACCTGTGCGCTTCCAATAATGCCAAGTTTCCCCAAGGCGTCTTGTGAGGCAGAGTTTCTTGCAGATAGATTATTATTATTATTATTATTATTATTATTATTATTATTATTATTATTATTATATTTCCTTTGGTTTCTGAGCTATTCTCATTTCTTTCCTGGTCCCGACCAGAGACCTAAGATCTTAATTTAATTCGTTCCTGAAGGCCCTTCTTAACCCAAAATGTTCGCAAACCGAAACTATTTTTCCAATACGATTCAATGTAGAGAAAAAGTCACAGTAGAATAAAATTGGAAAAGAAAAACAGCAAAACACTCGAATGTATACAACATGGCGCTTGACTCAGAAATTATTCCTTTCGGGTTAACTCGGTTCGGCTCTGGTTAACTCAGTCCGGCTGGGGTTAACTCAGTCCGGCTCGACTTAACTCGGTTCGGCTCGGGTTAATTAGGATCGGTCGGGTTAACTCGGTTCGGCTCGTGTTAATTAGGATCGGTCGGGTTAACTGGGTTCGGCTCGGGTTAACTAGGTTAGCTCGGGTTAATTCGGATCGGTCGGGTTAACTCTGTTCAGCTCGGGTTAACTCAATCCGGCTCGGGTTAACTCTGTTCGGCTCGGATTAATTAGGATCGGTCGGGTTAACTCGGTTCGGCTCGGGTTAACTCAGTCCGGCTCGTGTTAACTCGGTTCGGTTCGGGTTAATTCGGATCGGTCGGGTTAATTCGGATCTGGCTCGCGTGTTATCTCAGTCCAGCTCAGTTTAACTCGGTTTGGCTCGGATTAACTCAGTCCGGCTCGGGTTAACTCAGTCCGGCTCGGGTTAACTCGGTCGGATCGTGTTAATTAGGATCGGTCGGGTTAACTCAGACCGGCTCGGGTTAACTAGATTCGGCTCGGGTTAATTCGGATCGGTCGGGTTAACTCGGTTCGATTTGGTTCGGAAATTTTGTTCGATAATCGAGGCATTTTCATCTCGAATTTTTTGTGCGTAAACCGATTTGTTCGACATGTGAGACGTTCGAGAACCGAAGTTGCTTTGTATTTCACATAGATGAAGTCCTTCGTAAGGTGTGGCTTGTACTGGTGAGAACAATATTTTTGTATTTTTAAGGCAATGGTTGCCAGGAATTCCTTCAATGAGTCTATTGGAATCTTTTCCAATCAATCCGAGGGCTCCAACTACAGCTGGAATTGTTAATGTCTTCATATGCCACAATTTTGAGACTTCCATTTCAAGGTCCTTGTATTTTGATAGTTTTTGAAGATCTTCAAAGATATTGTTATGGTGACCTATCTACATTAGAATGAACTCTTCCTCCTTCATAAATACTAACCTGCGAGACTTCCTAAGCGGAAACAGTCGAGACGCACTCTCTGACTGTGTGCGACTTCTGTCGAACTCTCTAATTTGGCAGAGAGGAACCCGAACGAAGCTATGCCGAAGGGTAGAGTTTCGTCCGAGGAGGGAGACAGACCCAAAGCCTCTAATGCGTGTTCTGTGGGGATATTTTTGGCCTAGGCTACAGACCCGGAGAACCTACGGTAAACTCGGCCATTGTGCCACATACATCCCTCGTGGGTGGGGCTGTTAAATATTGACAATCGAGACGCAGTGTAACCTGACAGTTCGGACCGGCACTTCTATCTGCTGACTGATAACACTCTTATTTTGTATGTATGTTCTGTTATTTCAATACACTTGTTCACCCTTCCTTCTTCTTTCCGTGTCTTTCTTTCTGGCCCCTAACTGGCCACAACAGATACATTGCAGTCTTCAGGGATTGCCATGTCAATAAGGAGGCATATTTTGTCTTTACGGTCTCTAATCACGATTTCAGGGCGATTAGCTTTGATTGTTCTGTCTGTATGTATTGTAAAGTCCCATCAAATCGTTACAGGCCCTATCTCCGTAACCGGGTCTGGGTGGTGTTCATACATTATTATTATTATTATTTTTATTTTCTTTGATAACTGGCGTTTGCACATTTCTTTCCGGGTCCCGCCCAGGGACCTAAGGTTAGAAATGGCATCATGACACTTTCCACTGCAAAAAAAAATAATTACGTAGATAAAGCCCTTCGTAAAGTGTGGGCTGTACTTTTCAGAACAATCTTTTGTATCTCTTTGAAGCATGGACTTCCAGGGATCCCTTCAATTAGTCTACTGGAATCTTTTCCAACCAGTCCAAGGGCTCCAACTACAACAGGGATTGTTGATGTTCCCATGTGCCACATTTTTAAGATTTCTATTTCAAGGTTCTTGTATTTTGACAGCTTTTCGAATATCTTCAAAGATACATTGCAGTCTGCAGGGACTGCCATATCAATAAGGAGGCACTTATTTTGTTTGTGGTCTTTAATAACAATGTCTGGGCAGTTGGCTTTGATTTTTCTGTCAGTGTGTATTGTGTAGTCCCATAGAATTGTAACAGGTCCTATCTCCGTAACCGGGTCTGGGTGGTGTTCGTACCAGTTTCTTTCAGTTACCTTCCCGTAGGAGTTGCAAATTTTCCAGTGCAGATATTGGCCCACTCTGTCATGCCGGGTTTTATATTCAGTCGGTGCCAATATCGTGCAACCTGATACAAGTTATTATTATTATTATTATTATTATTATTATTATTATTATTATTTCCTTTGATATCTGTTACATATTCATTTCTTTCCTGGTCCCGACCAGAGATCTAAGAACAGAAATATCATCATGACATTTTCAACATAATATCACTCATTTTACATTGATAAAGCTCTTCGTAAGGTGTGGGCTGTACTCGTGTTAACAATTTTTTGTGTTTCTTTATGGCATAGGCTACCAAAGATCCGTCCAATCAGAACCTTTTTCAATCAATTCGAAAGCTCCAAACACAAGTCGGATTATTGTTTTCATGCGCCACGTTTTTAAGATTTCCACTTCAAGATTCTTGTATTTTGATAGCTTTTTGAAGATCTTCAAAGATACATTGCAATCTGCAGGAATTGCCATGTCAATAAGAAAGCACATTCTGTTCTTGTGGTCTTTGATCACGATATCTGGGCGATACGTTTTCATTGTTCTGTCTGTGTGTATTGTAAACTCCTATAAAATTGTTACAGATCCTGTCTCTGTAACCTGGCCTGGGTGATGTTCATATCAATATCTTGCAGCTTCCTTCCCGTAAAAGTTGCACATTTTCCATTGCAGATATTGGCCCACTCTATCATGCCGAGTTTATATTTAGTTGGTGCCAATACCGTGCAACCTGATACAAGATGGCCAATTGTTTCTGGATATTTATCACAGAATCGGCATTTTGGGCTGAAACAATTTTTCAGTATTTGTGCTTGGTAATTTCTAGTTAGCAAGCATTGATCCTGTGCAGCAAAATTAAATCTTCAGTTTCAGCTTCTATTATTATTATTATTATTATTATTGTTATTATTATTATTATTATTATTTATTAACCCTCGTTCCCTTTCAATTCTACTGTATACCCATTTTTTACAGATTATCAACCTGACAAAGTTTGTTTTCGATTGTAAGTATTGTTTGGAGATAATAATTATTTCTTTCTTTTTTTTTTTTAAAGCTTTTCACCCCAGGCAAGGCTGAAAGCCATTAGCACGCAAGGGGTTACAGAGGATTTGGAGCAAGAGCAGATAGGCGTGATAGAGAAAAGGATATGGAGAAGGATAGTAGATAGATCAATGAAACTTGAGATGTCGATTGACGTTACATTTAACAAGTCTTAAATTTTAACCCATATTGAGAGGAGAAGAGGCAGATTTCCCAAGGTATGGATCCACCTCTTTCTCCATATGTTTAAATTCCGAGCGTTTATCCATTTCATAACTGCCATATCCAAGCTTACAGTACCTGACATACTCGAGCGGTGACCCATCTAGGAACTGACCAGGCTCAACGTTACTTAACTTCAGTAATTAGACAAGAACTGGTATTTCAATTTTTTATGGCTATAAGACTCTTTCGTAGGGTATGAACTGCACTTTTGGGAACAATGTTTGTATTCCCTTAAGACACGGGCTGCCAGGGATCTCTTCAGTGAATTTATCGGAACCTTTTCCGAGAAAAACCATAGTCCCAACCGCACTGAAATTATTGGTTGCTATTATTATTATTATTATTATTATTATTCTGCTTGTCCATCGCTTAGTTCGCACGACCATTACACCCTGCCAATACTGCATAAATAATAGAATCTTCCGTTTTGATCGTGTAGAGAAAGGGAAAAATACTTCTTGGTTTCAGTGACGAAAAGAAAGAAAGAAAGAAAGGTAGAAATGTTTAATATCTCCTGCCAATACCTTATGAATTCCGTTACGCCATACCAATACGTCATAAATAATGGACTATTCCGTTTTTGATCGCGTAGAAAGAGGAGAAGAACACTACTTGGATTCAGTGAGAAAAGAAAGAAAGAAAGAAAGAAAGAAAGAAAGAAAGAAAGTAAGAAAGAAAGAAAGAAAGAAAGAAAGAAAGAAAGAAAGAAAGAAAGAAAGAAAGTAAGAAAGCGGAGAAATGTTTAACATCTCCTTCCAGTAACTTATACCTTCCGTTTTGATCACGTGGAAAGAACACTACTTAGTTTCAGTGAGAAAAAGAAAGAAAGAAAGAAAGAAAGAAAGAAAGTAAGAAAGAAAGAAAGAAAGAAAGAAAGAAAGAAAGAAAGAAAGAAGGGAGGGAAGATAGAAATGTCTAACATCTCCAGCCAATACCTTATAAATTCCGTTTTGATCGTGTGGACCGAGTGGGGAACACTACTTAGTTTCAAAAGGAAGGAAGGAAGGAAGGAAGGAAGGAATAGAAAGAAAGAAACAAAGAAAGAAACAAAGGAAGGAAGGAAGGTAGGAAGGTATGAAGGACTGGAATAGAAAGAAAGAAAGAAAGAAATGGAAAAAAGAAAAAAAGAAAGAAAGACAGAAAGTTAAGATAGAATTGTTTTAATTTTCAGTGAAATGTAAAAAGTTATCAATTTCAAATCCTTTCATTTGTACCCCCTTACTTCTTGAAATAACGACCAGCATCCATCTTTATGATTGTCATTGCAATATTTTGTTAAAGTTGCTAAGCTCAAATATTTAACAATTCGATATCGGAATTTCTACGGATATTTT
Organism: Acanthosepion esculentum; assembly: GCA_964036315.1. Lineage (NCBI taxonomy): Eukaryota > Metazoa > Mollusca > Cephalopoda > Sepiida > Sepiidae > Acanthosepion > Acanthosepion esculentum. The sequence continues at coordinate 86,610,879 of OZ038508.1, read as the reverse complement.
ATTGTCTAGAACTCGCCATGAGCTTACTGAATCATTCACTTAAAAAATTAAGATTCGCCGAATATTTAAATAGGAAAACTGTGAAATTTTCACGGGTTAAAACATTATTATTCTTCTTCTTATTTCTTTTGATAGAATCCTGTGCAAAGTCTTTCATCGGAGAATCAGGTAAGTCAAGGTTTGTTTTTAATTCTATGAAAAGGTCTCATCAACAAAATAATTTCAATTCTTTCAACAAAATGCTCACTTCAAACGTAAATGGCAACTTACACGTAAGATCAAGTGACAGTAAGACACCTTAATATTCCAGCATCCTTTTTTGCATTCTCTCTGTTACTAATAATGCTGTTTTTTTCTTTGTTTCTTCGGGACTGTTCCCAGTTCTCCGAGAACTACTGGAATAGCTATCACCTTCACGCTGCGCAACTTACTCGGATTTCTGACAAGGTCAAAATATTATTCCGTCTTTTCAATTACCGCTTTCTTCCCAATGATCTGCTAAAATAACCGATTTTCTTTTCTTTTGACAATAATGTTTTACCCTGTACAAGGCCGAAGAGCCACTCGAGGTAGAGGGTTATAAAGTAAGAGGTACACTTTATGGGTATATGTGGGAAAGATAACGGCTGATCTAGATTTGAAAAGGTTAAGATTGGGGCGATCGAGGAAGCATCCTCTTGGGAGTCAGTTTCACAAAACAGTGGTTCGTGGGAAGAAGCTGTTTGAGTCGAACTTACATTTTACAAATACGAAGGGAATCGGAGGGGGTTGCCACAATGGGTGTGGCATGGTAGATCTTAGCCGTGAGGGTTAGAACTGGTGAAACTAAGGAGTTTAGTTCGTTTAAACATTTTCCATGCGATAGAGCAGAGAGAGGCTTGTGACGTCTCGTCTGTGGGAAAAGTATTGTAGGGTGGAAAATAGTTCATCACCCACAAGGACGCGGAGACTATCGAAAACTGGGAAGTGAAGACTGGGCAGCTCCTGCCCATATATGGCAGTAGTGCTCCATTTTCGGTCTGATCTGGCTCTTGTAAAGGTAGAGTATAGCGGGAAAAGTCAGGTACTTGTCAGTGCGGCACAGGGAACCAACTATTTACCGGTAGCTTTGGGGTAGCTTTCGTATGCATAAGAGTTCAGTCTAAGGTCTCAAGTCTCAAGAGGCGCACAAGGTCTGTACCTTGTGCGCCTCTTGAGAGAATACTTATTGATCGCTATTCACTGGGTGATGGAATGTTTAAAATTCAATACCTGACGTGATTTCTTCTTCTTCTTCTTCTTCTTCTTCTTCTTCTTCTTCTTCTTCTTCTTCTTCTTCTTGTATTTCTTCTACTTTTTTTCTTCTTCTTTTTATTCTTTTTCTTCTTTTTCTTCTTCTTTTTCGTCTACTTCTTTTACTTCTTTTTCATCTTATTGTTTTTCTATTCTTTTTCTTCTTTTTCGTCTTCTTTTCTTGTTCTTTTTCTTTTTCTTCTTGTTCTTCTTTTTCTTCTTCTTTTTCTTCTATTACTTCTTCTTCCTTTTTTCTTTTTCTTCTTCTTTTACTTTTCTTCTTCTTCCTTTTCTTCTGCTTCTTCTTTTTCTTCTTTTTGTTTTTCTTGTTATTCTTCTTATTTTCTTCTTCTTCTTCTTCTTGTACTTCTTCTTCTTCTTCCTCTTCATCATCATCATCATCATCATCATCACCATCATCATTAGTATTGTATTATAAAAATTCAATGGACCCCGTTATTATGTCAGACACAACAATGAGACATCAACGGAGCTTGCAAAACATTTATTCCAAATGATGTTAATTTCGACAAATATCTTAAAGTACACATTCTGGAGAAATATCCAGACTCTACCGACCTTTCGACCCTTAAAACACATGAGGATGGTGACGTAAGCAAATTACTAACTTCCTGACCCGGGAGAATGAACAGAATGAAAGGAGAGTTCCATAAGATTTATACTGAGCTGTTCGTTTAATTCCTGTTAGTGACGAATCAACTAACAGAAAATTCCAAGATATACAAGATCACCCTCATATTAAGACTGTTTCCTTTTCATGCCTTCATGCCGGTGGCGTTTTATTCATTTTGACGCGCTGATTATCATTACAGCCGTGTTTTCATTACAAGACAAGCAACGTTTGATATAATTTATTTATATATATATATATATATATATATATATATATATATATATATATATATATATATATACAAAATTGTACATATTGAAATTTTAAGTTATGGGGTGTTTTTTCAGTGTGGGTTCTGTGTGTGTGAGGGGTATTTTGGTGTATGCAGGAGCGAATGGTGATGGATTGATTCTTATGATGAATGAGTAAATTGGGTCGCGAATCTGATACGATAGTGTCGACCAACCTTGACACTTCCCCCTTTTTTCAACCTTGTGCCACAAATACTGTATTCAGTCAGTAATAAATCTTAGACAAGCAATGTTTATACAACATTTTTTGTGGATTTATATATTTTTATACTTGAATTTTTTTTTAATATAATCTGACAAAGACTGACATTCTGTCGAAACAATATTTTTCCTTTTCTTTTACTTTTCTTAAATTGCTCTTTTTTCTTAAGTATTATTATTATATGTTTGCATTCCGTTCAGCACAATCCCATTGTACAAGACCTAGAGTAAGGCAAGTTCGTGAATATATACATTCCTTTTACACACATTTTAATTTTAAATGACATATACAGTGTTTATATATTTTGGCATTGATTATTCGCTCTGAGGTACATAAGAACTCGCCCACTGTACAATATCTTAAATCTCTTTGAAAAGTGGCTAGAAGGAATCTTGTTAATGTCCTTTACCCTTTTGATTACAGGTACAGCAGTAGGTTTGGGGGAGGGGGTATAATTCACTTTCAATTTCAAGATCTTCAGATTTACTTGTATTATCCTATTTTTTAACAAATATATTATGGAACAAGCAAAGAGAAGACGTCTTTTTAAGTATTAAATTACAATGTGTGTTGTAATAGGATCGTTATTATTATTATTATTATTATTATTATTATTATTATTATTATTAATATTATTAATAATATTATTATTATTAACGTTATTATTAAGATTATTATTAAGATTATTTTTAATATTATTAATATTATTATTATTAATATTAATATTATTAATAATCTATTAGTTATTATTAATTAATTATTTAATAGTTATTATTAATATCATTATTATTAATATTATTAATGTTATTATTAATATTATTATTAATATTATTATTAATGTTATCATTATTAGTATTATCATTATTAAAATTATTAATATTAATATTACTAATTTTATTATTATTATAATTCATTTATTTATTCATTTATTATGACGACTCAAAATGACTTTGCCCCCTTTCTTATTCCGATGAAAATATTACACATTCTATCAATCATCTAATTCTCCCCCCTCTCTCTCCCTCTCTCCCCCCTCTCTCTCTCTCTTCTTTTCAAAAGCACCTGCTCATAGGTTCAATTTCTGTCAAACTTTTTTTGCCAGCACTTAATTTAACATTTAGCGTTTCATTGTTCTACCTCTCCATTAATTTCCCTTAACTGTTTAAAGGTTTACATACATACATACATACATACATACATACATATATATATATATATATATATATATATATATATATATATATATATATATATATATATATATATAGGGAGAGAGAGGGAGAGCGTGAGAGAGGAATTAATAAAACATCGTGATTGTTTGAGTCACACCTCAACCAATCTTCAGACCGAGTGCTTAACCGAAAAATCATAATATATATATATATATATATATATATATATATATATATATATATATATATATATATATATATATATATATATATATATAATAAGATATAGTGAAATATGTTTGATTTATAATATATGATTGATAAACGTTTCCTATTTGTTCCCTGTCATTCTGTCCGATTTCGATCTATATTTGATCTATATTTGATTCCAACACACACGCTCATATATATATATATATATATATATATATGTGTGTGTGTGTGTGTGTGTGTGTGTGTGTGTGTGTGTGTGTGTGTGTGTGTGTGTGTGTGTGTGTCTGTCCGTGTCTGTCCGTGTGTGTGTGTGTGTGTGTGTGTATTGAGCACTTTTATTAAATTAAATTCTACGGAGAGTGGAATTATACTCCATTTGTTCTTACTTCTTACATAGATAGATATATATATATATATATATATATATATATATATATATATATATATATATATATATATATATATATATATATATATATATCCAGGGAGAGCTCAATGTAGACTAAAGTGCATTATAATGATAAGAAGAAGACGGAGACTTTAATTATTCATTTCGTTTATAATTTTTATTTCGTGGACATCGAGATGTTCAACTCAACAGAACTCCTCCGCAAATATGTATATATATATATATATATATATATATATATATATATATATATATATATATATATATATATATATATATATATATATATATCCAAGTATAGGATTGATGTATACGGAATAAATTCCAATAACCAACAAATACTATTCTTAAAAGAGTGCTCAATACAGAGTAGAGCAAATATAATCATTTATTCGAAAATTATAACATGATTATCTATCTATCTATCTATCTCTCTCTCTCTCTCTCTCTCTCTCTCTCTCTCTCTATCTATATATATATATATATATATATATATATATATATATGTGTGATTTTTAGGTTAAGCACTCGATCTAAAGATTGGTTGAGGTGTGATTCAAACAATCACGATATTTTATTAATTCCTATGTGAACTCTCTCACGCTCTCCCTCTCTCTCTCTCTCTCTCCTTCTCTCTCCCTGTATATATATATATATATATATATATATATATATATATATATATATAGATAGATAGATAGATAGATAGATAGAAGTTTCGTTCAAATAGAACTGACAAGCTACTTTATTTATTTAATTTTTCATGTGTTCTTAGATTTTTTATGTGTGGCCGAGCGTTTTCGGCTATTCGTTTGACCATTACCAAAGATAATTTCATTTTTATTTTTAACTGAATTCATGGATTTTTTTAATCTAGAGTTTTCTAGTTGCCTATACGGCAGTACACTCTCAGTCGTTTTAACTAAAATGTATAAAAGAGGGATAGCTGCACAAATACACAATCATATATATATATATATATATATATATATATATATATATATATATATATATGTGTGTGTAATTTCATCCCAAACAAGGCCATATAGCTACTAAGACGCAAAAAAGTTATTGAATGTGAGAGAATATGAGAAAAAGAAAACATTAAACGTATAGTAATTAAGAAGACAGAAGATAACGATTGACATTGCAATTAAGAAGATACGCACACGTGTGTATATACACACGTATGTACACACACACGTTTTTTCACATCACTTATTGTTATTATTATTGTGTCATTTTCAAATATCTTTCACTGGCCTAATTATATACATGCATATATAAAGCGAGAGGGTATATACATATATATATATATATATATATATATATATATATATATATATATATATATATATAAATATATATATATATATAGAGAGAGAGAGAGAGAGAGAGAGAGAGTTACGGGGGAGTAAAGGACAGTGACTGGGATTGAGGAAACGAAACAGAGAGATCGAATTCCCATCAGATCCATTACATATACTCTTCTTCTCCTCCCAGCAATGGCCAAATAGCAGGACGAACTCGGTACTACAGCCCTGGGTGGCAACCAATCTGGGAGAAGGAAAACTCTAAATTCAAAACCGGCCTGGTGAAGGTTAGGCTTCGTCAGGCTATCATGCCCAAGAAGCACCACAGCGGCTGCAGTACACATGCACATGGCGCCCCTACAACCCTACGGCTCACGGTATATATATATATATATATATATATATATATATATATATATATATATATATATATATATGTATATATATATGAAGAAATATAGTCTTAAAGTGTGCTATATTTATGGGATAAAATGCTCAATATCAGACATAGAGCGTGTGTAAATATAAAAGGGAACATAGAAGTCAACACTTAGAGGCGACAGTCTGTTTCATGCTAGATGCAATCGTCTGGCCTGACGATTGCATCTAGCATGAAACAGACGGTCGCCTCTAAGTGTTGACTTCTATGTTCACTTTTATGTATATATATATATATATATATATATATATATATATATATATATATATATATATATATATATATATACGATCTTATAAATATCAGTGATTATAGTGGTCTGGAAAAAACCTTAGGTGTTTTGGCTTGTAAATAAACAAAGCAATACCCAAGAAAAAATAAGTAATAAAAAAAGAAAGAACTAAGAACATGTAATTGAGGCGAAAACAATCGTCCAGAATCCAAGCTCAGATTCCAAAGAAAAAACCTCCAACACTAGTAAAATAAAATAACTAGCAAAGTGCTCAATATACTAAGTAGAGCAAATATAACTATGAACCTAAAGAGCCAGGCAAACCTACCTAGGTTTCACCTACGCTAGCTCTTTAGGTTCATAGTTTTATATATATATATATATATATATATATATATATATATATATAATCCGTTTGATGTTGGACGCAAACTTCAGTTGCTGAGTTGAGACAAGAAACACTGAGTTAATATTAATATATTATTTATTATAACTTATTATTGGTATATACTTAATAGCTCTGTTATATTACATCGAGTACTATTTTATTAACACCAGCACTCAATGTACAATGTACGATATTATATATATTTATTTTTCAAAATTTGATATGTTTATAAGGCCAGAGTGTACAATATCTGGGGCTGTTTATAAATGGAGGTAGTGTCGACATAGAAATTAACATTGGATGCAGCCTGTTTCATGCCTCGAACGAACTTCAGATCACGTGTTTGATGTTGGATCTACAGATCGTAAAGAAGTGTCGAACATACAGCTCCCATGCAGCGTTGATTCCTATGTCCACTCCACCGCTCTCTCTCTCTCTCTCTCTCCTGATATATATATATATATATATATATATATATATATATATATATATACATACATACATATATATATGTATATATATATATATATATATATATATATATATATATATATATATATATATAAAATGTGTATGGATATAAATATATATATATACATATATATATATGCAATTTTTTATATATAATATTTATATATTATACATGCGTGGTACTTATTGGAATGCGCTCAATATATATATATATATATATATATATATATATATATATATATATATATATATATATATATATATGCATATATATGTATATGTATGTATGTTTGTATATATATATATATATATGTGTGTGTGTATGTATGTATGTTTATATGCATGTATATATTTTTTCAGACTGTCTCTCATTCGCTTTCCTTCTGAAATGTTTGTTTTCCTCGTATTTCTCTTTAAAAATTACTTTCACTTTCACTTTCCACGAGGGACTTTTGAAGGTAACAAATCTCTTTCTTTCTCTGTTTCTCTCTAACCATTTCTCTGTCTCTCTCTCTATCCCTCGCTGTCTCTCTCTTTCTATCTGTCTGTCTATCCATCTCACACCCACACACTTAGATACTCACTTTGCTGCTTATATTTTTCCTTTCTAGTTCTCTTTCTCTTCGGAATTCCATCACTCCTCTTACTCTCTCTATTTCTCACTCTTTTTCTTTCTCTCATTTATCTATCTATCTACCCATCTGTGCTAATTCTTTTTTGCATTCTGCTTCTCTCCCCTCTGAACTCTCCCTCTCTCCCTCTTTCACTCAACATCAGTCACGTTACCCCCCCTCTCTCCCCCTCCCTCTCCCTCTCTCTCTCTCTCTCTCTCTTACTTTTATTTTCAACCTCTTTCTCTCTTTTCTTGACTCCCTGTCTCAATCCCTTTATTCTCTGTAGCCCTTTCCTCTTTTCATCTCTCTCTCTCTCTCTCACACTAACTCTCTCTCTCTCTCACTCTGTATGTGCATGTGTAATATATCTATCTATGTCTTGTCTACTTCTCCCTGTTCTGGTTTCTGTCTTTCACCCTCTATCACACGCGTTACTCTCTTTTATTCTGTCACTCTCTCTCATCTATATGTCTCGAGCGTACTTCTCCCTATTATGGTCTCTGCCTTTAGAAAATTGTAAAGAGAAACAAAGAGATCAAAATGCTGAGTGAGCTTTTAGACAGAGGAAGAGAAAGCGAATAAAGGTGGGTAAAAAGAATGGAGCAATGAGAGATATAGAAGAAATGAAAGTGAAAGTGAAAGTAAAAGTGAAAGTAAAATTGTAATAAGAAATGCATAAACGAGAAGATGGTAAAAGAGAAACTAACTTAGTAAGAGAGTAGTTAAAGAGAGAAATGGAAACGAAATAAAGAAAGAAAGAAAACAATAATAGATAAACTAATAAGACGTTACTCTCTCTCTCTCTCTCTCTCTCTCTCTCTCTCTCTCTCATACTTTTATTTTTTCAGTCTTTTTCTCTCTTTTCTTGACTGTGTCTCCTCCCCAAGCAATTCCATTAGTCTCATAACACACCCACTTTCATTTTCTCTCCCTCTCCTCTGTTTCTGTCTATCTATCTCACGGTCGTAAATGCCCGCTACCTACCAGGGGTGTTGGGTAAAATTCGTGAAGAAATTTCACTTACCGAATTTTGAAATAAACTTCACGCTGAGGAAATATGCCAAGAGTTCTGATATATGATTGAAGACCGAGGCCACACCAAAAAGTGTCGGCGAGCCTCCTAAGTCCTGCAAGTGCCAAAAGAGAAAGGTAAAAATAAGGCCAATTCCAAATCCCATAAACCAGGCGACGAACAGTACAGAAATGTACCTGATCGAAGCTAGCATTTTTAAAACCGTTAACCATTTTCCGAAGTACGTTTCCTCCTCGAATGTTTTACCGGAACCAGAAGCGTGTCCATTGACAGTATCACTGACCATGTCACTTTGTTTGTCCAGGGAGATGTGCAGCTTGTCCGGGGGAGTTTTTTCCGGAAAGCTCGACTCTATATGGGCCTTGTCTTTTGTATAGTAATCGAAGTCGTCCTCCTCGACGAGACGGACTCTGTCGATTTTTCTCCGTCCGGTGACAGTTTCTTTAATTTTGTCTTTGATCTGCGAGGCGATCTGCTGCAGGGGGATATCCATGCTGCCCTGGTGGAACGAGAAATTAAACTGGGTGGCCGTAATAAGGGCGCAGCTCATCAGTACAGAGAATACAGCAAAACAAATAACATAGTTTTTCTCGCCCAATTCTTGCGTCCCACATGGGTGGTTGGGGAACGTAGTAGAATGATCAAGAGCCATGCCCACCAGAAACATAGCAATACCCCAGCCAAGAGAGCCAAACATACGCTGTCTACCATAATTCTCAACGTCGTCCCCAAGATATGCAAGGGTCACCGAATCAGCCAAGGTGATCGCAGGGGCGCTAAAGAACTCACCAACGATGACTAACAGTAGCAAGACGAAAAACACCTGTCGCACCTGATCTTCGCGGTACACGATCGTACTAAAGCGAGGGCTAACTAACCCCGCTACTTCGTCTTTGTTCTTATTAGCGATTTTCGTGTGATCGATCTCGTAACCCTCGTGCTTGGGTTTCACGCGTTTGATCCTGGAATGAGCGGCTGGTAGGTCCTCAACGGTACCGATCAAGTCATCAATGTCTGTCAACCCGTGCAGGCTGTTCGGAAGATGCAGGTCGTTAATGGCGTGCTCTTGGGCTGCATAGTTTTCGACTAGGCTTTTCGCCACCTTGTCGTTATTATAATGCGGAAGGTTAGGACTTTTATAGAGAAACGGGTTTTCCGGTGGTATCCACCCGTCTCCGGTGCCTATGTCCCTCCGCTTTCTTGTGTAAGGCTCGGAAAGGAATATGTGAGTAGAGTTTGTAGAAATGCACGAATGGGCTGGTGGGTGAACGAAAGCCAAGGATAGTGTAAAGGCGATCCAGCAAAAAAGGGAGAAGAGAAGAAGTTGTTTACCTTTCTTCCACTTGTCAGCAAAAACGCCCCATAAGGGCGCACTGCAGAATTCTACAAAGGGACGAAATCCGATGAGAATACCGCCTTGGGTCGGGTTCATCCCAAGCTGTCGAAAGTAAACTGCCATTAAGGGGAACAGGGAGCCGAAAGCAGCGAAGAAGAAGAAATAGAAGATCTTAGAGATCAGAAGGTCGCGATTGATGTAAGTAAATAAATTGTCAATAATATCCCGTCTGGAGTATGGCTTCCCTGGAAATTGTTGTTGTTTATAAGAGTTTTGCTGGAAAAACTGTTTTTCACTTAGGGTTGGCGACCGAGTTGCCGCTTGCTCAGGTCCACCGCCTGTTTCATAATCGACACCCATTTTTTTTTTTGTGTGTTTACTTTTGAAATTGTTGTTTAGAAAGATATTTTGTTATCTTTTTTTAAAAATAAAAAAAAAAACTTGAAAAAATATCCACTTAAAAATAGAAAAAGATACTTTTTTGATTGTAATAGTTTAAATTAAATTTTTGATTGTAATAGTTTTAATTAAATTTTTTATTGCTTCCAAGCAAGGACTATAACAATATTTTAATGATTTTTTTTTTTTTCTTTTCGTATTTTTTTTTTCAGATATTTTCCTTTTTTTACAATTTAAATTTTTTTAAATAATTTTGCTGTTTTTTTTGTGATTATTGCTTTATACATACATACATATATATACATATATATATATATATATATAAGGCTATATATATATAGATATATATATATAACTATTTTTCTTTACACATCAAATATTCGAAAATCCTTTATATATATATATACATATATATATATATATATTGATTAATTAAACTCTTTTTTTATTCTGTTAGTTTCCCCCCCTTCTCTCTAGTTATGAAAATCATGTGTATTATTTCCTTGAGTCGATGATAGATACTTAGTGAAAAAGAATCCACAACACGTCAATGATATTATTTTTTGCCACTCCAGTGTTTTCCTTTTTTGTTGTTGTTGCTGTTTTGTTTTTTGTTTGTTTTTTTTAAGGATCCATTTCTTTTTCTTTTTTTTAGATGGGGGTTATTTCGTAGCTGGTTGGAGTAATGCGGACAACGATTAAAATAAGACCAGCCTTTCCGCGTTAGCCGCTGGAAACGGAGTTGAACTAATCAAAATGAACTGGGGGAAAATAACGAAAAAAAAAAAGGAAAAGAAAAGAAAAACCTCCACAGCTTTTGATACAGTTGCTCGCACTGCGACGATCCACAGGCAGACTGCATCGAGTGTTGTTAACCAGAACACTGCCGCGCTACGTACTAACTGACGAAGGACGTAAGTACGGTTGGAGCCTCCAACTTCACATATGCGCGCACACACACGCGCAGACGTTGGCACACACAAATGAGAGTGCGTACAACGAAGGAGAGCGAGCGAGATAGAGAGAAAGGCGGAGGAGAACGAAATAAAAACGAGGGGGAGGGGAAATAAAGAGGATGGCAGAAAGATAGGCAGAGAGGGGGAGTAGAAAAAAGGAAGGAGGCAAGAAAAGACCAGACGTCGATTCCTTATTCTCCTCCTCCTCCTCCCTTCTTTTGTGTGCCTTCTTCATTTTTACTCTCATTATTACATTGATTAGTATATATATTTAATCTCTCTCCCCTCCTTCCTTAATCTTAGTTTCGTCGAATTATCATATTTCCCCTTCGCTGTTCTTCTGTATGTCGCATTCTCTCTCATTATTTATTTATTTCTTTTCACTTCCTCTCTCTGTGAACTCTATTAATGTGTATGTTTTCTCTCCAATCGTTTTACTTTCTCTTATGCTATTCGTGTGACTTCTTACTTTCACTTTCACTTTCGTTATTATTCAGTCTATCATTACTTTCTTGTTTAATTTATTTATTTCCTTTTCCTTTCTCTCTCTAACTACTCTCCCCCACCGTCTGCCTTTCCTTTTATCTATTTCTTGTTACGATTTTACTTTTAATTTCGCTTTCACTACTATTATGTCTCTAGTTACTTCATTCTTTCCATTATTTTTCCGTTTCTCTTTCTCTGTCTAAAAAAATCACTCGGCAAGTTGATCTCTTTTTCCCGCCAACTTTCTTTCTCTTTACTATTTTTCTAATTACGTTTTGTATTTTCGATTTCATTACTTTTCACTCTCTCGTTAATTCCTTCTTTTTTTCTTTCTTTTTTCTTTCTTTCTTTTCCCCGTTCTCTCTCTCTCTCTCTCTAAATCCACTCCCTGGAGTTGATCACTCCTTCCGCCACCTGTCTTTCTCTTTACGATTTTCTTATTACGTTTTTACTTTTACTTTCGTTACCATTTACTCTCTCATTAATTCCTTCATTCTTTCTTTCTTTTTTTTCTTACTTTCTTTATATCTTTCCTTCTCTCTTTCTTTTTCTTTCTATCTTTCCTTCCTTCAATTTTCTTTCTTTATATCTTTCTTTTTTTACTTACTTTTTCTTTCTTACTGTCTTTCCTTTTTGTACTTTTTCTTTCTTTGTTTCAATCTTCCTTCTTTCTTTTTCTTTCTATCTTTCCATCTTTCTTTTTTCTTTCTTTATATCTTTCATTTTTTCCTTTCTTTTTCTTTCTTTCTATCTATCTTTCCTTCTGTCTTGTACTTCTTTCTTTCTACCTTTTCTTTTTGTACTTTTTCTTTCTTTCTTTCTTTTTTCTTTCTTTCTATCTTTCCTTCTGTCTTTTTCTTTCTATCTTTCCTTCTATCATTCTTTCTATCATTCCTTCTTTCTTTCCTTCTTTCTTTCTTTCTTTCTTTCTTCTTTCTTCATTTCCCTTCTCTTTCTATCTGTAAACCCTGTCTCTCAAATTGATCTATCCTTCCACCATCTTTCTTTCCGCGATTACGTTTTCCTATTACGTTTTTACTTTCACTTTCACTTTCACTTTCATTTTAGATTCGATCTCTCTTTACTACCTCCTTTCTTTCTTTATTCATTTATTTATTTATTTATTTCTCTTCGCCTTCTTTCTCTAAAATTTCCCCCCCTCTCTCTCTCTCTCCCTCTCTCTCCCTCTCTCTTTCATCCCTCCGTATACCGTTCTTTTCTAGTATTTTTTCTTATATTTTTATTTTCACTTTCATTACTATTCACTCTTTCATTTCGTCTTTATTTCTTCACATTTATTTCTACCCGTTTTCTCTCTCTAAAAACTGACTTAACAAGTTAGTTTCTCTCTTCTTCTTATCGCTTTTTACTTTCACTTTCACTTTCATTATCATTCAATCAGTAATTACTACCATTATTATCCCACTCTCTCGGTTTTTCACTCGCTTCCCTATATCTCCATTGCTATTAAGCCCTCATTCTTACATATTCATTGCTTCTGTTGTCACTAGAAGCGTTTTCGTTCCTCATTTCTCCTTTCTTTCGTCTGTCTTCTCAAACCTTCACACAAATTTTGCCTATCTTGGTATTCACTTGCGTGTTACTTATAGGTTTACTCGGGGCTCCGTGTCCAAAATCCTTCGTTTCTCACCCGCAATGCTCCTGCTGATATTCAGTGACGACGACGACGACGACAGAGATGATGATGAGGAGGAGGAGGAGGATGGATAGCTTCTGCATCTTTTTCAACAAAAAAATGAATGCCGATACAAACGAGGAAGGAAAGGAGAGCGCGAAAATGTGAAATCGAAGGAGAAAGAAAGAATGAAAGAGTGAATGAATGAAAATGTATTTCATAGTACTCTCGAAGAAAGAAAGAAAGTTGATATATAAAAAGAGAAAAAATTCCAGAAAATTAAGAAAGAAAGAGAGATGATCATATATATATAAAAGATGAAAGAAAGAAAGAAATGTGTGATATATAGAAAAGAATAGATAAAGAAAGAAAAATATTTAGAAAGAAAGAAAGAAAGAAAGAAATGCGTGATATATGGAAAAGAATAGATAAAGAAAGAAAAACATTTAGAAAGAAAGAAAGAAAGAAAGAAAGAAAGAAAGAAATGTGCTAAGGAATGCAAAGAAGAAAGTAAATTAAAATGAAAGAGTGACGAAGAGGGTGGGGAAAAGAGAAGAGCGAGAAAGTAAGGATGACGAAAAGACGAAGGATTGAAAACGAATTCTGATGACTTTGCTCAACTTCGATGTCGCAAGAAAGGAAGGAAGAGACAAGAGAGAATGGCGGACGAATAGAAGGAGGAGGAGGAGGGGGAGCGGGCATCCAACAGTTAAAAACAACAACTGATGCTGAGAAGCCGATCGATATTGCTGAAATGGAACACAGTAGCAAGGTTTTGGCCAGAATTTTTTTTTTATCATTTCCAAATCCCCAAACGGCTTCGATTGAGAACAACACCCGCCCACCACCGCCCCCGATGACGGGGGCCACACATCGTTCAGCTGTTCACGTTTTAACTTACAGACGCACATAGATAGATAGATAGATAGATAGATAGATAGATAGATAGATAGATAGACTTTGTATATATAGAGAGAGTGTATATATGGCCGTGTGTGTGGGCTGAAGAGAGATAGAGAGAGATATTGGGTATAGATAGATAGATCTATATCCAATCTCTCTCTTAGATAGATAGATAGATAGATAGATAGATAGATACATACATACATACATACATACATACATACATACATACGAACAGAGAATTAAATAGATACTAACAGAGTATGAGATAGATAGATAGATAGATAGATAGATAGATAGACAGATACGAAGAAAATGAGATAGAAACGACCAGAATGAGATAGATAGATAGATAGATAGATAGATAGATAGATAGATAGATAGATAGATAGATAGATAGATAGATAATGATGTTTCAAAATCTAAAACCGAATAAACCCCATCTAAATCAATCATAATCCTTCGTTGTCTTCATAATTCCTCATTAATTACGACATTTCTATGCAAATTATTGAAAGAATACAAAGCCAGTTTTATTCAAAACACAAATCCTAATCCATAATAGCCACACGTCTCCAGCCATCAGATCAGATCTTCTTATGTCCGTCAATGTCTGTAATATTCCATCTACATTTTTTACTCTCGTATTTGATATCTATCTTTATTATCTAAAAAACAATTTTCATAATAACTGGTTTTGGTAAGGTCATTTTTATTACGCCAAAAACGTACAACATAAATTTCTATTTATAAAAATAAAGCCAAAGAAATATAGTTTCTTACTTAACACGATCGTTGCGCCTTGCCAATGCCGCGTTTGTAACGGACTACTTCGTCTTGATCGCGCGGAAAGTCGACAAGAGACGTTGTTTGGTTTCAGTGAAAGAAAGAAAGAAAGAAAGAAAGAAAGAAAGAAAGAAAGAAAGAAAGAAAGACAATAATGCATTAGAAGGAAAGGAAGAAAGAATGTATGTGAAAAAAGAAAGAAGGAAGGAAAGACCATAATTTATGAGAAAGGAATAAAAAAAGAAAGAAAGAAAGAGGAGGGAATAAAGATCTCACGTATTTCACATCTGCTTCAGGGAAATGGAGAAATTTGACAATTTCAAATCTTTTCATTTGTACCCCCTTACTTCTTTAAATAATGACTTCAAAATTATGATTGTCATTGACGTATTTCGTTAAAGACGATAATATTTACGAAAGAAAGAAAACAGGGGAGAAGGATGATGATATATTGAAAAAGAAAAAAAGAAAGAAAGAAAGAAAGAAAGACAATAATGTATTAGAAAGAAAGAAAGAAAGAAAGAAAGAAAGAAAGACAATAAGTATGAGAAAAGAGAAAGAAGGAAGAAAAGACCATAATTTATTAGAAAGAAGAAAAAAGAAAGAAAGAAAGACAATGATGTATTAGAAAGAAAAGAAGACAACAATGTATGAGAAAGAAAGAAAGAAAGAAAGAAAGAAAGAAAGAAAGAAAGAAAATAAGTAAGTATGAGAAAAGAGAAAGAAGGAAGATATATGAATGAGTAAATATAACACAATAAACTACATTTTAAACTACATCTCCAGGCTTGATTGTTCAATCAACCCTAGAGTATAACAATAATAATTTATATAAACATTAATAAGTAGTTTCGTATTGTACAAAAACAGTATTAATGTTCATAGATGGCACAAGGTTGGTATTTAAGAAAGGTTAAAAAAGGACCCATAGCACAGTGGATAAATGCGTTAGTTAGATCCAGTGACAGGACCCAAAGAGTGTGAGTTCAATACCCGGTTAAGGCAGTGGAGAACTTTCAGAGGGAAAATTAACAGGTGATAACTGATAATTGACATATATTAAACATGGAACTAGAACAGTCTACCCCAGTGAGCGAAATAAAGGGTTCAGTTTGACATTCCAACCACCTGAAGAAGGCCGGAGCATACAACGGCTGAAACGTTATTCATTTTGTTTGATATTTCTTTCAGCTTATTTCTCTTGTTTGAACCCTTTATTTCGCTCACTGGGGTAGACTGTTCCAGTTCCATGTGCCATGTTTAATGGATATCAGTTATCAGTTATCTCCCGGTTAAGGCAGTGGAGAACTTGCAGAGGGGAATTAACAGGAGATAACTGATAACTGACATCCATTAAACATGCCACGTGGAACTAGAACAGTCTACCCCAGTGAGCGAAATAAAGGGTTCAGTTCGACATTCCAACCACCTGAAGCAGGCCGGAGCGTACAACGACAGAAACGTTGTAATAAATATGGCGACAAAGATGAGGACAATAGTCCGAATAATGTATATAAAGTAGTTTCGTATTTTACAAAAACAGTAGTAATGTTCATAAATTGCACAAGATTGGTATTTAAGTAAGATTAAAAAGTGTTTTTATTAGGTGTCAATGAATACAAGAGTTTGTAAAAGTACTTAAGTGTTTTTGAGAGATGCTAGTTTCATCTCGTAATATGTCATGTGAAAAAGAAAAAGGAAGTAGAATTTATGAAAGAAGTAAAGTGGGGTGAAAATGACGAAGACGGTGTGAGGAGAGGTAGTGGTTGTTGAAGCCGAGACGCCTTTGATGTATCCGCTCCCAATTCTAAGTGTTCGTCTCTCTGTGTCTTTTCTGTATGTCACCTGTTGGAAACTTTCCCTTTTTTTTTCTTATAGACATGGGTCCCTTTTTATTGTTAGCGAAGTTGAAAGAGGCTCCGATTAAGTTGTTAATTATATCTTATTGGTCAACATTTCTTATTGGTCAGTATATATTTATTTAGGATTGTATTGAATCAACTTCAAACGGAAGTTATGCGCGGAGCCTATTGCGCAGAGCCCGAAATATGTCATTATATTTTAAGCTATGAAAGAGGTAACTTCCTGCTTCTGCTCTTAGGGTCGCTACAGTATCTACCGTTGGAAATATTTTTAGTTGAAACAATTCATATTATAATGCTGTACTACAGTTATAAATGTAATAAAACTAATTTTACTTCTTCAATTTTCAAGAGACAATTATAAAACAATTTTCAAAAGTCCTGTTGCGCAACATACACAAGTAACAAGTAACATAAACAAATCTTTTGTACTTGATTTGTAGAGCTATGTCTGCGTTTACACCACTCATTATTTCTCGTCGTAGTGTTAAATAACAACATTTAGGATAACATACAATCTAGATTTCTCATTAAAAGTCATTATCATTCTGGTGTTAAATAAAAACCATATGTCGTATAATATGCAAACTTTATTTTTCAATAACATACATTGCACGGTATTTTTTTGCGGTGTTAAGCCACAAAACTTTTAAGATGCACTATTTCTCATTGTATAATACTCAACTTTTTTCCTAGAGCAAAAAAAAGCAGAAAGTTGTGGAGAACAATATTCGAGATGTCGTGAAAGTATCTGGTAAAGAGAGAGAGGGGGGTTGTATGAAGATGGATAGGAAAATGAGTACTAAAAAGACAAAGAGATGGAGTAAAGGAATATGAATTGTTTAGAGGCACAGAAGACAGGAAGTTGTGGAGAGCCATTTTCGAATAAGTCGTGAACAGAGAGAGAAATAAAAAGAAGTGTAGGAAACCAATTACAAAAAAGACAGAAAGACCGAGTAAAGTAGCATGAATTGTTTAGAACAGCAAAAGACAGGACGTTGTGGAGAGCCATGTACGAACACGTTGTGAAAGGATATGGCAACGAGAAAGAAGGAGGGTGGGATGAAGATGGATAGGAAAATGAGTACTAAAAAGACAAAGAGATGGAGTAAAGAAGTATGAATTGTTTAGAGGCACAGAAGACAGGAAGTTGTGGAGAGCCATTTTCGGATACGCCGGGAACGAATATAGCAGAGAGAAGGAGAGAGAAGAGCAACAAATGATGTGTAGAGATATATATTTTCTAATAATTGCATAAATTTGGCTTTAATTTGTTATCTTTAACTTTGTGTAAATTGTGTTTTTCTACTACAAGTTTATTTCCGACACTGGTACATGCAAATATATCATACCAAAAAGCAATAAAAAATATATACCGTGTATTTCTGTGTATAAGGCGACCTTTAAATCTTAAAAATTACCCACTAAAATAAGGGGTCGTCTAATATTCAATATTCAAGAGATGATTACACAACAATTTGCAAAAGTTTCGCTGTGCAATTTGCACAAGTAACAATATAAACAAATCTTTTCGTTCTTGATTTTCAGAAGTATTACTTCAAAAAAGAAATCATCTATATACGAGAAGATGGTGAAATTATCTTACTTTAACCTATATCTATCTTATTATTATTAGCCAAGTTGAAAGAGGCTCAGATTAAGTTGTTGATTATTTTTTATTGGTCAACATTTCTTATTGGTCAACATATACTTATTTAGGATTGCATTGAATCAACTTCAAACGTAAGTTATGCGCGGAGCCTATTGCGCAAAGCCCGAAATATGTCATTATATTTGTAGCTATGAAAGAGACAACTTCCTATTTCTGCTATTAGTGTCACTACAGTAAATATGTCTCGTTGAAATAGTTCATATAATTCTTTACAAGAGTTATAAATGTAATAAAATATTTTTACATCTTGATTTTACATTAAAATTCAATATTCAAGTGAGACAACAATTTACAAAAGTTTCGCTGAGAAATTTGCACAAGTAACAATATAAACAAATCTTTCGTTGTTGATTTGCAGAAGTATTACTTCAAAAAAGAAATTTTAAAAAATCATATATATCTGAGAGGATATTGACATTTTTTTACTTCAACCGATATCTATCGGGTCATTCACCAATTTGTATATTGCTGTGCTAGTTTCATCAATAAAATGCGTCCTGGGTATGACGATAAAATACATCCGCGTTCTGGGTAAAACGCTAAACTACGTCCAACAGCAAGGCCTCAGATCAGGAGGTTTTGAGGAGCGTGGAACAACGTCTTAATTGCTAATGTTCCTAGGTCCACCCTGACCTGGGGTGGCAGCATCTATTAGGGTCCCAGCTATAGGCAAATAGTTAACCACCAAACTAGGGTCAAAACACTACAAAAGTGTAAAAATAGGTTTTAATACTAGTAATAAGTTTTTTGTGGAAAAATTATTACTAGCAATACATTTTTGAAGAAAAATATATTACCACCAATGCATTTTGAAAGAAAAAAAAATATTACCAGCAATACATTTTTGAAAGAAAAAATATTACCAGCAATACATTTTTGAAAGAAAAAATATTACCAGCAATACATTTTTGAAGGAAAAAATATTACCAGCAATACATTTTTGAAAGAAAAAATATTACCAGCAATACATTTTTGAAGGAAAATTATTACCAGCAATACATTTTTGAAAGAAAAATTTTTACCAGCAATACATTTTTGAAAGAAAAAATATTACCAGCAATACATTTTTGAAGAAAAAAATATTACCATCAATACATTTTTGAAGGAAAAAATATTACCAGCAATACATTTTTGAAAGAAAAAATATTACCATCAATACATTTTTGAAGGAAAAAATATTACCAGCAATACATTTTTGAAAGAAAAATTATTACCAGCAATACATTTTTGAAAAAAATGCTACCACCCATTTGCCCATTGCTACCACCCTAACAGGTACTACCACCCCTGTCCCGGGGTGGTAGTACCTGTTAGGATCCCAGCTATGGGCAAACAGGGATTACCTATTTTATAAAAGTGTAAAAATAAGTTTTAATACCCGAAATATCTCCTATCATAATAATTTTTTTCTTTTTGGGTTTGAAACTTATCTTTTCTCTTGCAATATTTTGTTCAAGTCTTTTTCTTAAAGAAACAAGACGGGTATTTTAATGTCGTACAACTCGTAAGAAGTTTATACAATCATTAACTTAAAAACTGGGATTCATCAGAAATTTCAAATTGTAAAACCGTTAACTTTTTATGGGTACTATTAGCATCTAATTAACAGAATATCTTCATTACCTCATTATCCTATTATAATTGTGTTCGTTAGTTCACGCGACCGTTACGTCCTGCCAACATCTCATAAATAATGGGCTATTGCGCTTGGATTGCATGAAAAGAAGGGAACAGACACTACTTGGTTTCTGTGAGAAAACGAAAGAAAGAAAGATAGAAGCGGGAATCAGATTAAGCTGATAAGAACAGATACTACACTTTGATCTTAGCCAAACGGTCGTGGATTTACTTGACCTCCCACACGGTCAGGTTGTGACACAAGGTCGGGGTTTAACGTGGGACGGGAGGGGGAGTGGACCCGAGTTTTCACCCGGGCCGCAGTGCTTTAGCTGGTCTTAGCTTGTCCAAGCTGGTCAGAGCTGGTCTTAGCTAGTCATAGCTGGTCTTAGCTTGTCCAAGCTGGTCAGAGCTGGTGATAGCTAGTCAGACGTAGCCCCGATACTACCAGCGCAGGGACGAATCCCTGCGACTGGCCTGTATCAGTGATCGCTCCCGGCCTAAAGGCGATCATTCAGCGAGTAATCTGCGAACAGATACTACACTTTGATCTTAGCCAAACGGTCGAGAAGCGATTGCTTTTTCTTGCCACCCCACGTTGGCAGGATGTTACTCAAGGTCCGACCGAGCTCGTGTACCCGGGTCGGGTCGAAAAATAACCCAGCCCCCTAAGTAGTAAACACTTTACTACAACATTCTATTATAATTGCGCTTGTCTCTGCATTCGTTAGTTTGCACGATCGTTACGCCCTGCCTATATCTAATAAATAATGGACTGTTCCGTTTTGATCGCGCAGAAAGAAGGGAAAATACACAAATTGGTTTCAGTGAGAGAATGAAAGAAAGAAGGCAGGGAAGATAGACGTGGAGAGGGAGAATCAGATTGAGCTGATTAGAACAGATACTACACTTTGATCTCAGTGAAAAGGCCTAGAAGATGAAAGAAAGACGGAAGGGAAGATAGACGTGGAGAGGGAGAATCAGATCGAGCTGGTTAGAACAGATACTACAGTTTGGTCCCAGCCAAAAGGCCGAGATGCCATTGTATTTTCTTGCCATCCCACGTTGGCAGGATGTGGCACAAGGGTAGTTTAATGTGAGGAGCCCGAGCGCATCCACCCGGGTCGGGTCCCAAAGTATCCCCCCCCCCCGGGCAATTGTCGGCTGCGGTGGTACTGGTATTACTACCGAACCCCGTCTTTGGGGAAATGAGGGGTACCTCTCAATAATATTTCTAGTTGCACACTATCCGCTGACAGACTCAACTGAGTTGCGCTCTGTTCAAAGACAGATATACAAGTGCGGGATGAAATGTAGTCTATCCGCCCGAGAACAGATACTACACTTTGATCCCAACCAAAAGTTAACAAACGATGGCAACCGCGATAAAAGTGAGAGCTTCCCTTCTCTACCACAATTCTTTGCACTGCTGTAAGCGTTCTTCTTCGATGCCACTCAGCTCCGTCGTTACGTCCTTCTTGATGGCTTCCACAACCCCCCTTCATGATCTCCTTGAGCATTGGTAAAAAGAAAAATGACACGGAGGTTGTTCAATACGGCAATGTTCTTCAGGATCTGCCGGATGCTCAGGGCAATGTGAGCAGGTGCAGTGTCGTTGTGAAGCAGCCATGATTTATCCTGCCACAACTCTCGTCTCTTCTCGCGCACGGGGCTAAGCAAATGCCACAGGGTCTCTCTGTAGACAAGATGATCGTCTGGCTCTGTGGCAAGCACTAACCGTGGACGATTCCCATAGGTCACGCTCCACACACAGTCCCATTACGTTTCAGACAGGCCTCGTATATATATATATATATATATATATATATATATATATATATATATATATATATATATATGTGTGTGTGTGTGTGTGTGTGTGTGTGTGTTTATATATATATATATATGTTTATTTATATATATATCATACACAACTATATATATATATATATATATATATATATATATAAAGTCTCTGAAAAGTAACAGGTGTCAGAAACAATGCATTTCAGTTCCAAACAGCAAATTACATGGGCTCTGCTTTAAAGTATTCTTTCTCAAGTGTAATGCACTTTTCCCCCTTCTCTGCCACGCTTCTATGCACTGCTGGAAAGATTCTTCTTGGATGGCCCTCAGCTCCGTCGTTACGGCCCTCGTGATGGCCTCCACCCCTTCAAAACGGGTCCTCTTGATGATCCCCTTAAATTAAGTTAAAAGAGGAAAGTCACATGGAGCAAGATCAGGTGAATGGGAGGTTGTTCCAGTACGGCGATGTTTTTCTCGGTCAGCAACTGCCGGATGCTCAGGGCGTTGTGAGCAGGGGCATTGTCGTACTGAAGCAGCCACGATTTGTACTGACACAACTCTCGTCTCTTCGCGCACGGAGCGAAGTAACCGCCACAGGATCTCTTTATAGACTTGCTGATCGTCTAGCCCTGTTGCAAGCATTCACTGTGGACGATTCCCATAGGTCACGCACTACACCCAGTCTCATTACGTTTCAGACAGACCTTGTATATATATATATATATATAAATTGCTAACAGTCAAGAATGGAGTTCAAGGCTCACTAACAAATACAGAAAACGAACAATGAGACATGAGATATTAAAAGAACATAAGGAAAATGTATTCCTTTTAAAAATATATTCCTCTACGTTTGCCTGAAGAAGGTCACGAGACCGGAAACATGTGTAGCAGAAATATGAAGAATAAACTATATATACACTAAATGAAATCCACATTATAACCAAAAACGTTTACGTTTTTCTCTCTTTTTTTAAAATTTACATTTTTCTCTCGTTGCAAAAAGAAAGAAAGAAAGAAAGAAAGAAAGAAAGAAAGAAAAAAGAAAGAAAGACGATAATAAATAGAAAAGAAGTGAAACAGAAACAAAGATTATTGAAAAAAAGGAAGAAAATTGAAACGAGAACTGGCTGCGAAAGAAAAGAGAGAAAGAAAGAGATTAGCAACGAGAAAAACTGAACAAGAAAGAAAGAAAGAAAGAAAGGAAAGAAGGAAGGAAGAAAGAAAGAAAGAAAGAAAGAAAGAAAGAAAGAAAGAAAGAACTGTTAGTTTTTTTTTGTTTATGTTTTTTGTCTTTGTTTTTTGGGTTTTTTTTGGCTTAGCACCAGAAAACATCAATATTCCAGACTTCCACTCATGCTCCAAACAAAGGGATCACCACTTGTGCCAGTTTCAATTGTCATTGTATTGCGTAAAAAACAGCATCTAATGGCACAGGAGATTTCTTAAAATCGCATCCAGCCACACGCTCCAAATACTGACTACAACGAATAACCTATGCGTGTTGCTAGATAAAGATGTCCGGAGTCGTTTCGGAATACAAGACATGTTGTGGAAAGAAGGTTTGCTTGACGGAAAACTCCGTTCACAGATAAGTCACTGAACAAATCATTGTACAAATAGATATATACACATATATATATCGACCTGAACACAGGTACCTGGTCACCGAGAGAGTCAGTCTCCCAGACCTTTTCTCTTACAATTTCAATCGTCACGTGTATTGGCTTAGTGCCAGATTTAGCCGATTGTCGCAAATGCACAAACACATGAACATTACTGACGCAGAATATGCAGTATACAAGGGATACATAGGACTTTAAGTAAGTAAGCTGTGTGCACATGTGTGTGTGTGTGTGTGTGTGTGTGTGTGTGTGTGTGTGTGTGTGTGTGTGTGTGTGTGTGTGTGATCACTAAGAAAATCAATATGTTTGCATTGCAAGGATAAAATAGAAACTATCTCTCACTCTCTTTTTCTCGCTCTCTTACGCGCTATGTATTTTTTATATAGGAATAAAGTGTTGCTGCCGACACTTGAGTTTGAACACAGATCGCCAGTAGGCAAACACAGGCGATCCCATCAATGAATTAAATGGATCACGTGACCATAGAGGAAACGCATAAGTAGGAGGTTGCGTGACCTCTAAACGATCGCCATTTCTAGTCTATCCTCTATTACTAACGGACCACTATTCTCTACTCTCTTCAATATATTATTTCTCTATTCAGATCATTATACCGATTGCTATACGAACGAGTATTATCGAGCAAGTACTATTAGAGCGAGTGTTATTCGAAGGCGTCTGACTCCAGTATTGTTCAACGGCGTTACTATAGTGGTATCTACGATTACAAAGTCTCTACTACAACGAGCATTACGAAAGTGACAACGAGTATTCGCTGACATCACAAACGTGGCCACGAGCGTTCGTTGATATTACAAATGTATTAGGCCGTCACACATGATTAAGTAACTTCCTTAGTATATAAAAAATCTTCCTGACTTTTTTCCAGATAATTTTGATTTCAATATATCGTTACTGATAAGCCCGATAAAAATGATTACAATAAAACAATGTCGAGTAATCTTACTGTCTGAGTACAAACTGGGGAAAAGAACCATTTTTTGCATCGAATCATTGCATGCGATGAGAAATGGTTACTCTTTGACAACAGTAAAAGAGTCGGCCAGTGCTTAGATGCAAGTCAATCACCAAAACAATACCCAAAACTTCCACTACACCCAAAAGAGTTAATGCTTAAAAAGGTAATGCTTAATAGTTACTTATGGTGGTCTTTCAAAGTGGTTATTCATTATTCATTCTTACCTCAAAGGAAAACAATCACAGCAACCTCGCATTGTGAGTGTAAGCACGGAAAATTGAAAATGAAACAACCTCGACTTGTGAATAGGGATGACCCAATTTAGCAGCAGGACAACGCACGGCCGAATGATTCTCAATCAACTGTCCAAAAGCATAGCCTGAATTATGAAACTTTGCCTCATCCTCCATATTCACCTGCCATCTCTCCTGCTGATTATCACTTATTTAAGCATTTTGAGCTTCTCATATCCAATAAAACATTCTCTAATAAAGAGGTAATTGAAGCATTTGAACTCTTTATCATATCAAAGGATTTTTTTGTAAAGATGGGATTAAAAAAAAGATACGCTGAAGAAGAGTCATTTATCAACATGGCGTCTGTTTCAACTAAATTAGTTATTAAACATTTCAGAAGCGTGTTATTCATTTCCTGTAAAGCGCGTCATTTCAATTGTGGCAACCTAATACATTATAGGTTAAAAGTTTGAGGCGACAGTTTGCATTTCGAAGAATCGAGGATGTGCGGCTGAAATGAGAAGCCCACTAGAATTCCATTCTAATTGGTAACATTCAGTTACGCGTAAGTACTCTTTGGACAGATATGAATCTCTTTTCTCCCCAGCCACGGATTAAATAGTGGGACTTATATCTGAACGCTGAATTTTCCCATATTAATCTATGGTCACCCGCTGACTCAATAAAAATATTTAACCAAAATTTTGAAGGTTCAAAAACGGATTAAAAATATAATTTAAGAATTTAAAAATCCTTTGTTTGTTCCTCTGAATAATAACATACAGTTTTTGATGATAAAACTTTGTTTTTATTAATTTGAGGGATTTTTTTCACCATGGCATGCTCTTTTTCAGCGAATCTTTAATCGTACTAATTTTGGCATCCAACCCACAGTACGCATTCCACCGTCACCAACCTTTAACCTGTCATATTAAATGGTTGCACTCTCAAGTTGGCACCGTGCCTTAAACACCTAAAGAGACTCAAGCTCACACCAGACCTCAAGTAGAAGCTATCCATCGCTAAAGATCCTGGAAAAATTGTCGGTTCCTTGTACGGTTCTAGTAAATATCAGATTCCAGCTGTCATCTAGGTAAATTGCTCGAAATCAATTGCTCGACAGTAAATTGCTTGAAATCAATTGCTCAACAGTAAATTGTTTTAAATCAATTGCTCGACAGTAAATTGTTCGAAATCAATTGCTCAACAGTAAATTGCTCGAAATCTATTGCTCAACAGTAAATTGCTCGATATCAATTGCTCAACAGTAAATTGCTCGAAATCAATTGCTCAACAGTAAATTGTTTGAAATCAATTGCTCGGCAGTAAATTGCTCGAAATCAATTGCTCAACAGTAAATTGTTTTAAATCAATTGCTCGACAGTAAATTGTTCGAAATCAATTGCTCGACAGTAAATTGTTCGAAATCAATTGCTCAACAGTAAATTGCACGAAATCAATTATTCAACAGTAAATTGCACGAAATCAATTGCTCGACAGTAAATTGTTTTAAATCAATTGCTCGACAGTAAATTGTTCGAAATCAATTGCTCAACAGTAAATTGCTCGAATTCTATTGCTCAACAGTAAATTGCTCGAAATCAATTGCTCAACAGTAAATTGTTTTAAATCAATTGCTCGACAGTAAATTGTTCGAAATCAATTGCTCAACAGTAAATTGCTCAAAATCAATTGCTCAACAGTAAATTGCTCGATATCAATTTCTCAACAGTAAATTGTTTTAAATCAATTGCTCGACAGTAAATTGTTCGAAATCAATTGCTCAACAGTAAATTGCTCGAAATCTATTGCTCAACAGTAAATTGTTTTAAATCAATTGCTTGACAGTAAATTGTTCGAAATCAATTGCTCAACAGTAAATTGTTTTAAATCAATTGCTCGACAGTAAATTGTTCGAAATCAATTGCTCAACAGTAAATTGCTCGAAATCTATTGCTCAACAGTAAATTGCTCGATATCAATTGCTCAACAGTAAATTGCTCGAAATCTATTGCTCAACAGTAAATTGTTTGAAATCAATTGCTCAACAGTAAATTGTTCGAAATCAATTGCACAACAGTAAATTGCTCAAAATCAATTGCTCAACAGTAAATTGCTCGAAATCAATTGCTCAACAGTAAATTGTTTGAAATCAATTCTCGACAGTAAATTGTTCGAAATCAATTGCTCAACAGTAAATTGCTCGAAATCAATTACTCAACAGTAAATTGCTCGGAATCAATTGCTCAACAGTAAATTGTTTTAAATCAATTGCTCAACAGTAAATTGCTCGATATCAATTTCTCAACAGTAAATTGCTCGAAATCAATTGCTCAACAGTAAATTGTTGGAAATCAATTGCTCAACAGTAAATTGCTCGAAATCAATTGCTCAACAGTAAATTGCTCGAAATCAATTGCTCAACAGTAAATTGCTCGAAATCAATTGCTCAACAGTAAATTGTTTTAAATCAATTGCTCGACAGTAAATTGTTCAAAATCAATTGCTCAACAGTAAATTGCTCGAAATCAATTGCTCAACAGTAAATTGCTCGAAATCAATTGCTCAACAGTAAATTGCTCGAAATCAATTGCTCAACAGTAAATTGTTTTAAATCAATTGCTCGACAGTAAATTGTTCGAAATCAATTGCTCAACAGTAAATTGCTCGAAATCAATTGCTCAACAGTAAATTGTTCGAAATCAATTGCTCAACAGTAAATTGCTCGAAATCAATTGCTCAACAGTAAATTGCTCGAAATCAATTGCTCAACAGTAAATTGCTCGAAATCAATTGCTCAACAGTAAATTGTTTTAAATCAATTGCTCGACAGTAAATTGTTCGAAATCAATTGCTCAACAGTAAATTGCTCGAAATCAATTGCTCAACAGTAAATTGCTCAAAATCTATTGCTCAACAGTAAATTGCTCGAAATCAATTGCTCAACAGTAAATTGTTTTAAATCACTTGCTCGACAGTAAATTTTTCGAAATCAATTGCTCAACAGTAAATTGCTCGATATCAATTGCTCAACAGTAAATTGCTCGAAATCAATTGCTCAACAGTAAATTGTTTTAAATCAATTTGCTCGACAGTAAATTGTTCGAAATCAATTGCTCAACAGTAAATTGCTCGAAATCTATTGCTCAACAGTAAATTGCTCGAAATCAATTGCTCAACAGTAAATTGTTTTAAATCAATTGCTCGACAGTAAATTTTTTGAAATCGATTGCTCAACAGTAAATTGCTCAAAATCTATTGCTCAACAGTAAATTGCTCGATATCAATTGCTCAACAGTAAATTGCTCAAAATCAATTGCTCAACAGTAAATTGCTCGAAATCAATTGCTCAACAGTAAATTGTTTTAAATGAATTGCTCGACAGTAAATTGTTCGAAATCAATTGCTCAACAGTAAATTGCTCGAAATATATTGCTCAACAGTAAATTGCTCGAAATCAATTGCTCAACAGTAAATTGTTTTAAATCAATTGCTCGACAGTAAATTGTTCGAAATCAATTGCTCAACAGTAAATTGCTCGAAATCTATTGCTCAACAGTAAATTGTTTTAAATCAATTGCTTGACAGTAAATTGTTCGAAATCAATTGCTCAACAGTAAATTGTTTTAAATCAATTGCTCGACAGTAAATTGTTCAAAATCAATTGCTCAACAGTAAATTGCTCGAAATCAATTGCTCAACAGTAAATTGCTCGAAATCAATTGCTCAACAGTAAATTGCTCGAAATCTATTGCTCAACAGTAAATTGCTCGAAATCAATTGCTCAACAGTAAATTGTTTTAAATCAATTGCTCGACAGTAAATTTTTTGAAATCGATTGCTCAACAGTAAATTGCTCAAAATCTATTGCTCAACAGTAAATTGCTCGATATCAATTGCTCAACAGTAAATTGCTCAAAATCAATTGCTCAACAGTAAATTGCTCGAAATCAATTGCTCAACAGTAAATTGTTTTAAATGAATTGCTCGACAGTAAATTGTTCGAAATCAATTGCTCAACAGTAAATTGCTCGAAATATATTGCTCAACAGTAAATTGCTCGAAATCAATTGCTCAACAGTAAATTGTTTTAAATCATTTGCTCGACAGTAAATTGTTCGAAATCAATTGCTCAACAGTAAATTGCTCGAAATCTATTGCTCAACAGTAAATTGTTTTAAATCAATTGCTTGACAGTAAATTGTTCGAAATCAATTGCTCAACAGTAAATTGTTTTAAATCAATTGCTCGACAGTAAATTGTTCAAAATCAATTGCTCAACAGTAAATTGCTCGAAATCTATTGCTCAACAGTAAATTGCTCGAAATCAATTGCTCAACAGTAAATTGTTTTAAATCAATTGCTCGACAGTAAATTGTTCGAAATCAATTGCTCAACAGTAAATTGCTCAAAATCAATTGCTCAACAGCAAATTGCTCGAAATCAATTGCTCAACAGTAAATTGTTTGAAATCAATTCTCGACAGTAAATTGTTCGAAATCAATTGCTCAACAGTAAATTGCTCGAAATCAATTACTCAACAGTAAATTGCTCGGAATCAATTGCTCAACAGTAAATTGTTTTAAATTAATTGCTCGACAGTAAATTGTTCGAAATCAATTGCTCAACAGTAAATTGCTCGAAATCAATTGCTCAATAGTAAATTGCTCGAAATCAATTGCTCAACAGTAAATTGCTCGAAATCAATTCCTCAACAGTAAATTGTTTTAAATCAATTGCTCAACAGTAAATTGTTCGAAATCAATTGCTCAACAGTAAATTGCTCGAAATCAATTGCTCAACAGTAAATTGTTCGAAATCAATTGCTCAACAGTAAATTGCTCGAAATCAATTGCTCAACAGTAAATTGCTCGAAATCAATTGCTCAACAGTAAATTGCTCGAAATCAATTGCTCAACAGTAAATTGTTTTAAATCAATTGCTCGACAGTAAATTGTTCAAAATCAATTGCTCAACAGTAAATTGCTCGAAATCAATTGCTCAACAGTAAATTGCTCGAAATCAATTGCTCAACAGTAAATTGCTCGAAATCAATTGCTCAACAGTAAATTGTTCGAAATCAATTGCTCGACAGTAAATTGCTCGAAATCAATTGCTCAACAGTAAATTGTTTTAAATCACTTGCTCGACAGTAAATTTTTCGAAATCAATTGCTCAACAGTAAATTGCTCGATATCAATTGCTCAACAGTAAATTGCTCGAAATCAATTGCTCAACAGTAAATTGTTTTAAATCAATTTGCTCGACAGTAAATTGTTCGAAATCAATTGCTCAACAGTAAATTGCTCGAAATCTATTGCTCAACAGTAAATTGCTCGAAATCAATTGCTCAACAGTAAATTGTTTTAAATCAATTGCTCGACAGTAAATTTTTTGAAATCGATTGCTCAACAGTAAATTGCTCAAAATCTATTGCTCAACAGTAAATTGCTCGATATCAATTGCTCAACAGTAAATTGCTCGAAATCAATTGCTCAACAGTAAATTGTTTTAAATGAATTGCTCGACAGTAAATTTTTCGAAATCAATTGCTCAACAGTAAATTGCTCAAAATCTATTGCTCAACAGTAAATTGCTCGATATCAATTGCACAACAGTAAATTGCTCAAAATCAATTGCTCAACAGTAAATTGCTCGAAATCAATTGCTCAACAGTAAATTGTTTGAAATCAATTCTCGACAGTAAATTGTTCGAAATCAATTGCTCAACAGTAAATTGCTCGAAATCAATTACTCAACAGTAAATTGCTCGGAATCAATTGCTCAACAGTAAATTGTTTTAAATCAATTGCTCAACAGTAAATTGCTCGATATCAATTTCTCAACAGTAAATTGCTCGAAATCAATTGCTCAACAGTAAATTGTTGGAAATCAATTGCTCAACAGTAAATTGCTCGAAATCAATTGCTCAACAGTAAATTGCTCGAAATCAATTGCTCAACAGTAAATTGCTCGAAATCAATTGCTCAACAGTAAATTGTTTTAAATCAATTGCTCGACAGTAAATTGTTCAAAATCAATTGCTCAACAGTAAATTGCTCGAAATCAATTGCTCAACAGTAAATTGCTCGAAATCAATTGCTCAACAGTAAATTGCTCGAAATCAATTGCTCAACAGTAAATTGTTTTAAATCAATTGCTCGACAGTAAATTGTTCGAAATCAATTGCTCAACAGTAAATTGCTCGAAATCAATTGCTCAACAGTAAATTGTTCGAAATCAATTGCTCAACAGTAAATTGCTCGAAATCAATTGCTCAACAGTAAATTGCTCGAAATCAATTGCTCAACAGTAAATTGCTCGAAATCAATTGCTCAACAGTAAATTGTTTTAAATCAATTGCTCGACAGTAAATTGTTCGAAATCAATTGCTCAACAGTAAATTGCTCGAAATCAATTGCTCAACAGTAAATTGCTCAAAATCTATTGCTCAACAGTAAATTGCTCGAAATCAATTGCTCAACAGTAAATTGTTTTAAATCACTTGCTCGACAGTAAATTTTTCGAAATCAATTGCTCAACAGTAAATTGCTCGATATCAATTGCTCAACAGTAAATTGCTCGAAATCAATTGCTCAACAGTAAATTGTTTTAAATCAATTTGCTCGACAGTAAATTGTTCGAAATCAATTGCTCAACAGTAAATTGCTCGAAATCTATTGCTCAACAGTAAATTGCTCGAAATCAATTGCTCAACAGTAAATTGTTTTAAATCAATTGCTCGACAGTAAATTTTTTGAAATCGATTGCTCAACAGTAAATTGCTCAAAATCTATTGCTCAACAGTAAATTGCTCGATATCAATTGCTCAACAGTAAATTGCTCAAAATCAATTGCTC
This sequence comes from Acanthosepion esculentum, assembly GCA_964036315.1. Taxonomy (NCBI): domain Eukaryota; kingdom Metazoa; phylum Mollusca; class Cephalopoda; order Sepiida; family Sepiidae; genus Acanthosepion; species Acanthosepion esculentum. The sequence continues at coordinate 86,579,017 of OZ038508.1, read as the reverse complement.
AACAGTAAATTGCTCGAAATCAATTGCTCAACAGTAAATTGTTTTAAATGAATTGCTCGACAGTAAATTGTTCGAAATCAATTGCTCAACAGTAAATTGCTCGAAATATATTGCTCAACAGTAAATTGCTCGAAATCAATTGCTCAACAGTAAATTGTTTTAAATCAATTGCTCGACAGTAAATTGTTCGAAATCAATTGCTCAACAGTAAATTGCTCGAAATCTATTGCTCAACAGTAAATTGTTTTAAATCAATTGCTTGACAGTAAATTGTTCGAAATCAATTGCTCAACAGTAAATTGTTTTAAATCAATTGCTCGACAGTAAATTGTTCAAAATCAATTGCTCAACAGTAAATTGCTCGAAATCAATTGCTCAACAGTAAATTGCTCGAAATCAATTGCTCAACAGTAAATTGCTCGAAATCTATTGCTCAACAGTAAATTGCTCGAAATCAATTGCTCAACAGTAAATTGTTTTAAATCAATTGCTCGACAGTAAATTTTTTGAAATCGATTGCTCAACAGTAAATTGCTCAAAATCTATTGCTCAACAGTAAATTGCTCGATATCAATTGCTCAACAGTAAATTGCTCAAAATCAATTGCTCAACAGTAAATTGCTCGAAATCAATTGCTCAACAGTAAATTGTTTTAAATGAATTGCTCGACAGTAAATTGTTCGAAATCAATTGCTCAACAGTAAATTGCTCGAAATATATTGCTCAACAGTAAATTGCTCGAAATCAATTGCTCAACAGTAAATTGTTTTAAATCATTTGCTCGACAGTAAATTGTTCGAAATCAATTGCTCAACAGTAAATTGCTCGAAATCTATTGCTCAACAGTAAATTGTTTTAAATCAATTGCTTGACAGTAAATTGTTCGAAATCAATTGCTCAACAGTAAATTGTTTTAAATCAATTGCTCGACAGTAAATTGTTCAAAATCAATTGCTCAACAGTAAATTGCTCGAAATCTATTGCTCAACAGTAAATTGCTCGAAATCAATTGCTCAACAGTAAATTGTTTTAAATCAATTGCTCGACAGTAAATTGTTCGAAATCAATTGCTCAACAGTAAATTGCTCAAAATCAATTGCTCAACAGCAAATTGCTCGAAATCAATTGCTCAACAGTAAATTGTTTGAAATCAATTCTCGACAGTAAATTGTTCGAAATCAATTGCTCAACAGTAAATTGCTCGAAATCAATTACTCAACAGTAAATTGCTCGGAATCAATTGCTCAACAGTAAATTGTTTTAAATTAATTGCTCGACAGTAAATTGTTCGAAATCAATTGCTCAACAGTAAATTGCTCGAAATCAATTGCTCAACAGTAAATTGCTCGAAATCAATTGCTCAACAGTAAATTGCTCGAAATCAATTCCTCAACAGTAAATTGTTTTAAATCAATTGCTCAACAGTAAATTGTTCGAAATCAATTGCTCAACAGTAAATTGCTCGAAATCAATTGCTCAACAGTAAATTGTTCGAAATCAATTGCTCAACAGTAAATTGCTCGAAATCAATTGCTCAACAGTAAATTGCTCGAAATCAATTGCTCAACAGTAAATTGCTCGAAATCAATTGCTCAACAGTAAATTGTTTTAAATCAATTGCTCGACAGTAAATTGTTCAAAATCAATTGCTCAACAGTAAATTGCTCGAAATCAATTGCTCAACAGTAAATTGCTCGAAATCAATTGCTCAACAGTAAATTGCTCGAAATCAATTGCTCAACAGTAAATTGTTCGAAATCAATTGCTCGACAGTAAATTGTTTTAAATCAATTTGCTCGACAGTAAATTGTTCGAAATCAATTGCTCAACAGTAAATTGCTCGAAATCTATTGCTCAACAGTAAATTGCTCGAAATCAATTGCTCAACAGTAAATTGTTTTAAATCAATTGCTCGACAGTAAATTTTTTGAAATCGATTGCTCAACAGTAAATTGCTCAAAATCTATTGCTCAACAGTAAATTGCTCGATATCAATTGCTCAACAGTAAATTGCTCGAAATCAATTGCTCAACAGTAAATTGTTTTAAATGAATTGCTCGACAGTAAATTTTTCGAAATCAATTGCTCAACAGTAAATTGCTCGAAATATATTGCTCAACAGTAAATTGCTCGAAATCAATTGCTCAACAGTAAATTGTTTTAAATCAATTGCTCGACAGTAAATTGTTCGAAATCAATTGCTCAACAGTAAATTGCTCGAAATCTATTGCTCAACAGTAAATTGTTTTAAATCAATTGCTTGACAGTAAATTGTTCGAAATCAATTGCTCAACAGTAAATTGTTTTAAATCAATTGCTCGACAGTAAATTGTTCAAAATCAATTGCTCAACAGTAAATTGCTCGAAATCTATTGCTCAACAGTAAATTGCTCGAAATCAATTGCTCAACAGTAAATTGTTTTAAATCAATTGCTCGACAGTAAATTGTTCGAAATCAATTGCTCAACAGTAAATTGCTCGAAATCTATTGCTCAACAGTAAATTGCTCGAAATCTATTGCTCAACAGTAAATTGCTCGAAATCAATTGCTCAACAGTAAATTGTTTTAAATCACTTGCTCGACAGTAAATTGTTCGAAATCAATTGCTCGACAGTAAATTGTTCGAAATCAATTGCTCAACAGTAAATTGCTCGAAATCTATTGCTCAACAGTAAATTGCTCGAAATCAATTGCTCAACAGTAAATTGTTTTAAATCAATTGCTCGACAGTAAATTGTTCAAAATCAATTGCTCAACAGTAAATTGCTCGAAATCAATTACTCAACAGTAAATTGCTCGAAATCAATTGCTCAACAGTAAATTGTTTTAAATCAATTGTTCGACAGTAAATTGTTCGAAATCAATTGCTCAACAGTAAATTGCTCGAAATCAATTGCTCAACAGTAAATTGCTCGAAATCTATTGCTCAACAGTAAATTGCTCGATATCAATTGCTCAACAGTAAATTGCTCGATATCAATTGCTCAACAGTAAATTGCTCGAAATCTGTTGCTCAACAGTAAATTGTTTGAAATCAATTGCTCGACAGTAAATTGTTCGAAATCAATTGCACAACTGTAAATTGCTCGAAATCAATTGCTCAACAGTAAATTGATCGAAATCAATTGCTCAACAGTAAATTGTTTGAAATCAATTGCTCGACAGTAAATTGTTCAAAATCAATTGCTCAACAGTAAATTGCTCGAAATCAATTGCTCAACAGTAAATTGCTCGAAATCAATTGCTCAACAGTAAATTGCTCGAAATCAATTGCTCAACAGTAAATTGTTTTAAATCAATTGCTCGACAGTAAATTGTTCGAAATCAATTGCTCAACAGTAAATTGCTCGAAATCTATTGCTCAACAGTAAATTGCTCGAAATCAATTGCTCAACAGTAAATTGTTTTAAATCAATTGCTCGACAGTAAATTGTTCAAAATCAATTGCTCAACAGTAAATTGCTCGAAATCAATTACTCAACAGTAAATTGCTCGAAATCAATTGCTCAACAGTAAATTGTTTTAAATCAATTGCTCGACAGTAAATTGTTCGAAATCAATTGCTCAACAGTAAATTGCTCGAAATCAATTGCTCAACAGTAAATTGCTCGAAATCAATTGCTCAACAGTAAATTGCTCGAAATCAATTGCTCAACAGTAAATTGCTCGGAATCAATTGCTCAACAGTAAATTGTTTTAAATCAATTGCTCGACAGTAAATTGTTCGAAATCAATTGCTCAACAGTAAATTGCTCGAAATCTATTGCTCAACAGTAAATTGCTCGAAATCTATTGCTCAACAGTAAATTGCTCGAAATCAATTGCTCAACAGTAAATTGTTTTAAATCAATTGCTCGACAGTAAATTTTTTGAAATCAATTGCTCAACAGTAAATTGCTCAAAATCTATTGCTCAACAGTAAATCTCTCTACTCTATCGCTTTTTCCATGGCAAATGTTCAGAATAGCTTTCCTTACTTCCGCTAGTTCAAACCTTCACGGATAAGCCACAGCATGCCAATAAGGAACACCTTTATTACATTCGTATTTCATTTCTAAAAGGAAGTTTGACTCTGACTTCTTCTTCCCAAGAACAAGTACTTTGTAGAAAACGCTCCCGAGTGGGTGGTTCTCCGATGGCTATTAACCGTTATCTTGCCTATATATTCACATAAAGTTCACTTCATTCCTCCACCTCTTACACTCATGCAGCATCATTCAGTAACCCTCTACCTTGAATGGCTCTTGTGTATTGTAGTGAGTTAACAGTTATAAAAAAAACTCTCGATTGCAGGCAGTCACCCCAAAATTATTTCAAATATTCTGCTTCTCTTCTTCTCCTTCATTTTCTCCATTTTCTTCATTTTTCTTCTTCTTCATTTTTCTCTTCATCTTCTTTTGCTACTTCTTCATTTTCTTCTTCATTTTTCTCTTCTTCTTTTTCTTGATCTTCATTTCTTCTTCATTTTCTTCTCATTTTTCTTATTTTTCTTCTTCTTGATCTTCATTTTCTTCTTCATTTTCTTCTTCATTTTTCTCTTCTTCTTTTTCTTGATCTTCATTTTCTTCTTCATTTTCTTCTCATTTTTCTTCTTTTTCTTCTTCTTGATCTTCATTTTCTTCTTCATTTTCTTCTTCATTTTCTTCTCATTTTTCTTATTTTTCTTCTTCTTGATCTTCATTTCTTCTTCATTTTCTTCTTCATTTTTCTCTTCTTCTTTTTCTTGATCTTCATTTTCTTCTTCATTTTCTTCTTCATTTTCTTCTCATTTTTCTTATTTTTCTTCTTCTTGATCTTCATTTCTTCTTCATTTTCTTCTTCATTTTTCTCTTCTTCTTTTTCTTGATCTTCATTTTCTTCTCATTTTTCTTCTTCTTGATCTTCTTCATTTTCTTCTTCATTTTCTTCTTCTTCTTTTTGTTCTTCTTTTTCCCCTAGCATTGTCTTCTCCGTTTTCTTTATCAGTATCTTCTTCTCTTCCTTATCCTTTTCGTCGTCATTTCCTTTGTTCACATTACTATACTTTTTCTCTTTTTTCTCATTTCTTTCTTCTTTTTATTACAGTTTTCTTCTCTCTCTATATTTCTTCTTTTCTTCCTCTTTTTTCTTCTTCTTCTTCTACTTCCACCCCTTCCTCTTCCTCCTCCTCCTATATTCTTTTCCTTCTGTTATTCCTCATATCTTCTTCTTCTTCTTCTTCTTCTTCTTCTTCTTCTTCTTCTTCTTCTTCTTCTTCTTCTTCTTCTATTAAGGAGAGAGGACAATAAAAGAACAAGAATTAAGAAGACAGAAGATAATGATTGACATTGCATTTAAATTTTTGAACATCAAAGTTGACTGCAAACCAGAAGGGAGATCCACAAGCAAGAAGTGCGATAGAAGAAATTGTTAGCATAGAACATACGGTTACATCTCGTGATTTCAATTGTAAAATGATGAAACCTAACCGCCAATCTAGTACTGCACTTAAATCCATAAATTCTAGGTATCATAGCGGAAAGTTCATCAAAACAATCACCAAGAAAGTATATATTTTTTAAAAAAAGGTACAGGGAAGCTACGTTACGACGGTGGGAAAGTGGCTGAAGCCGAGACGACAGGACAGGACCAATAATATTGCAGATTCTTCATTAGATTTTATCAAGAATCTCTAAATATAGACCAGAGTCACCAGACCCTTTAATTGTTTTATTCTTCTGTTGATAAAGTGACAAGCCACTTCACCTTCACGGAGATATCAAACAGCAGATATTTATTGCTTCTCGTCTGATACTTTATCCACAAAACTTTCGTTCGGGGTATTTTATTGCATCTAACGAAATGAAGCAAGTCGAGTGTATCCATACGCGGAATTAAAAGCCTGGCTCGACTCCATCAGAAAGGTGGCATTCCTCCCTTTCTTTGTCGTAAATCTTTCTGTTATTGCAATTTCGACGGCTGCTACTGCTGCTACCGAGAGTGCTAGAAGGTTGGCGCCATTTTTCGTGAACGAGACCGGCTGGCTGACGGGATACACGTCAGCCTTTAACATCGTCGGAATAGAGAACAAAGTGTTAGTGCTTCTGGAAAGGAAAGAGTCTCGGATTAACGAAAAGAGGAAACAAACATCGAACGAGAAATTATGTTAGAAATTAACAAGGGATAAAGAATGAAATGAAGAAAGACAGACGAATTGATAGAAGACAGGAGGGGGAAAATGAACGACTACGTGACGTAGAAAGGCCAGGATTTTCCTTGATACTAACCCCGATAAAAAACAAATAATCTTGCGATTAGATTTAAGCGGACATTTTACCCTTGCCAAAAATTATAATTCTCCCACGCAAAATTGCATTATGATAACATAATTTTGTGTCGGGTGTATTGTTGTCTGCTACAGAAACAAATTTGAAAGATTTGCGAGCGAAGCACTGAGAGGATTTCCCTTGATATACAAAAAAATTTCTTTTTTTTTTAATTTTCAATACGCATGCGTGTGATTTGTCAATGTTCTTCGTTTGTATTTTTTCATGTTTCTTTCTTAGAGACGAAGAGAAATAGAGAAAGGAGAGGGGTTTTCTCGGTGGTAAGGAAGGAAAAGGAGAAAAAACAAAGAGGAGATGGATTACGAAAAAGAAAGAGTGAATGAATAAATGAAAAAAGAAAAGACAAACAAGGTGAGAAGCGGTAGAAAAGAAAGAAAGAAAGAAAGAAAGAAAGAAAGAAAGAAAGAAAGAAAGAAAGAAAGAAAGAAAGAAAGAAAGAAAGAATGGACAAATACGGGAAGAACAAAAAGAAAGAAAGAAAGAAAGAAAGAAAGAAAGAAAGAAAGAAAGAAAGAAAGAAAGAAAGAAAGAAAGAAAATAAGAAAGAAAGAAAGACTGGACAAACACGGGAAGAAAGAAAGAAAGAAAGAAAGGAAAGAAAAGAAAGAAAGAAAAGAAAAGAAAAGAAAAGAAAGGAAGGAAAAATAAACAAGGAGAGAAATCACTTAAAAATAACAAAAAAGTTTCGAAAAGGAAGGAAGGAAGAAAGAAAACAAAGAAAGCAAAGAAAGAAAGAAAGAAAGAAAGAAAGAAAGAAAGAAAGAAAGAAAGAGAAAGAAAGAAAGAAAGAAGAAGGGACAAACACGGGAAGAAAAGAAAGAAAATAAACAAGTAGAAATGATATAAAAGAAATAAAAAATGAAAAAGAGTAGAAAGAAAGAAAGAAAGAAAGAAAGAAAGAAAAAAGAAACGCTAGAAAAAACAAAAGATTGGGAAGAAAGGAAAGAATAAAATAAACAAGGAGAGAAACAATATAAGAAGAAAAGAAAAGAAAGAAAAAGAAAAAAGAAAAAAGAATGGATAGAAAAGAAAGAAAGAAAGAAAGAAAGAAAGAAAATAAAAGAAGAAGGGCGTTTATAAATAATTTAATCGAAGACAGAAAACAAAGTATAGAAAAATGCGAACAGCATCAAAGTGGATGCCTTTTCTCTTCATTTTGTCTCATTTTCTATTCTTTTCAGATTTCCCAGGATCTTTCGATTCTGTTTCTATCAAATCCCAACGGTAGCCTCTTAATGGATGTCGGACATCCAAGCTTTTAATATTAATGATCGCTTCTTTCTTTTTCCTGAATTTTAGAATGAGGTGAACATGTCGATTAAAGGTCCTCCTCGTAGACGATGCGCGTAGGTGTTTCGAAAAGCCTATTTACGTCACCTGTTCATTTTGGCGTCTCTTTTCAAAAGACTTTTAATTTTATTTCTTTATTTCCATAAATTACTCGTTCTTCTATCAAAGTAAAAAAAAGAACAAGTGAAATATAGTAAATGTGATATACTACAACAACTCCTTCACGACGACTAACATGTCATTTATGAAACTATAGTGCCATAAGTGATTAGAAAGTTCGCTTTCTGCCCCGGGTTCGAATCTCACCATGGTTAATTTGTCAGGAAGGTAAATTCTTGATGTCATCGGTCTGGAGGAAAATGCCATTCTTTGGAAAGTGCCTGAAAACCATACCATTTGCCTAATACTCATTTGTAAATGAATTTGGGCAGAAGGAACCCTTTGGGAGCCGTTGATGGTTGTGCTAATGCAACACACCATACCACTTCACTCACGCTCGTGATTGAAATTTGGTAGACGGACCCCTTTGGGAGCTATTGATGGTTGTGCTAATGCAACAGACCATACCACTTCACTCACACTCGCGATTGAAATTTGGAAGACGGACCACTTTGGGAGCCATTGATGGTTGTGCTAATGCAACAGACCATACCACTTCACTCACACTCGTGATTGAAATTTGGTAGACGGTGATCGTCATCGTGATCGAGGGTTTGAGTGTGCTGGCTTTGTTCACACTGTTGATCACGCTAGATTACGCGTACTCTCCTAGAAACTGAAACTAAGGTCTGCTCAGCATAGTTGCAATATAAACTATTTGTGGGGTTTGTGGGTGTTTTATCTCAAGTTATCTACCCTCACCAGAGGAAGTACAATCATAGTATCGAAACATGAAAACTTTTGTGTGGCGATGTAAAATCTTTTTGTTATAATCTATTATAATAAAACATATTCTAATAATATTTTGCTCTAATTTGTATTTGAGCACTTTTTTTTTAAAGTAAATGCTACGAACTCTGTATTTTTACTGCATTTCTCTTATTTGGATATACATATATATATGTAGTGGACCGTGGGGTGAAGATGTGAAGAGATATCAGAAGGTTAAAATTTCCTGCTAGCCGGTCCAGCTACATGAGAATGTTGGACTTAAATTAAGTCCAAAGAAGACGAAGAAAATAAACAAGACCGATATATCAGGGTGACCCCCAAAAAACGGGGACTTTTTAACAATCCAATAAAACCAAGAGTGATGAAAGAAAAATATTTAATTCATAGTAATTGAAACCTTAAAACATGCCATTTAAGAAACAATAATGGAATTTTCATTTTTTTAAAATTACGTCCTGTAGATGGCGTCCTCCTGTACGAATGCATTCTTGAAATCTGCTGTTGAGATTCCTCATTGACTGCTGCAACATCTCAGCTGGGATACTGTGAATTTCATTCTCGTTACTAAAATGGCGAAATGTTTACTTGCTCAATGTCACTGTCTCGCAGTGTTGCCACTTGCTCATGTCTGGCAATACGCACTTCAAAAATTCCCGTTTTTTTGGGTCACCCTATATATGTAAACAAATATATATTAATAATGAGGTACACAAAGACATGCACAGTTACATAGTGTTTGTTTGGAAAAATGATGTGTGTGTGTTGCGAGTGTTCGTACGTACGTGTATTGTTCTAAGCGTGTTCCCAGAATTTGGGAATCGCTGTATCTGTGAGAGGTCACATATTGGTGTTAGTTGAAAAGAGAGATTTACCTCACCTCCACGCGAGGTGGCGGCCCAAGGCCTAAGTGGAAAAGAGAGAGCGAGGCGAAGGGTCAGCCAGTATTTATAGCCAGGGGAGTGAGACCCCTGTTGAAGGATTAGGGAACTGAGGAGGAGCTAACTCCGGCAGTACTCTGTCTTCACCAACCGCCGACCAGGGGTGATATATATATATATATATATATATATATATATATATATATATATATATATATATACTATTTCCTTATTGTAACATTATCGGCTACAGGCGGATGGGATGATCTAGAAAGCGCTTATCTCAGGTTGAGCATTTAAATCTTGACTGGAGTGTTCCGGTCTGGATACACTTAAACCCACTAGTCGGGATAAAATTGTAATGGATACGGACAATGGATGTAGATTTCTAAGGGGATATAAAATTCCGAATGTAACCGCTGTCCGATCATAGAGTCGTTTTTTTATGAAGCAATTTCTGGCGATCAAGATTGATGAAAAGTATCTGTTTCGTTCAGGCTTAAAACAGGACGCTGATTTGGATAATAGTTTTTCACTTGAAGATGATTATTAGAAGAAAGCGTCGCATGTGGCCTGAAAGAAAAGAGAATTAAATATTTTTTATCTTTTTTCTGGAGATTTGATTTCTTCATAAAATAAATCCATACAGCCATTTCTTGATGCTTTTTGCATTGTCCAGTAGCAACCGAATGATATTTTTTTTTCAATGGGTGATCCTTTCTATAAATTGAATTCATCTCAAATTTAATGTCGCTGAAGAGCCTTTTACTCTAGTTGAAATGGTTAACTTTTAAGGCTAAGACAACCTCTTGTTACGGTCCCTAGAAAGGGATTTGTCAACCGGATCAAGTGACGCCCCAAAGAGAGTAGTAACAGGTTGTTTCTAAGGAAGTTGGAGGAAAAAGAGGCAGCTTTGAGTGCAAGAGAAGGCAACTTGGAGTTTGATGAATGGATTAACCCTCTCACTGCCACTAAGGGGCTGGATAATTGCCCAAAATTGGAAAATCTTAATTGAAACAAAAGGAATGGTTGATATTTCTATCCCAGTCAGACCCCCACGCGGTTTGGAGCGAAGTATTATTTAAACCAGACATCTTGAGGCTTTCAGGGAGATCAGAGTAGAACTACAGGTCGGGCAGAACAGATCAGCAGATTCCAGAATAGTTCAGCAAAGTCCACAGAACTCCGAGAATGAGTTATCACTTAGATTTGAATCAGAATGTGCCTAAGAACTGATTAGGCTGCCTCCTGAGCCCATGATCGTGTGCCAACCTAAAACCAGGAATTAGACATCCAGAATAAGCAACTAAGAGCTCAAGTCTCACGGTATAATCGTCCATCACTCCCGCAGTTTTTGAAGCTTGTATAATGATTTGTTAAAATTGAAAAAGTTGACACCCTCATTATATAGGCTGTTCCAATAACTTGGATCGATTTTAAATGTGAATTAAGTTTCAACGTCTAATGATTTTTTTCTTTTTCTTTTAGATTTAACAACTTAAGTCTTTGGCCATTTCACCCATGTAAAGATTAACAATCAAACAACGTGTTAAAGTTATCGAAGCTTATTACGAAAATGGACATTCAAACAGAATTTGAATAAGTTCCCAGGTCACACCATCTCTCGAAACATCGAAGTCATTTGGCCACCATGATTGTGCGACTTGACGCCTTTAGATTTCTTCCTTTGGGGTCATCTCAAAAGTAAGGTCTACGCCAACAGGCCAACAACAATTCAACATCTGAAGGATGAGACAATAATTCCTAAGACATCGGTTGGTAAATGTCTGAAGTTTGTGACTTTTGGTCTTGGCTACCCGCCATGTTTCTGAGCCTTAAAGTAGAACAGACTTGACTTTGGTGTTGATGGCGTGTCGCCTTGACATCGTAGGACGGCTTGCGTGCTTCAACGACCATCAGAGCTCTGTAGGCGGGGGCTTTGGCCTTTACCATGTTCAACCAAGCTCAACATTCTGTGAGGTAAGAGCCAGACGATAGACACACCCTGATCGTCCAGGCTGGGGATTGTGTAGTAGATTAACAACGTACTCACTTAAAAACTAGCTTGTTACATAAATCGCAACGATACGATCTACAATCATTATAAAGGCTGTTCCAATATATATATATATATATATATATGTATATATATATATATATATATATATATATATATATATATATATATATATATATATATATATATATATATAAAGGCTGTTCCAATAACTTGGACCGATTTTAAATGTGAATTAAGTTTTTTTTTTTTTTATTTTTTTTATAAGCGTTTCACCCCAAGCAAGGCGGGAAGCCACTAGCACGCAAAGGGTTACAGAGAGTTGGAGCGAGATCAAATAGGAGTGATAGAGGAAAGGATGAAGAGAAGGATAGGGGATAGATCATGGCATCTGGAGACTTCGATTGACATTACATTTGAATAGTTAGAGATTATAGCTATCAGGGAAACAGGAAGAAGGGAGGGCGTTCCACAGGCGAGAGGTGCGAGACATGAAGCTATTGGAGTAGAAGAGACGGCTACATTTAACAGTTTCGACAGTGAAAGGTTGTGAGCGAGATGCCATCCTAGTAGAACGCTTAAATTTATGAAGTTTGGGAACCAGCGAAAGCAGCTCCTCGGAGCGGTTACCATGAAAGTATTTTGTAAAAAAGACAGAGGGATGCGACGGCACGTCTGCGAGTAGGTTTAAGCGTCTAATGATTCTTTTTCTTTTTCTTTCAGATTTAACAACTTAAGTCTTTGGCAATTTCAACCATGAAAAGATTAATAAACAACGTGTCAAAGTTGTCAAATCGGAGAAAAAAAAATCATTAGTCGCTTAAACTTATTTCACATTTAAAATCGGTCCAGGTTATTGGAATACCCTAGGATGTGTGCTATGATAAGTTTTTAGCCACCCTTGATTACAGTAATCTTGGCTTGTGTAATAACGTATCTTTTTTTTTTCAGACAATACTGTGTTAGTATCAAGCTACTCTAATCTATGAATGATAGTTGACTTATATTTTGCAATGAAAATTCGCGGAAGTAAGGAAATTGGGGAATTTCAACAAGGGTAAATAATAGGATGTCATCCGTGTGGCAAGTTAAATATAGAAATTGCTAGGTTTTTCCAGGTTAATCATCAAACGGTTAATAAAATTGTCAAGGAATTTAATGAAGAAGGCCAATGTTGTGTGGAACGACGTTCAGGAAAACCAGGCATCGCGTCTGCGCGAACGAAAAGGGCGCTGAAGGGGGAAGTCATCAGAAACCGTCGTCAGAGTGTCAAAGATGTCGCCAACATCATGGAAATGTCGCCATATGCGGTGAGAATGACTCTGAAAGATCGTGGCTATCAAAGAAGAGTTGCAAGAAAGAAGCCCTTGATTTCAGAGGTTAACAGGAACCTTCGTATGGACAGGGCGAGAGAATTCGAGAGCAAAGTTTATGAATTTTGGCAGTCTGTAATTTGATCAGATGAAAGTAAATTCTTCCAATATTCGAATTTGAAACAGGTTTATGTTTAGAGAAATCAGAATGAGACTTGGAACACTGAATGTCTGCAGGCAACCGCGAAACATGGAGGGATTGGAGTAATGGTGTGGGGCGCTGTCTGGTTTGGAGGGAAATCTGAGCTGATTCTTGTTGAGAAGCGGTTGAATGGTCCAAAATACTGTCAAATACTCCCACTATTTGAAACCAATTAGATTGACAAGAATGTCTACCTTTTCCAAGAAAATGGAGCGCTATGTCATGCGAGCAAAGTAGCAAAGGCCTGGAAGGAATCGCAAGGAATAAAGTCACTGCCATGGGTAGCCCAAAATCCTGACATGAATCCAATAGAGCCCGTCTGGGATCACCTTGACCGAAGACTTCGAGAGCGTGCAACCAAAATCACGTCAGTGGCAACCCTTAAACAAACATTGCCGAAGGAGTGGCAAAATATGGATCAGACGATTGTTGATAACTTGATCAAATCCATGAAAAACCGAATACAAGCAAACTAGCAAATGGAGGACCTACTCTATACCAGTTCCAAATACTGTTTATTTATGTTGAGTTGGGATTACGCAATTAAGTTTTGAAATTGGATGTAGTTTATTTCTCCTGGCTAAAAACTTTTCTTAGGCCACTGTATATAATCGTCAAAGCTGCTGCTATACCAACTCCTGCAAAATATTCCTGGTCGCTTGAGATCAGACACAATGTGAGCACTCAACCGGACTTTTTGACCACTATAGGAGACACTGCAATCAACCGTTGATGGAAGACATCCGATATTGACGGCCATTATCTGATATTCAGTAAGCCCTTTAGCTCATCAGCTGACCGGACGGCGTTATATTATAATAAAGCAATATATATGTATGGAGAAGGAATATATATGCACATACTAGCAAAAACATACACACATACACAATACATAATAATGGAAATAGGTTTTTAAAAAAGACAGGGGTCATAAAATGACGGAGTAAAAGCAACTGTTCTGATCATTTTGGCCGCCATGGGTTTTGCAGTAAATCACTAAATCATCCATAACTTGTGTATTATCCTCTCAAATTACACCAAAATCTCAGACAATAACAATTAATATCGTATTTATTGTCTAAAAATTATAGAATATAAAACAAATTTGATAAAAACTTATACCTACTTTTCTGACGAAAACAATGCCGTTCTGAACATTTTGGCCGCAACTGTATCTGACGATCTCAAACTCACACAAATCCAAGTAAACATGCTAGCTCTATCACAGATATTGAGCGCTTTCCGATAAGTACCGCGCATATATAATATATAAATGATATATATAAAAATTGCACGTATATATATATATATATATATATATATATATATATATATATATATATATATATATATATATATATATATATTGTCGACAACACTAATATAATAGCATCATCCACTTGCAAAAAAAGGCTAAAAATAATGGAAGCCTTACTTATAAAATTAAACAAACCAACCCTTAATAATATTAACTTTGAACATGGACATAATATCTTGACCGTGTTTTGAAACAAAAAAATGAATCACTTTATAAAACACACACAAACTATTTCTAATTCTAACAGTTGAAATACAATCCTTGATAATGGCTAAAAGTATAGCCGAAAGCGCTCGGAAAAGAACATTCGGACAATTTTTATATAATTTATCCTCTGAAAAGAAAAACTTTATTAGATCGCACGAGAAATTATATAAAAAACCTAAATAAAAGCACCTTGTCAGTCGTTTTTAATGAAATGTGCTTGAAAGAAGGATTGCTGCCTAAATACACAAATATATATATATATATATATATATATATGTGTGTGTGTGTGTGTGTGTGTGTATCTGTGTGTGTGTGAGTGTATACATATTATACATAGATATATACTAATTTTATTTTATTTTATTCTATTTTATTAACACCAGCAATCAATATACGATATCTTTTATATATATATATATGTGTGTGTGTGTGTGTGTGTGTGTGTGTGTGTGTGTGTGTGTGTGTGTGTGTGTGTGTGTGTGTTAAGACATTTTTATGTTTATACATTCTTTTTATAGATGCAAATATTTAAGTAAATGCTCTGTTTTATAATAAACAGTATTAAAAAACATTTACCGGCCTAAATGTTCGAGAAATTGTCATCGAAGATATATATATATATATATATATAGATATCTATCAAATATTAGACGACAATTTATCCATCGCATTCTATAGGCGGTGAGATATGAACATAGCAATACAGTACTGATTCTAATGACGTTGTCTTTACTTAGTTTCTTACCTGAAGACAACTTTTTTTTCTCATCGCGATAAGCCTGCGGTGTTTCTCCATAATCGAAGCCTTTGATTGAAGCGGTTTTTAATTATTTTTCTTCTCTGCCAAACTATCTTTTACCGCCGGCAATTTACCTCCGTGTGCTTTTGCATCTATTCCCACGCGTGTCTCCGTGCGCGCGCGCGCGTCTGCACTTGTGCATGCCCGACTGCACGGTAACTCAAGGTGAGTGGGAGGATAAGCGTTCGTGTCTTGATATTTTTAGCCACGATCGGCTTCCATACTCCGAGAGTTGATTATTATTGATGTTAGAATCGGGAGTGTTGTCTTCATCGATCGTAAGGACATCGTTGAAAAATCGATAGTTCTATATCTATGGCCATTTTTCGGTAACAGTAAGCCACTTCCGTTTCTGCCCGCTCCGCCATCTTCATCTTCTTCGCCCAACACACAAGCAAGAGTGAAACTTGCATATTTTAACTTCTGGCATCTGTCTCTTTATTATTCATCACTGCGGACATTATGCGATGCCTCTTTTGTTTCGTGAAGTTGCAAAGAATTCTACCGACGTAGAAACAACTTTTCCGTCTTCTTCTTTTGCATGTCGTGTTTCTTAAGGACGTGGGCGATCACGACTCTCCACAACTTCCTTTGTAGCTCTAAGCAATATTTGTAGAGTATGTGAAATGCATGATCACTAACAGTATGAAGGCTTCTTTTGTGTACCGTGTCCCATCAGGACGTGGATGATCACGACTCTCCACAACTTCCTCTCCCTTGTAGCTCTAAGCAATATTTGTAGAGTATGTGAAATGGATGATCACTAATAGTACAAAGACTTATTTTGTGTACAGTGTCCCATCAGGACGTGGATGATCAGGACTCTCCACAACTTCCTTTGTGGCTCTAAACAATATTTGTAGCGTACGTGAAATGGATGATCACTAACAGTATAAATACTTTTTTGTGTACCGTGTCCCATCAGGACGTGGATAATCACGACTCTCCACAACTTCCTTTGTAGCTCTAAGCAATATTTGTAGAGTATATGAAATGGATGATCACTAACTGTATAAAGACTTCTTTTGTGTACCGTGTCCCATCAGGACGTGGATGATCACGACTCTCCACAACTTCCTTTATAGCTCTAAACAATATTTGTAGCGTACGTGAAATGGATGATAACTAACAGTATAAAGATTTCTTTTCTGTACTGTGTCCCATCAGGACGTGGATGATCACGACTCTCCACAACTTCCTTTGTAGCTCCAAGCAATATTTGTAGAGTATGTGAAATGGATGATCACTAACAGTATAAAGACTTCTTTCGTGTACCGTGTCCCATCAGGACGTGAACGATCACGGCTCTCCACAACTTCCTTTATAGCTCTATACAATATTTGTAGCGTACGTGAAATGGATGATAACTAACAGTATAAAGATTTCTTTTGTGTACTGTGTCCCATCAGGACGTGGATAATCACGACTCTCCACAATTTCCTTTGTAGCTCTAAACAATATTTGTAGAGTATGTGAAATGGATGATCACCGACAGTAAAAAGACTTCTTTTGTGTACCGTGTCCCATCAGGACGTGGACGATCACGGCTCTCCACAACTTCCTTTATAGCTCTATACAATATTTGTAGCGCACGTGAAATGGATGATAACTAACAGTATAAAGATTTCTTTTGTGTACAGTGTCCCATCAGGACGTGGATGATCACGACTCTCCACAACTTCCTTTGTAGCTCTAAGCAATATTTGTAGAGTATGTGAAATGGATGATCACTAACTGTATAAATACTTTTTTGTGTACCGTGTCCCATCAGGACGTGGATGATCACGACTCTCCACAACTTCCTTTGTAGCTCTAAGCAATATTTGTAGAGCATGTGAAATGGATGATCACTAACAGTATAAAGACTTCTTTTGTGTACCGTGTACCGTGTCCCATCAGGACGTGGATGATCACGACTCTCCACAACTTCCTTTGTAGTTATAAGCAATATTTTAGAGTATGTGAAATGGATGATCGCTAACAGTACAAAGACTTTTATATGTGCCGTGTATAGTCATGGCGTGAACGATCACGACTCTCCACAATGTCCTCTCCTTTGTAGCTTAAACAATGTTTGTCTTGAAATGGAATATCACTAAATGTACAAAGATATTCTTTATGTTTGCTGTCGCATCAGTATGTATGTGATAACGACTCTCCACAACGCCCTTTCTTCTATAACTCTAAGCTAATTTCGTTGACAAAATGAAAATGTACGTTCACGAACTGTTCAAAGACTTCTTTTATATACCGTGCTGCATCAGGATGTAAGCGATCAAGGCTCTCCACGTCTCCCTATCATTTGTAGCTCTAAGCATTATTTGTAGAATATGTCAAATGGACGTTCTTTAACTGTACAAATATTTTTATGTACTGTGCGCCATTATGATGTGTACGATCACGGCCCTCCTCAACTTCCTATCCTTTGTAACTCTTAGCAATATATGTAAGGCATTTGAAATGGACCATCATTAAATGTACAAATTCTTTTTTCATGTGCCGTGTCCCGTCAGGATGTGTGTGATCATGACTCTCCACTACTTCCAATTATTTTTCATTCTAACTAATGTTTGTAGATCATTTGAAATGAACTTTCACTAAATTTACAAAAGACATATTTTATATGCTATATCCCTTTAGGACATGGATGATCACGACTCTCCACAACTTCCTATCTCTAGCGCTATTTGTTCACATTTTGTCCCTCGATGTTCATGTTCAGATATCCATTTACGCAAACTCATTAGGCAGATGCCTTTCCTAAGCTAAGCAAAGTATTAAGAAACAGGAACTTTTTTTAGAAACAAAGAAAAGGGTCATGAACTGTGATGTACAGTGGGCTATGATAACTTTTTAGCCACCCTTAATTACAGCAATTTTGGCTTTTGTAATAACGTCTCTTCTTTTTTTCCAGACAATACCGTGTTAGTATCAAGCTACTCTCATCTATGAACGATAGTTGACTTATATCTTGCAATGAAAGTTCACGGAAGTATGGAAATTAGTGAATTTCAACGAGGGCAAATAATAGGATGTCATCAGTGTGGCAAGTCAAATAGAGAAATTGCTAGGTTTTTCCAGGTTAATCATCAAACGGTTAATAAAATTGTCAAGAAATTTAATGAAGAAGGCCATTATCGTGTGGAACAACGTTCAGGAAAACCAGACATCGTGTCTGAGGGAACAATGTCGCCATATGCGGTGAGCAAGACTTGAAAAGATCTAGGCTATCAAAGAAGAGTTGCAAGAAAGAAGCCCTTGATTTCAGAGGTTAACAGGAACCTTTGTGTGGACTGGCAAGAGAATTCGAGAGCAAAGATTATGAATTTTTGAAAGTCTGTAATTTGGTCAGATGAAAGTAAATTCTTTCAATATTCGAATTCGAGATTGGTTTATGTTTGGAGAAATCAGAATGAGACTTGGAACACTGAATGTCTGCAGGCGACCGTGAAACATGGAGGGACTGGGGTAATGGTGTGGGGCGCTGTCTGGTTTGGAGGGAAATCTGAGCTGATTCTTGTTGACGAGCGGTTGAATGGTCCAAAATACTGTCAAATATTAAGGAAAGGACTACTCCCACTATTTGAAACCAATCAGATTGACAAGAATGTCTACCTTTTTCAAGAAAATGGAGCGCCATGTCATGCGAGCGAAGTAGCAAAGGCCTGGAAGAAATTGCAAGAAATCAAGTCACTGCCATGGGTAGCCCAAAATCCTGACATGAATCCAATACAGCACGTTTGGAAGAAACTTGACCGAAGACTTCGATACATAGATAGATAAAATGCTATGAACAGGATAAGATAGATAGATAGATAGATATATAGATAGATAGATAGATAGATAGATAGGTAGATAGATAGATAGATAAAATATGAACAGAATGAGATAGATAGATAGATAGATAGATAGATAGATAGATAGATAGATAGATAGATAGGTAGGTCAATCACATATACTCCCAGACTCATAACGCATTTCCCCCAGTTTTTAAATAATCAGAGGCCAAATGACACCATTTTGTAGCCGACCCGCCTACACTTATCGAAAAGCAATAATGGCTCACATGAGCTTTTGCAACAAACTCGCATGCGCAAATTTTTGCAACGTTTCACTTAGAATTGAATTGATTCTCGTCGAGTACGAAATTACGCTTTTTAGTTTGCCGAAGATTTTCTAAGAAACAGAACCGCAAAGCATCTGCCGCCATTAATAAAATACTTGATAAACACACTCGCGAGAACACGCGTGTACACACATGCACACGCGCAGATAGATAGATAGATAAGAACAGAATGTGATAGATAGATAGATAGATAGATAGATAGATAGATAGATAGATAGATATAAACAGAATGAGATAGATAGATAGATAGATAGATAGATAGAAAGAAAGAAAGAAACAGAATGAGATAGATAGATAGAATGAGATAGATAGATAGATAGATAGATAGATAGATAGATAGATAGATAGATAGATAGATAGATATGAACAGAATGTGATAGATAGATAGATAGATATGAACAGAATGTGATAGATAGATAGATTGATAGATAGATAAATAGATAGAAACAGAATGAGATAGATAGATAGATAGATAGATAGATAGATAGATAGATAGATAGATAGATAGATAGATAGATATAAACAGAATGTGATAGATAGATAGAAAGATAGAAAAATAGATAGATAGATAGATAGATATTAACAGAATGAGATAGATAGATAGATAGATAGATATAAATAAACAGAATGAGATAGATAGATAGATAGATAGATAGATATCAACTTGGATTAGGAGTAGATACGATCGCCTATCGTCCGGTTCATGCTCTTCCCCAGTTTTTTGGACTGGGTTAGATGTTCATCCATGTTTGCTGTTTAGGATTGGGCTTCCGGTTCCTTCTAAAATCTACTACAATTCTATACGACTAAAGTCTGCATCTGAACTCTGAATTGTTTTTCAGTAATTACTTTTTCTCCTCCCTCAATAGGAGTAGATAGGTTTGCCTATCGTCCGGTTCACACTCCTCCCCGGTCTTTTCAACAGGAGTAGAGGTTTATCCTTTATCCGTCTTCGCCTGAACTCTGAAATCTTATTCGCTAATTAAATCTTGACCTTTTCAAGTTTAGAGTTAGACATCTTTCTTGTTATGTTATTTTTTCTTACACTAATACAACTCTACACAGTAAGACTCTACCTTGAGTGGCCCTTGAGGCTTTCACTGTGATTGATTTTTATTTATTAATTCAACTGATTTTATTACTTAAACGTGGATACACGTGTTTGAGTAGACGCTCCGTTTTATTAAACCGTATATTTATTTATTTTCTTTGTAGGAGAAACCGTCTTTATATCCGGCGTGTTTTTAGACGATTTCAGCTACGAAGTGCGTTGACTTCTTCCCAGGGGACGCAAGTTCGAATCCTGTTAGAGAGCGCATATTTTTTTTAACAAGATTTCTCGAATTTTCAGGCCGATAGACGAAAACAAATAAATATACTGTTTAACAAAAGATTCTACTAGAAATAACGTTCAAGCAATGATAAATATATACAGTGCTGTTTGATAAAAGTGACTCACCTGATTTTTTTTTTTTTTACTAAATCTTCTCTTCTCCGATGAAACGAAAGTTGAGCTAAATTCAAAGGATAAGCGATCTAAAATCCGAAGAAGAAGCTTTGAAAGCTCTTTGAATTTAGCAGTAAGTACTGTCAAGCATCCGTTCAGTATAATGTCTGGGGATGGTTTTCTTTTCATGGAACTGGTTTCTTAAAACCTACTGAAAAGACCCTCAGGAGCGACAGTACAAGAGAATTTTAGAGTCTTGTCTGCTCCCTTCTGCTGAAATGGTGCAAATCGACCCCACCAAGCTAATTTTTATGCAGGATAATGCTCCCTGTCACAAATCAAAATTGGTGAAGGAATACTTTGATGAGAAGCAGGTGAGTGTTATGACATGGCCGCCCCAATCTCCTGACCTCAACCACATAGAAAACTTATGGAGCATTATAAAGTACAGGCTCTCGAGAAAGCAGTTGAGTAACAAAGAGGATTTGATTGTGAATTTCATATCCGAATGGAATTCAATGCTTGGAGATGAGATTTGCCAGAATCTAATCAAGTCAATGCCAAAAAGGGTTGAAAAGGTTATTCAAAATAAAGAAGGACCCATAGATTATTAAATATTTCGAACTATATTACCTATTATAAATAAATTATACCTCTATTATTCTTTATTTAAAGCTGTTCGGTTATGTTTCTATTGATTACTAGTTGCAGGAAATAAGTGAGTCACTTTTTTTGCACAGAGTTTTTCCCTAAATCTCATTCATATCCAAAATTATAATTATCAATAGAATACCTTAGTGTGAGTAAACTTTTTTACTAGGTGGTCGGGAAGGGGTCTTTATATTAGTAAGATTAAAAATTAGTTTGACCCCCAAAAAAATCGGCGAAAAATTTTTAAGTAAAATAAATCTGGTGAGTCACTTTTATCGAACAACACTGTGTGTGTGTGTGTGTGTGTGTGTGTGTGTGTGTGTGTGTGTGTGTGTACCACAAACTGATTCGCTAAAAACAGTAGCATACCATGTTGAAAAA
Source organism: Acanthosepion esculentum (assembly GCA_964036315.1). Taxonomy (NCBI): domain Eukaryota; kingdom Metazoa; phylum Mollusca; class Cephalopoda; order Sepiida; family Sepiidae; genus Acanthosepion; species Acanthosepion esculentum. Next base: position 86,557,191 of record OZ038508.1, on the reverse strand, counting down.
ATGCTCCAAGCTTAATAAAAACAAATTTTAACATCGTTCTGTTATTATTAAGAGACCAAAGGATTTTTTTTATTATTAAATTATATTTTTTGATTCTTTTTAAAGGATCAAAAATTTTTGTTTTTTAGGTGGTTTTTTTTTTTGGTGGGGGGGGGGGTCGTCAACGGGTGGAGAAGTAATTTGAAAATTCTAGCAAAAATCAAATAATTGTCCGAATTGAATAAAATTTTCATGAATTATTTACAAATTAATAAAATTAGGAAATCTTGATAATTTTGCTTTTTATACCCCGACTTAATTTAATTTTATAAAATTTCAAAAAAATTAAATTTTGACGCGCTTAACGTTAATATCACTTAAAAGCAAAAACTCCTTGGGAAATTTAAATCTCTAATTTCTTTTTGTTAAACAGGACACCCAGTTACCAAAATTCTGGTCTGAATCGTAAATTAAAAATTGCAATAAAACTAAGACATAATCTAATTATTTTTTTTTTTAAGCATTTCACCCCAAGCAAGGCGAGAAGCCACTAGCACGCAAAGGGTTTACAGAGGATTTGGAGCGAGAGAAGATAGGAGTGATAGAGGAAATGATGTGGAGAAGGATAGTGGATAGATCAAGGCAAGGGGTTACAGAAGATTTGGAGTGAGAGCAGATAGGAGTGATAGAGGAAATGATGAGGAAAAAGATAGTGGATAGATCAAGGCAACTGGAGATGTCGATTGACATTACATTTGAATGGTTGGAGATTATAGTTGTCAGGGAAACCGGAATAGGGAAGGGAGTTTCACAGGCGAGAGGTGTGAGATATGAAGCTATTGGAGTAGAAGAGACGTCTACATTTAACAGTTTCAACAATGAAAGGGTGAGAGCGGGATGCCAGCCTCGTAGGACGCTTGAATTCATGAAGTCTGTGAACCAGCGAAAGCAGCTCATCGGAGCAATTACCATGAAAGTATTTGTAAAAAAAAGACAGAGGGAGGCGACGGCACGTCTGTGAGAGAGCGACTGCAGACGAGATGCCATATCAGGGCCAATTACATTGCATATCCGTCTCTGGATCTTATCAAGAACCCCGAGACAAACAGAAGGGGCTCCAGACCATATATGGCAGCAATACTCCATGCAAGGGCGAATGGTTGATTTGTAGATTTGAAGGATCGATTCCGGGAAGAAAAATTTCCTGGCTCGACACAGGGAGCCAACTTTCCTTGCGGTGGACGAAGCAATTGACTCGATGTATTTGTTCCATCTCAGGTCAGCAGACAACGTGAGACCGAGCAACCTCAGAGAGGTGTTCTCGAAAAGTTGAGCGTCAGACATTCTAATGGGGTGCAGGGATGGTGCTCTGTGGTGATTAATAGAGAGCAGTTTTGTTTTTGAGGCGTTAAAGTTAACCAGCCAATTCCTGCCCCAGTTCACAACCAATTGGAGGTCTTAGAAATAAATTAGAATATGTAATTGCTTGAAACTTATATTATATTGGCGCGTGGTCGAGTGGTTTGAATATTCGCTTTCTGAGGCGACCCGGGTTCGAATCTTACCACGGGTGATATATCAGGGAAAGTGCCTGAAAACCACACCACAGGTTGACCCAAGCGTTGGGAGAGTTTGTTGGGTAGACGGAACCCTTGGGGGACCGTCGATAGCTGTGCTAGCACGAAATCACAAGTCATCGTGACCGAGGATTTAAGTGTGCTGTTCTTGTTCAGATTGTTGATCATGCTAGATAACACGCTTCATTGTCTTTATTTTCACCCGAAATTAAAGCAACTCTACGAAGTTTAGAACGGCTAATGATCAAACATACTAAACATTCGTTGTCTGTTATATTTAATAATATATCTTTGAATAATGATCTGCTTCTCCCCCCCTCTCTCTCTCTCTCTCTCTCTCTCTCTCTCTCTCTCTCTCTCCATATATATATATATATATATATATATATATATATATATATATATATATATATATAGGTAAAAATCCGTGGGTAAGTAGATCTTAATAAAACAAAATATTAAAACTGATGCACAATAGATAGCTCAATATATTTATTATAGAGCATATAATGTTTTAATACAAATATATATATATATATATATATATATATATATATATATATATATAAGTAATAGATAGATAGATAGATAGATAGATAGATAGATAGATAGATAGATAGATAGATATAAGTAATTCATCGCTCACATATTCCGTGGTGGAACTCCACTGAGATTCTCTCTAACCATAGGACTGTGCCCCCGGAGCCACGACTACTATCACCAAGCCGCTCACTCTAGAGCATCAGAAGCCGGTTCAAGCAATGATATACACACGATATAAATTATTAGGAGGATTTGATAATTATATTTAAGTAATTCATCGAGTCTGAAACCTCAACAGAATGCAGAAAGCACTGGACGGCCGTTTCGTTCTATATTTGGGACTCATTAGCAGTGCGCATCCTCTACCGAGAATTGAGTTATCAAGCAAACGTCATACCAACTGTTCCAACGGGCTTCGGTGACGAAGAGGTAGCAAATCAGACTCAATATAGCGCCGCCCGCTCATATATTCCGTGGTGGAACTCAAGTGGAATTCTCTGTAACCATAGGATTGTGCCCCCTGGAGCCACGACTACTATCACCAAACCGCTCAAACTGAAGCATTAGAAGCCGGATCAAGCAATGATATACACAAATATGTAAGCGAGCGGTGCTATATTGAGTCTGATTTGTTATCTCTTCGTCACCGAGGCCCGTTGGAACAGTTGATATGACGTTTGCTTGATAACTCAACTGTCAGGGTTTCAATTCTCGGTAGTGGATGCGCACTGCTGATGAGTCCCAAATATAGGACGAAACAGCCGTCCAGTGATTTCTGCATTCTCTTAAGGTTTCAGAATCGATGAATTATTTAAATATAATTAGCAAATTCGGTTTTTTTCATTCGGTTTTTCCAGTTACGATCCCTTTATTAAAGCTGATCGTTTTGTGTTCATTTTGTTTAGTTCTTTTTTCGTAACAGATTTAATGTTTAGTATAGAGCTTAGAAAAAATTCACAGTGTGAGATAGGCAAGAAGTAAGGCATGTAGCAACATCAGCACGGCAAAAGGCACTCCTTTAAAGGCAAGGAAGGGCAAAAATATTTTAAGTCAAGTGATAGCGATTGCTGTATGAGTCGTACGATTTTTGAATCAAGCACGGGCAACGCCGGACCATGCTGCTAGTCAATTATAAGAATTAAAATTAAAAAATGGATTTATTTATAAAAATAAAAATAAAAAACGGTGTTACTTATAAAAGTAATAATTAAAGTCCGAAATTAAATTTAAAAAAATTAAAATAAAAGCTGTGCTAATTATAAAAACAAAAATTAAAATTCAAAATCGGTATTAATTATAAAAATACAAAATCCTGAATAAATTATAAAATAAAACCGTTTTAATTCTAAAAATTTAAATTTAGATTTAAATCCGGTATTAATTATAAAAATAAAAATAGAGGCAGTGATAGATAGAGAGAGAGAGAGACAAACAGACAGTTATAGATAGATAGATAGATAGATAGATAGATAGAAACAGACAGTAATAGATAGATAGATAGATAGATAGAGAGAGAGAGAGAGAGAGTGAGAGAGAGACAGACAGACAGACAGACAGTTATAGATAGATAGATAGATAGATAGATAGATAGATAGATAGATAGATAGATAGAAACAGACAGTAATAGATAGATAGATAGATAGATAGAGAGAGAGAGAGAGAGAGTGAGAGAGAGACAGACAGACAGACAGACAGTTATAGATAGATAGATAGATAGATAGATAGATAGATAGATAGATAGATAGATAGATAGATAGAAACAGACAGTAATAGATAGATAGATAGATAGAGAGAGAGAGAGAGTGAGAGAGAGACAGACAGACAGACAGTTATAGATAGATAGATAGATAGATAGATAGATAGAAACAGACAGTGATAGATAGATAGATAGATAGATAGATAGATAGAAAGAAAGAAACAGACAGTTATAGATAGATAGATAGATAGATAGATCTCAATGTTAAAATCCCAGTTATTTTACTTAAAGGAATTTTTTTTCTGAATAAAAACGAAGAGGCTCGTTGTGATCTAAAAACCTATCGCCTCCCCCACCCCTCGCAACAGCGAAGGAACGAAATAACATGAAATACGTTTAAAGTTTCGGCCTGGGCAAATATCTCAACGGTATTCGCCCAATCCGCTGTTCAGCGGTCAGACGATTAAAAATCAATATCTAAAATGTAATAAATATTTATTTACATAGCGTACCATTTCACAAATCGATACACTGTCACAATCGATGCATCGTCTGTGCAAAAATTCTAAAAGCAAAGTCATGAAAGCTGGGAAGCCAGCCAATAGTATCGGACGCCAGGAGTCAAGTAAACCAACGCGAAATTGCATAGATGCAAAGAAGGCGTGGCTTTGGGTGTGGCTCGGCCGGAAGTCGAAAGTATTCAAGAAAAAAGAGGAAGCTTCGACAGTCAAGAAATGACGACGCCTTGATAACTGCAACTAAGAGAAAGTCAATTCGACCCTTCTTTTATAACTACACAGCCTCGACCCTCTTTGACTCAGTTTTACCCTCCAACTTTTATAATCACTTTTTTCATTCAACTATTTTTTTTCTTCCGTCCAAAGATATCGCAAAATGACATACAAAATACTTTGAAGATCTTTTGGCACAGTAAGGAATCTTTGTACAATATTTCTGCCACATTTGGCCTGGTGCTTCTGCCATGTGTCTCGAGATTCTTGACAAACTCCAAAGAATCGGCAACGTTATCGGTCCTGACCTGGCATAGCGGCTTCAGTCACTTTCACATAGATTTCCATTTCGCCTTTTCCATAAAAAAAGGTTTTAAAGTAATCTTTCTGATTCCCTTGTTGGTAGCTCGACTTCAAGAATGTAATCGTCGTACTAGATTGGCAGTTAGGTCCTCTTTTAAAATGGCGACTTTTAACCTAGAACTATCGTAATTGTTTCCTTTCACGAACTTCTCGCCGGTGAGACTCTTCCCTGGTTCTTGCTTCGCTTTCAACTATGATTTTCAAAAATTTCAATGCAATTTCTGTTTTCATCATGCTTTCTTGAACCTTTTTATTTTCCTCGCTGGTTCTTTCACTCTCAGTAACCGCATGCGGCCGAGTGGCTTTTATTACCTTGCTTGGAGTGCAAGGAATAAAAAAACACTTTTACTCACGATATACTGTTCCTTTCCAAATGAAGCTCCATGCTTGGAACATGTTTTGGGTTTCTAGTTCACTCCAAACATCAAGTGGAACATTTATATTCAATCTAATGCGAAAGATACTGGCAAAATAGAAGTACTTAACTCCATCTGCCATTCTTTATCTTTACAAGAATCAGATTAGACACCAAAATAGAGTATAGCTGCCATATCTAGGCTGGAGCTACACAATCCTCACTTCCCTATATTGATAGAGTCCTTCTATCACACTTCATATTTACAAGAGTCAGATGAGATCCAAAATGGAGTATTGCTGCTATATCTTGCCTGTAGCTGCACAATCTTCGCACATTATTATTTGGCATTACTACACCCTTGTTCAAATTAATTGAAACAACCGCTTTATTTTCCTTTCTTTCACTATATGGTCAGTTTTAGACCTACTGGGGTGACAGTGTGTAATAAAAAAATGTTTTCCTCAGATTGTCTCATTTGCAGTGGTGTGCAGTAATATGAATCTATTTCTGGGGGGGGGGTGATTAAATTTGTTTGGCCTTGAAAAATATTGCTTCGTCTGTGATTGCATCAGATTTTTATCGCACCGAAACACTAATGTCTCGACTGTCGATTAGTTGTCCTATGGCAATTGTCTGCGATGAAGCGTACGAAAATTGCGATAGATAGATATAAACGGTAATTAGATAGATAGATAGACCGGTTTTCAATTTCTTGCTTGGTCGTCTTTTCCACAGAAATTGAAGAGAGCCAACTTGTAGAGTTTTAGTTTGCCCGACATCGGCCACCATTTTTCTCTAAATGTGCATCACAAGAGCAGAAGACAAGACTCGGCAAATGTGCATCTCGGAAAGAGGATTATTATTATTATTCGCTGCTGTGAATCTGATTTCCACTCCGAATTCGTGAAATAAAATTCAAAAAATTATAGAAACAACACACTAGAAGCCATAGACAGTTGCCGTGTTTATCTCGTCAGTGATTTCAACAGACTTCAAACTAAAGCACCGACACGTGGAATGTATCGATTGGATTGACATTAAGCTCCGAATCAAGTTAGAAAAAAATCAAAGAGAAAAGAATTTAAAATTCTGGTCAATAGAGAAGAGAGGAAAACTAAATTGAACAAACTGTCGGCTTTTAGACGTCAGCGCCAACTAAAATATAGATTTGGAAACGTAAAATTCTACAGCGAAATAGAATTAATTTTCAGCGAATTATTTCGTATAGACATCAATAAAAGAAATGCCATATTTCCTTGGGGTTGTTTGCATATGTAACACTATATACACCCACGTATAAGAGGTGAGTGTGGTTTTCATCGCGATCTCTAGTGTTCCCGTTTTCAGCCAACAGTTGGTTATATCTGAAGTCTGGTCTTCTAAGCTGATGCGGCTTAGAAGACCAGACTTTGACTGAAAGGGGAACGGAGAAGTAAAAGTGGGGATGAGGGTTTTTTTTAGACCAAGCGACAACAAACTGGACATTGATTATCTCCGAGTACTGGTCTATATTAACGGTCACGTTTGGTATTGTGGGTTTCATCTCTAGTCCGCCGTTGGCGGGAGACGGACCTATCCGTCAGGTGGTTCCGATCCCTCACGTTCTTATTGTGCCAGCGGATATGAGGTACTCCGGATATAAGGGACTCCGGATATAAGGGATTCCGGATATGAGGGATTCCCGATATGAGGGATTCCGAATATAAGGGATTCCGGATATGAGAGATTCCGGATATGAGGAATTCTGCTGTATCACGAAAAATAAATGTCAAAAGCATAATTAAAACAAAATTTTATCATCAAAATATTTGTTATTACGAGGGTCATTCAATAAATAAGTTGAATTTTTCAGTATAAGGACTTCTAATACAGACAGAAGCTTACTTTTTTTATATTTTTTTTTTTTTGTTTTACTTCTTTTTCACATGGATTTAATTTCTTTTGCAGATTAAAGACTTTGAGAGTTTTGGCGATTAACAAAGATGGCCGACCAAGAAGCATGCACCAGGATTGAACAGCGGTCAGTTATCAAGTTTTTGGTTGCTGAAGGGTGCAAACCAGTTGATATTCATAGGAGAATGTCAACTGTGTATGGTGCCACATGTTTCAGCCAAAAAATGTCTACAAGTGGGCTAAATTGTTTAAAGAAGGACAGAGCAGTGTTGAGGATGAAGACAGGCCTGGGAGGCCTACAGAAGTGAGGTCTCCTGAGGTGATCGAATCAGTCAATGACCTCATTCAGTCTGACAGAAGGGTGACAGTGAATGACATTGCAAGGACTTTGAGCTTATCTGTTGGGACAAACGCAGGGGTCATCCGTCAGAAAGAGTCATCTTGCATCATGAAAACGCAAGGCCCCACACAGCAGCCCAAACGGTGAAGACCATCAACGAGCTTGGCTGGGAACTGCTCCCTCATCTCCCTTACAGCCCAGACCTTGCCCCTTCAGACTTTCACTTGTTTGGTCCATTGAAAGCGTTCACGAGAGGCACGAAGTTTAAAACTTACGATGAAGTCAAAAGTGTTGTGAGCGACTGGCTGAGACATCAGTCCAAAGATTTTTACGCTGATGGAATACGGAAGCTTGTGCACAGATGGGAAAAGTGTGTGACAGTGCTGGGAGACTACGTTGAAAAATTTTAAAAAAGTAAGCTTCTATCTGTATTAGAAGTCCTTATACCGAAAAATTCACCTTATTTATTGAATGGCGCTCGTATAAAGACTAAAGGAGGTTTTCATGCAAAAATCATTTTATTTTATCTTTAGGACGTTCATGAATATTCATCAGATGGTTGAGAGGTCAGTCAAAACAGTTGGAAACTTTGAATTATGGCATTTTGTGTCCTCCATATGCTTTGACTGACCACTCAACCACCTATGACTATGCATAAATTTTCCTTGTCATTTCTTACGCTCATACAACACGACACAATAACGCTCTATCTTGAGTGGCTCTTGTGCCTTGTATTTTGTGAACATTAGTAAAAAAAAAAATATCGAAACGACAAATATAGAATTTAAATTTAAATTTTGACGTCCGATGTATCGGGAAGTTTAACTAATTTTGTCTTACTATTTAACCCATAACTGGGCGGTAATGAGAGAAGATGGATTCATACATTTGACAGCTATCTAACGAACTCAACTGGAATTCGAAGTCGACCCTTCTTCGAATTGAAATAAAAATGATTATCTTTCGCTTCTTATTTTCATCCTATATCTGGCTCTATCGGTGAAGGTAAGTCCTGTCTGGATCTATTTTTATGAAGTCCTTGCCTTTAGGCTAGAAATTACCGGCGTCATTACGATAAACAAAACTCATGAACGTTATCAAGAGTCTCACGCAACTGACATTTCCGTTGGTTGAATACCAAAAGTAATACTTTGGACAGATCATTCAACGGGAGATAAACACCTAGTGATGTCTGTTTAGGTATGGGAGCACAGATCTCTCACGATTTTAGCAGCAAATCGTCCGGTTCACACACCTCAACGGTCTTTTGAACAGGTGTAGAGGTTTATCCCTTGTTTCCTGTTTAGCATTTGGTTTTCGGTTCATTCTAAAGTCTACTTCAACTCTATACTTCTAACGTCTCCACCTGAAATTTGATTTACTAATAATCAATTTATTTTCTCCTCAGTAGGAGTAAATACGTTCGGCAGTCACCCGGTTCATATTCCTCCCAGGTCTTTAGAACAGGAGTAGAGGTTTATCCCTTGTTTCCTGTTTAGGATTGGATTTCCGTTGCCTTCTAAAGTCTCCTCACGTGTAATGTTATTTACTAATTATTAATTTATTTTTCTCCTCAATACAAGTAAATACGTTCAATTGTTTATATATATATATATATATATATATATATATATATATATATATATATATATATATATAGGGTGACCCAAAAAACGGGAACTTTTTAACAATCCAATAAAACCAAGAGTGATGAAAGAAAAATATTTAATTCATAGTAATTGAAACCTTAAAACATGCCATTTAAGAAACAATGACGGAATTTTCATTTTTTTTTAAATTACGTCCTGTAGATGGCGTCTTCCTGTACGAATGCATTCTTGAAATCTGCTATCGAGATTCCTCATTGACTGCTGCAACATTTCAGCTGGGATACTGTGAATTTCATTCTCGTTACTAAAATGGCGAAATGTTTACTTGCTCAAGGTCACTGTCTGGCAGTGTTGCCACTTGCTCATGTCTGGCAATACGCACTTCAAAAATTCTCGTTTTTTGGGGTCACCCTATATATATATATATATATATATATATATATATATATATATATATATATATTCGAGAAATTTCGTAGAAAATATGCGTTCTCCGACAGGAATCAAACCTGTATTCCTATACATAAACCTGACGTCCTATACCATTCAGCTACAGAGTAGCGTCTGGTTAGCAAAGACCGAATTTCTGTTTATAAACATATAACTTTGACTATTTTTCTCGATCGATCATTTCTGCTCACGAAACGTATCTTAACGTAAACAATGGCAAGCTATTTCCCTATAGGAATACAGGTTCGATTCCTGTCGGAGAACGCATATTTTCTACGAAATTTCTCGAACATTCAAGCCGGTAAATGTAATTAATACTGTTTAATTAAAAACAGAGCATTTACTTAAATAAACTGTATCTATAGAAATAATGCATAAACAAAAAATATATAAAATATTTGTCGGGCTTAATCCATTTCAATATATATATATATATATATATATATATATATATATATATATATATATATATATATATATATATATATATTACAAAGAGTTAATCATACCTTGAATCAATAGCAATTATTGGCGAAATCCCTTCGCTAGTAGACATAATTATAAGCATTATACTACTAATAATCCACTGAATGATGAGATCCTTATGCATAAAATGGATATGGTGTATTTTTAATTCAACTAGTACTTTCAAATGCTTCACGCATTCATCTTCAGGTTGTATTTTTTCCTTTAGAATCAAAACTGGAAGACGAAATAAATGTGTTTTTCCGACCGAAAGATGTTTTTAAGAATGCGGTACTATGAAATGTATATATATATAATTGTATAACAGCAAAAATGTCTAATTTTTAAATTGAGCTTTGAACCGTTGTATCTTAGGAATGAATGTCTCCAAGCTTAACAGAAGAATCGTGATGAAATCGATCATAAACGAAAATGACATGTTCATCATTAATTAATCATAGCTAAGGATCGGAAGCTCATGAAGGATTGAAATAAAGTTCAAATATATATATTATTCCAGGATCATTTTTCACCATCTTCACGATGATCTTCGCCCTCTCTAACCTTCTAACTTTCTGTCCCGGAGTAACAACGTGCGTCACAGGTTTAACATACGATTTCATTTTCAAGTCTTTTTTTCACTGCTCTTTGGACTGTCATATGTCTGCAAATGCTTCGTTTTTTAATTGAGTTTAAAGCTTACGGTAGACGGTTTTAAATGTAAAATCCAAGATACAATCCAAAAATTCTTTTACCAAATTTGGTGGGGGGTTAACGACACCAAAACATAAACATATGTCCAAAATGTCATCTTTGTACTTAGACACAGCAACTCATAACTAATATTCAAAATGTCTTCTGCTTGCTTCTACACACGCATGCACCCGTCGGATCACTGACCGGTGCACCCTTTCAAATACTTCCACACGGTGTCGAATGTTTTCACAGGCCCCCATGACACATTGACGAATCGTCTCTGCATTAATAACGTCTGCTGTATAAACCAATTGTTTTAGGCGACCCCACAGATAAAAATACAAGGGATTGAGGTCGGGGGAACGTACAGGCCATGGAACCGGTCCTCACCTAACCATCCATCTTTCATGGTAGATGTCAGCAAGTGCATCGCGAAGTGCTAAAATATGCTAAAACTCCATCATGCATGAACCACAAACGTCATCGTATTAGCAGGGGTACATCATCTACGAGGTCTGGAAGTGCGTTGGAAATTGATATAATGGAATATGCATACACCTGAGTTCCCCCTCACTGGAATATGGTTGGCTGGTGTCCGTCATAAATATAGACGGATGTGTAGGGAGATCAAGTCATTAGACTATGCCATTGGTCTACACCTATTGCCTAAGCATATTACCTGCGACTACGACAAGTGCCAGTCGATTACTGCAACCGTGTACTACTTGGTTACAGTAGCCAAAACCACTTAGCTACATCGACCAAATATATCCCTTTCCGGGACATATCAGAAATAAAGTCCCTATAGACAGCTCTTGTAAGACGTGCTGGCAGAACATTTGGACCTAATAGACAGTCACCTATAATTCCACACATTAATCGTAACCTGAGGCTTGGGTCTAACCTGTATTGTATGATGGGGTTTCCGATCCGCCAACAAATGTTGATTGTGTAAATTTGTAATTCCATCTTTTCCAAATGTCGCCTCATCAGTAATCAAAGCCTGAAGAGACAAACAACGCATCGGCTGTTTGTGCAATGAACCATTGGCAAAAGTTCTCCTGTAGTGAGTGATCAGAGGGCGAAAGACCCTGCAGAGGTTGCAAGTGATACGGATACAGGATCTGCTCTTGAAGTACCCTTCATGCGGTACTATGAGATGTACAACATGCTAGGGCAACTTTTGCAGTACTCTTCATGCGGTACTATGAGATGTACAACATGCTAGGGCAACTTTTGAAGTACCCTTCAAGCGGTACTATGAGATGTACAACATGCTAGGGCAACTTTTGAAGTACCCTTCATGCGGTACTATGAGATGTACAACATGCTAGGGCAACTTTTGAAGTACCCTTCATGCGGTACTATGAAATGTACAACATGCTAGGACAACTTTTGAAGTACCCTTCATTCGGTACTATGAGATGTACAACATGCTAGGGCAACTTTTGAAGTACCCTTCAGGCGGTACTATGAGATGTACAACATGCTAGGGCAACTTTTGAAGTACCCTTCCTGCGGTACTATGAGATGTACAACATGCTAGGGCAACTTTTGAAGTGTGCTGATACCTGGATCGTCTCTGACAGTCTGTAGAATGTGTTCTTCGTGGTCAGGCGTACGAATGGATCTCGGTCTTCCTCGATCCATAATTTGTGTTGCCACGGATCCTGTCTCAGCATTGCAACGATAAAGAGCAGCAAAGGTAGGAAGTCTCGACTGCCTTCGGTCTGGAAATGCAATCTAATATAGTCGTGCAGCAAAGCGCCCATTGGCATTTGGGCGGCGTGTGCAAAAATTATATCGGCATGCTCACAATATGAATATCCTGCCATTGCTAAACGGAACACTTCTCGGTTAATTCGCTACTACACACGTTAAACGTTGATAACAGACTAACCACATTACACGAATGTCAAATGTGACTTAGTCTGCATGGTAACACAACGCCATCCACCGTAAAATTTCCTTAAACTTAATAACTCAAAAACGAAGGATTTGCAGGCATATTTTTATATGAACTTTTGTCCTTGTTTTGATGTGAGGAATCCGCCCCCAAAGTTTGTAAAAGTATTTTTGATATACCTTGTGTGTGTATATATATAACACTTCCGTTATGTATTCAATAGCATGACAACGTGGGATCATTGAAAGAAAGAAAATCCAAACTCATAAGAAAGAAAGAAAGAAAGAAAGAAAGAAAGACAGAAAGAAAAAACGGACAACAAAGTAAAAGAAAGAAAGAAAGAAAGAAAAACCAAACTCATAAGAAAGAAAGAAAGAAAGAAAGAAAGAAAGAAAGAAAGAAAGAAAGAAAGAAAGAAAGAAAAACCAAACTCATAAGAAAGAAAGAAAGAAAGAAAGACAGAAAGAAAGAACGGACAACAAAGTAAAAGAAAGAAAGAAAGAAAAACCAAACTCATAAGAAAGAAAGAAAGAAAGAAAGAAAGAAAGAAAGAAAGAAAGAAAAACCAAACTCATAGGAAAGAAAGAAAGAAAGAAAGAAAGAAAGGAAAACTGAAGTTATTACAAAAAAAAGACATAAGATATTGGAAAGAAAGAAAGAAAGAAAGAAAAAAAGAATGAAATAAAGAAAGAAAAGGTAAAACCGATATTATTAGAATGAACGAAAGAAAACGAAGTTATTAAAAAGAAAGAACGAAAGGAAGGAAGGAAGGAAGGAAGGAAGGAAGGAAGGAAGGACACTAAAGGCATCAGATAAATCGATACAGCTTTTAAATATATCTTCAGTGAATATCTCATAAAATGAAGTTATCTTTCAGAATTAGTCACATTGGATCGTAATCTTGTAAATGAACTTCACCAATATTTTTTCTTTCACTATCGTAAACTTATTATCGAATTAACGCATTCTTCTCAGATATAAAAACAAATCTAATTGGTGATATCAATCTAATTTGTCCAATAAAAAATGGCGATTTTTCTTCTTTTTACTATCATTTTTCCGTCGAATGTAGTCGATGTATTAAGAGTAGGTATCCATCTTGGTAAATAATATTTAATGAGAAAAAAAGTTGAAGGATATCAAAGGAAGAATTTACACAATAAATAATTCGAGATGGCGCTGGGATTACGACTATTACGCATGACGTTTGCTTATTTCGTTAGAATTTTGAAATTCGGTCGACCGGTGAACTTTTCAGCACCCCGTCATACGTCCGCCGACGCATCAATAATTCTGTAGCCTAATGACGAAAACAAGCATTCAATTTACACAATAAATACTTATTTTATTTACAGTCAGATTAATATCCTCATCTTTGTTGTTGTTATCACAACGTTTCGTTCGTTGCGGTCTCCGGCCTTCTTCAGGTGGCAGTCGATCCGATAAAACTTCAGGGAATTTCGAACTGAAAATTTTATTTAACATATGAACTTAGGTTGTTCTCGTTCCAATATTCATGTCCAGAGATATCCCGTCTTGCTGTGTTTGCTGTGTTTTCGGTAATGCTCTGGTATTGTTCGGTCTGTTTCCACTACGTCTGTGTTCAGTGGATAAATATCTCGAGATTTTTTATAATTTTCCAAGAAATGTCTGACCTGGCATCTCGAATTCAACCACTTCACCACCAACGTGACGTTGCTTCCCTCTGTCTTTTCTACAAATATCTTCAGGGAAACTGATCTGATGTGATTTTCTCCCTGGCACCCCGACTACATGAATTTAAGTGCACCGCTAGATTATCAACTAAATCTCGCCGATCTACTTACTGTTGAACTAGTTGGATACAATCGTCAGTTCTATTCTAATGCTTTCTTTTCTTGCACTTCTCACCTGAGGAAATCTCTTTACATACATACATACATACATACAAATATATATATATATATATATATATATATATATATATATATATATATATATATATATATATCATAAACAATTTATACAAAAAATAAATTAGCAGTGGTAATGTGATTAATGGCGAAATCATGTCGCTAACAAGAAAAACAGAGATTACTAGAAAGAAAGGGAGAGAAAGAAAGAGAGAAAGGGGGAAAGAAAGGAAAAAAGGAAGAAAGAAAAACTGAAGTTATTACAAAGAAAAAAGACGTAAGTTATTGGAAAGAAATAAAGAAAGAAAGAAAGAAAGAAAGAAAGAAAGAAGAAAGAAAGAAAAATCAAACTCATTAGAAAGATAAAAAGAAAGAAGACCGAATTTATCAGAGAGAAATGGAGAAAAACAGAATTTATAAGAAAGAAAGAAAGAAACAAACAAAACATTAACTAATTAGAAAGAAAGAAAGAAAGAAAAAGAAAGAAACAAACAAACAAACAAAACCTTAACTCATTAGAAAGAAAGAAAAAAAGAAAGAAAGAAAGAAAGAAAGAAAGAAAGAAAAAGAAACAAACGAAACCGTAACTCATTAGAAAGAAAGAAAAAAAGAAAGAAAGAAAGAAAGAAAGAAAAAGAAACAAAAAAACGAAACCTTAACTCATTAGAAAGAAAGAAAGAAACAAAGAAAAAAAGAAAAAAAGAAACAAACAAAACCATAACTCATTAGAAAGAAAGAAAGAAAGAAAGAAAGAAAAAAGAAAGAATAAAGAAACAAAAATTAACTCATTAGAAAGAAAGAAACAAAGAAACAAAGAAAAAGAAAGAAACAAACGAGACCTTAACTCATTAGAAAGAGAGAGAAAAAGAAAAAAGAAAGAAGTAAAGAAAGAAAAAGAAACAAACAAACAAAACCTTAACTCATTAGAAAGAAAGAAAAAAGAAAGGAAGAAAGAAAGAAAGAAAGAAAAAGAAACAAACAAACGAAGCCTTAACACATTAGAAAGAAAGAAAAAAGAATGAAATAAAGAAACAAAAATTAACTCATTAGAAAGAAAGAAAAAAAGAAACAAACAAACAAACAAACAAACAAACAAAGAAAAAGAAACAAACAAACAAACGAAACCTTAACTCATTAGAAAGAAAGAAAAAAAGAAAGAAAGAAAGAAAGAAAGAAAAAAGAAAGAAACAAACAAAACCTTAACTCATTAGAAAGAAACAAAGAAAAAAAGAAAAAAAGAAACAAACAAAACCATAACTCATTAGAAAGAAAGAAAGAAAGAAAGAAAAAAGTAAGAAATAAAGAAACAAAAATTAACTCATTAGAAAGAAAGAAACAAAGAAACAAAGAAAAAGAAAGAAACAAACGAAACCTTAACTCATTAGAAAGAGAGAGAAAAAGAAAGAAAGAAAGAAGTAAAGAAAGAAAAAGAAACAAACAAACAAAACCTTAACTCATTAGAAAGAAAGAAAAAAAGAAAGGAAGAAAGAAATAAAGAAAAAGAAACAAACAAACGAAGCCTTAACACATTAGAAAGAAAGAAAAAAGAAAGAAATAAAGAAACAAAAATTAACTCATTAGAAAGAAAGAAAAAAAGAAACAAACAAACAAACAAACAAACAAACAAAGAAAAAGAAACAAACAAACAAACGAAACCTTAACTCATTAGAAAGAAAGAAAAAAAGAAAGAAAGAAAGAAATAAAGAAAGAAAGAAAGAAAGAAAGAAACAAACAAACAAAACCTTAACTCATTAGAAAGAAAGAAAGAAACAAAGAAAAAAAGAAAAAAGAAACATACAAAACCATAACTCATTAGAAAGAAAGAAAGAAAGAAAGAAAGAAAAAAGAAAGAAATAAAGAAACAAAAATTAACTCATTAGAAAGAAAGAAACAAAGAAACAAAGAAAAAGAAAGAAACAAACGAAACCTTAACTCATTAGAAAGAGAGAGAAAAAGAAAGAAAGAAAGAAGTAAAGAAAGAAAAAGAAACAAACAAACAAAACCTTAACTCATTAGAAAGAAAGAAAAAAAGAAAGGAAGAAAGAAATAAAGAAAGAAAAAGAAACAAACAAACGAAGCCTTAACACATTAGAAAGAAAGAAAAAAGAAAGAAATAAAGAAACAAAAATTAACTCATTAGAAAGAAAGAAAAAAAGAAACAAACAAACAAACAAACAAACAAACAAAGAAAAAGAAACAAACAAACAAACGAAACCTTAACTCATTAGAAAGAAAGAAAAAAAGAAAGAAAGAAAGAAATAAAGAAAGAAAGAAAAAAGAAACAAACAAACAAAACCATAACTCATTAGAAAGAAAGAAAGAAACAAAGAAAAAAAGAAAAAAGAAACAAACAAAACCATAACTCATTAGAAAGAAAGAAAGAAAGAAAAAAGAAAGAAATAAAGAAACAAAAATTAACTCATTAGAAAGAAAGAAACAAAGAAACAAAGAAAAAGAAAGAAACAAACGAAACCTTAACTCATTAGAAAGAGAGAGAAAAAGAAAGAAAGAAAGAAGTAAAGAAAGAAAAAGAAACAAACAAACAAAACCTTAACTCATTAGAAAGAAAGAAAAAGAGAAAGGAAGAAAGAAATAAAGAAAGAAAAAGAAACAAACAAACGAAGCCTTAACACATTAGAAAGAAAGAAAAAAGAAAGAAAGAAAGAAGTAAAGAAAGAAAGAAAAAAAAAACAAACAAACAAACGAAACCTTAACTCATTAGAAAGAAAGAAAGAAAGAAAAAAGAAACAAACAAACAAACAAAAATTTACTCATTAGAAATAAAGAAAGAAAGAAAGAAAGAAAAAAGAAAGAAACAAACAAAACCTTAACTCATTAGAAAGAAAGAAACAAACAAAGAAACAAAGAAAAAAAGAAACAAACAAAACCATAACTCATTAGAAAGAAAGAAAGAAATCAAGAAAGAAATAAAGAAACAAAAATTAACTCATTAGAAAGAAAGAAAGAAAGAAAAAGAAAGAAAGAAACAAAACAAAACCTTAACTCATTAGAAAGAAAGAAAGAAAGAAAAAAGAAAATATATATGTGTGTGTGTGTGTGTATGTGTGTGTGTATGTGTGTGTGTACACGTGTTTGAGTAAATATATCTGTTTTTTACCTACGAATTAAATGCAAAACCAATCGCCGGCTTCTGTCTTTCCGTAAAGGCCGTTCTTTTGTTGTCCTTTATCCTCACAAATATCTTTTCATTTTCTTTCACTCCCAGTAAAGCCTTGCGCCTTAGTGGCATCATCGCCTAGCGTGGGGTGAAAGTATTAAAAGCTGTTTTTGCAAGTCTTTCATAAAGATTATGTACACTTCGTTAGAGTTAGAACCTGTGACCACTTTATACACACACACACATATATATATATATATACACAAACACACACACACACACACACACACACACATATATATATATATATATATATATATATATATATATATATATATATATATATATATATATATATATATATGTATGTATTTGCGATAGAAATAATTTGTAAAAAGGATTAGAAAGAAGTAAATCTATATTTTTGAAGGTTTTATTGAAATTTTATTTAAGTTTCCACATGTCCTCCATCATTAGAAATACAAAAGGTAATACGATTTTGCAGTTCACGGAAAACATTTGCCAACTGATTTACAGTAATGACTGAAATCACATTCGTTAATTTAGCTATACTTAAAACTAGGTACATTAAACTTTATAACTTTTTTTACAGATTATTTCTATCGCAAATACAAATAAAGTTATAATTTTTTTAAAGTGCACACGAACTTTATGGACACCTTGTATATATATATATATATATATATATATGTGTGTGTGGGTGTGTGTCTGTGTGTGTGTGTGTCTACATTTCTCTATATGATTTTGTTGAAATATCTGCATCTAAATATATCCCTTCATGTATCGATATATCTGATTTTCTAGCTGTCTAATCTTTTCTCGACTTTTCATTTTCTTACCCGAAATCTCTATTTTTTTCTGTTCACCTATAATAATCTCTTTCTCCCTCTCCCTTTCTCTCCCTCTCCCACTCCCTCTCTCTCCCTCTCTCCATCCCTCTCTCTCTCTCCCCTTTTCTCTCTCCCTCTCCCTCTCACCCTCTCCCTCTGTCTTCCTCTCTCTATATATCTTCATCTCTGTCTCTCTCTCCTTATCCCTCTCTCTACCATTCTCCTTCTCTCTTCCCTTTTCAATCGCTCTCACCCTTTCTCACACTCCCTCTCTCCCCTCTTTCTCCTTCCTCCCTCTCTCTCCCTTTGCCTCTCTCTTTCCATCTCTCTCTACATCTCTCTTGCCGTCTCTCTCTCCCTTCCTCCCTCTTCCTCCCTGTCGCTCTCTCTCTCCCGCTGTCTTCCTCTCCCGTCTCTCCATCCCTCTCACTCTCCCTCTCTCTCCTTCTCTCTCTCTTCCTCCCTCTCTATATCTCTATCCCTGTCTCTCTCATCCCTCTCTCTCCCATTCTCCCTCCCTCTCTCTCCCCCTTTCTGTCTCCCCCTCTCTCTCCCCCTCCCTTTCTCTCCCACTATCTGTCTCCATCTCTCTCTCCGTCTCTCTCTCTTATTCCCTCTCTCTCTCTCTCTCTCTCTCTCTCTCTCTCTCTCTCTCTCTCTCTCTTGTACTCGATATTGTAACTTGACCCAGCCATGTTAATTATCAAAAGAGAATCGTGCCCAAAGACATGAACGTCCGATACCCAAGCACCTGCCTGTTTCTACATGACACAAAAAAGACTTTGGCTCCAAAACAAAGAAAAACAGATGACAAGGGATCGAATTCCGAAATAAAATCTCGATTTGCCATTTACTCAGATTTAATTGATTTTTTTTTTCAAAGTAAAATTAAAATGAAGTCGAATGCTTCACGAACAAAATTCGTTCAATGCTGCCAATGAAATGAGTAACTACCAGTTTGTAGAAATGAGTTTTCTCATTGGAAAATCAGGAAGAACATATCTGTGTGTGCGTCCGTACAGAAACCTATACAGACGTGTGTGTATGTACGTGTGGGAATATATAAAAACGTGTAAGTAAACGTGTGTTTACCTGTAAGTATTGGTCATTTATATTCGAGTCTATAAATATTTACTTGGTTACGAGATAGGTAAATCTTGGTTGTTTGCTCCAAGAGATAGGGAGAAGTGGAGAGCCATGATCGCCTACGTCCTGAAAGGACACAGCGCATAAAAAGAAAGAAAGTGAATATTTGAGTCTATAAACATTTGGTTAGGTGATAGACAAATATTGGTTGTGTATATTTGAATCTATAAACATTTAATTTTATTACGGGATAAGTAAATATTGCTTGTTTGTGTGAGTCAGTAAATATTTACTTATTTTTTGGGAGGGGGGTTAATATTAAAAATTATTAATTAAATAAAATTTTGAACAAAGTAACTGATTTTTGTTTGTTTGTTTGAGGTTTTATGGCATATCAACTACTATGGGTTATTTAATGCCAGATCCAGTATTTACTAGATATATCAAAAACATATAGTTGGCAACATCATTGTTTCAAAAAAATGTATCCCTGGCAACATCATTGTTTCAAAAACGTATAGTTGGCAACATCATTGTTTCGAAAACGTATAGTTGGCAACATCATTGTTTCGAAAACGTATAGTTGGAAACATCATTGTTTCAAAAACGTATAGTTGGCAACATCATTGTTTCAAAAAAACTTATAGCTGACAACATCATTGTTTCAAAAAAACTTATAGCTGGCAACATCAATGTTTCAAAAAGCGTATAGCTGGCAACATCATCGTTTCAAAAACGTATAGCTGGCAACATCATTGTTTCCCATCACATTTTAGGGGTAAGGTGTTAGTATCTTTAGTGTAGGGTTTGGGAGGGAAAGTTAATTGTAAGTTGTAGTTGTTTTGGGATGGGTTAGATGTGATGGGGCATGACATGACCAGCCGATTGATCGGATCGACGGCCTTTTGGTTGGACGTAGTTTATCGTCATACCCAGGACGCGGATGTAGTTTATCGTCATACCCAGGACGCGGATGTAGTTTATCGTCATACCCAGGACGCGGATGTAGTTTATCGTGATACCCAGGACGCGGATGTAGTTTATCGTCATACCCACGACGCGGATGTAGTTTATCTCCATACCCAAGTCGGAAGAAAACTAAGAAACATTTAAAAACAAAATTCAAATAATCTTCAATTCTCAGAAATAAATTCTTTTAGGGAACTTTTCGCGAGCCGACGCAAAGTTTGTTCGTCGTCCAATGGAAAGGCCCGAATCATATCTCGGAGTGAATTCCCCAATGACCTTTTCAAGCTCCACAAATAAAATAAAGACGGGCAAGTTCGCCTGTCACTAGAGAGAAGGAAACGGGCGTATTAACACGTCCCTTGCCAAACGTCAAGCGATCGTTATTATTATCTCTACCTTTCTCCCTCACCTCTTTTATACTTGATAAACGAACAGAACATTTTAAGACTGAGCGATTACTTCAAAGACATTCCTACCCTTCGATAATGCTCATACATACATACATACTTACATCCACACATACATTCCTGCCTATGTGCACGTAAAACTCATTCTTGCAAGGCCTACTACGAACATTTCAACGACCTTGTATCAACGAAAATATATTAATTTTATTTGTAAAGACCTTAATTGATTTATATGTATATAAATTTGTTGTTTCACTTTACAATTTGATTTTCTTGTTTTATACCCCTCTTATGGTGGGCTATCTAACTAACAAGGCCAAATCAAACTAATCTGTTTCAACACTCATACACTTCACTATAACTGATAACCCACTATACCTAGATGTGTGACCGCTTAGTAATACCAGGCGCTGTAAGTTTGGATGTGCAGGTGGTGAGATAGAGAATGGCTCGAAATTGTTAATCGGAAAGCCGAGTTCGAATTCCAGTCGGGTTCATTATATTCATTTACGCGAAAATACCGTTGGGAAAGCTATGGGTTATCAAAACTTGTATCACTAAATCATTATTATCTAATAAAAAGATCTTACAATCTGAAAATATTTTCTGGCTTTAAATAACCTGCAAAAGGTTGGTAAGCCGTAAAAACAAACCAATCAATCTATATTTATAAAACTCAGATCAGACTAAAAATGGTGTACTCATCTGTGCATTAAATATTCTTGCCAGACCTAGTCTGGTGCTCCTGCTGTGTATCTCGACAAAATCAAAAAGATCTGCAATGTTATCGATCCTGACCTGGCATCTCGACTTCGATCATTTTTCCCACCGCCGTCACGTACTTTACTCGATTCTTTAATGCAACTATATTCACGGCAATTGTTCGAATTAATTCCCCTCTTTGGTACCGCGACATCGCGGATTTAATCTTAGGATTAGATTGACAAGTAGGCCTCGCAATGTTGTGCTGAAATAGCTAAATGTAACCGTAAATTCTATTTTAGTTGTTTCTTCTCTTGCATTTCTCGCTCGTGGAACTCTCTTCCGGCTTCTTGCTTTCCTGACATCAGTCGCCATCTTCCGTTTTCTTGAATTCTGTTCTTTTATTCGAGATCAGATGCAAGCCAAAACAAAGGAAGTCGTTTTTGATTGGGAATGATAGATGGAAAACGTTTTTTCAGTGACTCTAGTCTTAAGCATCAAACAATGTTGGCGTGTTTTCCTTCGTGTCTGAAACAGCTCCCCAGTGAGCTCCCCACTAAAAATTCTCTTTCACTCCCAGTAGCCCCCTTGCGTCTTAGTGGCATTATCGCTTTGCTTGGGTTGAAATGGTTAAAAGAAAATCTCATCAGTGTCATCATGTTATTGAAGTCCTATCAGTCGTGAATACCCGATCTGGCCTGATCCAGTTCGTCTGTATATGAAGAGTTAAATTAAACGTCCGACACCATTGGCTTCTCCGTATTAGAAACGGTGGTGAATGCGTAAAATCGAAGCAGTTCTATAGTAATGTAATGGTTAACAAGCCTGTCTCGCTAGAACAATTGGTTTCGATCCTCACTGGGTCATCCACATTTTCGGCCTTGTGCCACATCTAAATCAAGCTTAGGAAACCATGGGCAACTCGACGAGGTGTAATAGTAAGTTTGTCTAGTTAGAACAGTTACAATTTAGCAGCGAGTTCGATCCTCACTGGGTGACCCCTACTTTCGGCCTTGTGGCGCATCTAAGCGTAGCTTAGATGCGCCACAAGGCCGAATATTGTCTGCTTGAAACTGATGCTTTGTTCTAAAATACAAAAGCTTCATTGAGTGACAAACCACGATTACTGTTGCAGGTGTTGAACAAAATGGACAGGGATCAATAAAAGACGATCGATAATTATGACCTACTTCCCGAGATTGAAAATGATCCAAGCGCGACGTCATAAAACGTTACATCTCGCGAGAACAATTACGACAGAATAGTGATTTCGATTCTATGCACTAATAAATACAGTCGGTGTTTTTTTATTGCCATGTTATATAATAGTTTAGCAGACTGTTATATTTAGGGGGAAATGTATCTCAACTGCGACTTCTAGAAGTTGACCTTCGAGGTCAGATGCAAGCCAAAACAAAGGAAGTCGTTTTTGATTAGCTGAACTAGCGTTGGATAGATAGTTTGAAAACGCGTTTTCAAAAAGTCGAGTCTTAACCGTCAAACAAATGTTGACGTGTTTACTTTCGATGTCTGAAACAGCTCCCCTGTGGAGTGGGGACGACCCCCAGTGGATAGATAGAACATGTCGACATGAACGTTAATAAAATAGTTAAGTTAAAAAATCCCTGTGTTGAAGTTCTTTTATCTCTGGACTCAAAACGACTAGCGATCACCGGCCGGGAGAGAGGAAAGCAACTTTATTATCGAATTGACGCCGTCGTCCAAGACCACCCAGCATCGGGGGAGGGGGGGTCTATAAACAGCCACAGCAGTACGATTTGTTAATTTGGTTTCTCGAATATTTGCCCCATGGACAAAATTAATTTAATATGAAAAAACGTAATAAAGAATACAATTTTTAATAATTTCAAATCAAGCAAGGCATTAAAGCCACTAAGACGCGGGGGGGTTACTGAGTGTTAGAGAATAAGATAAAAAATATACTGGAGAGAAGACGATAAAAGTACAAGAATTAAGAAGACAGAAGATGACGATTGATATCGCATTTAAATTTTTGAAGATCAAAGGCAATAAAGCCACTAGGACACAAGGGGGTTACTGAGTGTTAAAGAATATGAGACAAACTACAATTAAGGAGAGAGGACAATAAAAGAACAAGAATTAAGAAGACAGAAGATAACGATTGACATTTTGCGTTAAAGTTATTTACACTATTTACAATGTTCGGGCTGCTGTCCTCCTCTTTATTGCCGTATTCACGACGTTTCCACCGTTGTACGCTGCGGCCTTCTTCAGGATCTGTCTATATTTCTGAGATGAGGTATTGTAACTATTTAAATCGTTCAGGCTGTTGTCATCATCTTTATAACCATATTCACGACGCTTCACACGCCATTGTACACTCTCGTAAATAGTTAAGATACCTCGACTCAGAAATATAGAAAATCCTGAAGGAGACCGAACCGTACAACAGCCGAAACGTCGTGAATATGACAATAGAGATGAGGACAAGTGTCCAAACAATGTAAATAGTGTAAATAACTTTAACGCAATATTGTAATGGCAATCATCAAAAGATCTGAGATTGACAACTTTTTCCATTTCCCTAAAAAAGACTTTAAACACTTCTATCTTCCTTTCTTTCTTTCTTTCTTTCTTTCTTTCTTTCTTTCTTTCTTTCTTCCTTTCTTTCTTTCTTTCTTCCTCCCTTTCTTTCTTTCTTTCTTCCTTTCTTTCTTTCTTTCTTTCTTCCTTTCTTTCTTCTTTTCTTCTTTTCTTTCTTACTGAAACCAAGTAGCGTCTTTGATATGTCTTTCCACGTAATCAAGATGGAATAGTCCATTATTTATGAGCTACCGGCAGGACGTAACGGCCGTACGGACTAACTAAGGAACTAGCTAACAAAGGGAGGAACCAATAGAATTATTGTATGATAATAAAAGCGGTTTGGCACATGAAAACCCTTTGCTGAGTTCCTGACTGTCAATATTTTGTACCAAATCATATGATCAAGGGCGATGACAACCTCTGCTCGGCCCATAGAACGCATCAAAATGAATACAAATATTTTTCTTTTCTTTTCCTCTCTAAAAATCCCGCACTGCATTTTCAGATCCAACAGACACACACACACACGCACGCACGCACGCGCATGCACAAGTTGTAAAATCGTAACATAGAAATAGATTTAGAAAAGGAATAACCAATTGTAGTTGTTTGTAATGCCCGACAAAGATCGATACTTTGATCAGAAACTGAGTAAAGAATTATTGATTGCCTGAACAAGTGACGAGGCAAGCCGTTTGAATGGCACACTACCAAGAAATGGGACGTAGAGACCAAAATAGAGAATTTTCTCGTAAAATTAGACATATTTGGGGATCTTGTTGTTCTTCATTGCACAAGTATTCCTTCGCGCCACAAAATAGATCTATTATAAGACATATTTTATGTTTATACGTTCTTTTTATAGACACAAATATTTAAGTAAATGCTCTGTTTATAATAAACAGTATTAAACAACATTTACCGGCCTGAATGTCCGAGAAATTTTCATAGAAAATATTCGTCCTCCGACAGGATTCGAACCTGTATCCTATACGGAACTGTCATATAGCGTGACGTGCTTTACCGATTTAGCCACAGAGGAGCGTTCGGTTCGATTTTACTGTCTTTAAACTACAATCTTCCATGATTCTCTCACGTACATTCATATCTGCTCAAAGCGTATCCAAATGTAAACAAATGACGTCACACATTATGAAATGGACAATGTCCGACAATTATTTTAAGACATTTTTATGTTTATACATTATTTTTATTGATACAAATATTTAAGTAAATGCCCTGTTTAGAATAAACAGTATTAACAACATTTATCGGCCTAAATATCTGAGAAATTTTCATAGAAAATATGCGTCCTCCGACAGGAATTGAACCTGTATCCTATACGGAACCGTCATATAGCCTGACGTGCTTTACCGATTTAGCCACAGAGGAGCGTTTCGGTTAGCAAGGTCTATTTTACTGCCTTTAAACTACAATTCTCCATGATTTAAAAACAGTAAAATCGACAGCAGTTCCAGCCCTTATTGGCGATATATTCGAAAACACGACGTTCGATATGTAGATGCGCATTATCGTGTTGGAAAACGATATGGTTCTTTTTGCGCGGTCTTTTCGTTCTTTTGGATTGCAGGGTGAAGGCGGTCAAGTTGAGCCAAATGGACATGGCTGTTGATGTTCAATTAGCGCTTGCCGTTTATGTCTGGAATCCGACACTGTTGAGGCTCATCGTCGTCATTCCACTAACACCAAAATCCCGTTTGAGATGATTTTCCAATGGATGATTCCGCTTCTGTTCCACCAAACAAACCACATTGCCTTCATACAGTGTACGTTTTTCGGTATTTCTTTTGGTGAAACTCCTGGCGAAACGCAAACCTTCTATTGACCTTTCTCAAGAGAAGCCATGATTCACTCCCACTGACAAGATTCTCCAGAAACGAAACTTTCTCGTTTCGTTGTAGCAAATCAGTGAAAGTTCGGACACGTTCGGCTTTATTGTCGTCGGAGAATTCATGAGGGACCAATCCAGCCAATTTCCATACCTTTCCAAGCTCTTTGAGACGACGAACGATGGTTGAATGGTCCACATTGAAGTCTTCGGCCAGCATTCGAGTTGTCAGCCTTTCATCCTCTTCCAGGCTTATCTTCCAAGCTAGTGTCACCAGATTTGAATTTTATCGATGGAATTCCTTTATTAAGAATAATCAAACACTTGCAAAGCACATACCATAAAAAAGATGAGGGGGAGTAGCTTAGTATAGCAACAGATGGAGCATGCAAGCTGAGACGAAGGCAGACATTTCTACACCGGTGGATGCGCGTATACAACTGCAGCCATGTACACCCAGGCAACGCCGGGTGCCTTGGCTAGTTTTATATATATATACATATATATATATATATATATATATATATATATATATATATATATATATATATATATATATATATATATATGTATGTATTTAAAGACATTTTTATGTTTAACATTCTTTTTATAGATACAAGTATTTAAGTAAATGCTCTGTCGAAAATGCAAGGTCGAATTTACTGCTTATAAACTTCAATCTTCCATGAATCTCACACGTACATTCATAACTGCTCATGGCGTATCAAATATAAACAAATGACGTCACACATAAGCAGTAAATTCGTCCTTGCCAACCGAGCAATCCTCAGTGGCCGAATCGGTTAAGGCACGTCAGGCTAGATGACGGTTCCGTATAGGATACAGGTTCGAATCCTGTCGGAGGACGAATATTTTCTATGGAAATTTCTCAGACATTCAGGCTGTTAAATGTTGTTAATACTGTTTATTATAAACAGAGCATTTACTTAAATATTTGTATCTATAAAAACAATGTTAAACATAAAAATGTCTTTAAATAATTGTCGGACTTTGTCCATTTTATAATATATATATATATATATATATATATTCAATCTTAATATCAAATAACTCAGGAAAGGGAAAAGTTGATAATAAAAACTCATTTTGCAGGAGCGTTTATAGATAGACATGATATACATAATGTGGATATAGACATTAACACAACATGGTCAGTTTCATGCCTCAAGAGATCCTCAGACAATGGTGACTGTTATATATATATATATATATATATATATATAAAACTTGTATCAACATTCCAAGTGTCCTGGTTAAGACGATAAACTACGTCCAATAGCAAGGCCTCTGATCAGGAGTTTCTGAGGAGCGTGGGACCACATCTTAATTGCTGGGGTTCCCAGGTCTATCCTGACCCGGAGTGGTCGCACCTGTTATGGCCCCAAATATGGGCAAATAACTATCCCCCAAACTGGGATCAAAACACTATTAATACCAGCAATACATTTTTGAAGAAAAAAAGTATTACCAGAAATACATTTTTATAAAAAATATTACCAGCAATAAAAATCTTGTCGGCATTAAATAACTCAATGAGTTTGATATGCCGTAAACCAAAAACAAACCAATCAGGACATAATCGAGAGACAAAATGCAGTTTACCCCCCACCCGGGGGGTCTGAGCTAGGACAATACTTCTTCTAACCATTTGGGCTGGCGCTACAGAATCACAAAAATAGAACTCTACTAAATAGCAGAAAGTACATCACTTGAATACTTCTATCGACAGATAGGTAGTTGTGTATGTACGCATGCGCAGGCAGATATATTCAGCAAAAGTCGGCTGCAAACAAAATCAACAATAAAATATATTTGTTTTGTTTTGTTTTTTATGAAAATGTATTTTTCGCCTACATAACCTGACATTGTCAAACAACATCAAAACAAAGCAAAATTGATTGACAAAATTGTCCTGAAGCAAAGTAAACACATTTTATTGACTATCAAACAAAATATTAAACCTTAAACCTAAAATGCACACAACAAAATGGCGATGTTAAAATCAATTGAAAGTTCAAGATATGTTTATATTTCTGAGATGAGGTATTGTAATTATTTACACTATTTGCATTGTTCCGACTGTTGTCCTCATCTTTATTACCATATTCACGACGTTTCGGCCGTTGTACGCTGCGGCCTTCTTCAGGATCTTTCTATATTTCTGAGATGAGGTATTGTAATTATTTACATTGTTCAGACTGTTGTCCTCATATTTATTGCCATATTCACGACGTTTCAGCCGTTGTACGGTGCGGCCTTCTTCAGGATCTGTCTATATTTCTGAGATGAGGTATTGTAATTATTTACACTATTTGCATTGTTCAAACTGCTGTCCTCATTTTTACTGGAACTTCGCTCGTTGTAATCTCCGGCCTTCTTCAGGTAATAAACGTTGGAATTTCGGACAAAACCGTTTAATTCATCCACCGGGACACATGGCTCAATGGATAAAAGCGTTGACTTGACCCAAAGAGTTGTGAGTTCAATACCTGGCCATAGCAGAGGTGAATAAAAAACTTGTGTTGAGTTACTAGAGGGACAATAATTGAAACTGAGATATCGAGAAAAGGCATGGCATGTGGAACTAGAACAATCTGCCCCCAGTGAAAAGGCTCAGTTCGAAATTCCAACGTACAACGGCCGAAATGTCGTGAATATGACAATAAAAATGAGGACAATTGTCTGAACCATGTAATTAGTGTAAATGAGATCAGAGATTTTTATATAAAACAATATAAGGCCCAAGAGCCACTTAAGGTAGAGGGTTTTGTATGAACGTAAGAAAAGACACTGGGTTATATAGGAAAGATAACGGTTAACCCTAGACTTGTATTGATTGGAAAAACATCCTGTCGAGAGTCTTTTCCACGAAGCAACAATTCTTGGGAATAAACTTTCCGAATGGAATTTACCTCTTACTATTGGGAGGGGCCAATTTTCAAAGGTCAGAGGTTGTGGTACTAAGGAATGTAGTTCGTCAGAACACATGCCATAAAAGATCAACTAGATGATTGTGACGTTTCGTTTGGGGCAAACGGATTGTCGGGTGGAAAATAATTCATCACCCAAAAGGTCGCGTAGATGCCTTTGAACTGTATCAAGATAGGCAAATGAAAACTGGGGTAGTAAGATTTACACTTACTTCTTTTAACCCAGTGTGGAAAGACTCCGTCCCTGAAAACCCTGATGTGGCCGGTGTCCCTACAGTGGTTTAAGAAAAGTTTTTAGCCAGGAGAAATAAACTACATCCAATTTCAAAATTTAATTACGTAATCCCTATTCAACATACACAAACAGTATTTGGAACTAGTATAGCGTAGGTCCTCCATTTACTAGTTTCAGTGCTTGTATTCGATTTTTCATGGATTTGATCAAGTTATCAACAATCGTCTGAGGCATATTTTGCCACTCCTTTAGCAATGTTTCTTTAAGGGTTGCCACTGACGGGATTTTGGTTGCACGCTCTCGAAGTCTTCGGTCAAGGTGGTCCCAGACGGGCTCTATTGGATTCATGTCAGGATTTTGGGCGACCCATGGCAGTGACTTTATTCCTTGCGATTCCTTCCAGGCCTTTGCTACTTTGCTCGCGTGACATGGTGCTCCATCTTCTTGAAAAAGGTAGACATTCTTGTCAATCTGATTGGTTTCAAATAGTGGGAGTATTCCTTTCTCTAATATTTGACAGTATTTTGGACCATTCAACCGCTCGTCAACAAAAATCAGTTCAGATTTCCCTCCAAACCAGACAGCGCCCCACACCATTACTCCAATCCCTCCATGTTTCACGGTCGCCTGCAGACATTCAGTGTTCCAAGTCTCATTCTGATTTCTCCAACCATAAACCAATCTAGAATTCGAATATTGGCAGAATTTACTTTCATCTGATCAAATTACAGACTGCCAAAATTCATAATCTTTGCTGTCGAAGTCTCTCGCAGTCACTTATATATATATATATATATATATATATATATATATATATATATATATATATATATATATATATATATATAAAATAAAAAAGTACCTCTGAGGGACTTTATCTAGGCAAATGTAAGTATTTTATTTTGTGACAAGTATTTATATACAAGTGTAGAAATATATCCCAAGCCTTGTAAGATAATCGGAAAAAATACAAAAAAAAATGAAAAGGAAACTTAAATTCATAACCTTATGTTATTTAAAATATATAACACATAAATCATTTAAATACTAATATATATATATATATATATATATATATATATATATATATATATATATATATATATATATATATATATAGTGTATATCTGTAAAAGTACAATACGAATAAACACAAAAGGAAAACCTCTCTTAACCGAGGTGTTTCGTCGTCTGAAAGACTTATCAGTACAAATGTAAGGATTTTATTTTGCGATAAGTATTTATACAAGACCAAAAATATTACAGGTTTTTCAAATTTTTTTGCGATAAGAGTTCTCATGAATATGCTTATTTTCTAAGCGTAGCTTAGATATGGCACAAGGCTGAAAGCATGGGGCACCGTGTAAGGATTGATCTTACTACTCAGTCCACATTGTCCTAGCGAGACAAGCTTATTAATCATTCACCACATCGGGACGCCCAATGATTTTCTAAACGTAGCTTAGATGTGGCACAAAATTCTAAGAAAGTATAGGGCATCTAGTGAGAATCGAACTCACTATTCAGTCGCAACTGACCTAGCAAGTCAAGCTTGCTAAACAATTACGCCACGTCGAAATGCTCGAGTCTTCATGAATAAGTATCAGGTTAGCGGAAAAGTCAAGCAAGTTCATGGGCGTGAGGTGATATAGTTCAATATCTTGTAAACGAAAGAGAGTCGGAGATTTCTTTTTATGTATATAATTCTTTCAGTAATTCTACGGCCCAGTTTCTTCCAAATATCTCCTTTCCTGAAGATGCATGACCACAAAAACTTAAAAGAAAACGGTTAAATCCATAACCTCAAGTTATTCAAAACATATAACACACAAATCAATCCCAGTCGAAAATAATTAAAATACTAATTTACATAACTCTGCCGTAAAACGAACTGACTTCTCTCAGTCACTGTGTGTTTATCTAAAAATAAATACGCTTAAATTCACCTCCATCCAGCTGGGTTTCGATCCTAGCTAGAGGCAACCGGAAGTCTAGCCACACTGATGAGCTGTGATACAGCGAAAAAAGCTGTCTGTGGGTGACAATATATATGCCCCTGAAACATTTATCTCGGTTGAGCTCTCTAGGGAGGAAGTGTGAGTTTGTAAACAGTGATTATTACTGCTAAGAATGCAAAACTCTTCAGTAAAACGAATTGAGTTCTCTTTAAAAAAATAAATACGCTTAAATTCACCTTCATCTCTGCCATGCGCCAACGGCTTAGGGATAGAATCTCCGACTGCCGAGTTTCAATCCTAGCTAGAGGCCACCAGATGTCTAGCCACACTGATGGGCTGTGATACAGTGAAACAGTCTGTCTGTGGATGACATATATAATATATATATATATATCATATGAATGATTCGCGTAATATAAATTGAACCGGCACCACATAATTGATATTAAAATAACCGATCCGACGTGCGAATTCCTGAAAATAACTATGACATTACTCTATTTATTGAACAATTTAGTTCATGCCACCTTTACTAAATAAACCTACTTCTACAAAAGAGTTTTCATATTACTATATTAGTACAAGAACGCACAATTTTAAAATTAAAAAAAAAAATTCAACCTCAGCGTCGTGACTGCACGCTCCAAAAGTTTTTCTTACAGTTAACAATATCACATTTCTAAAAACACTTCTTTCGGATTACACTTTATCTTTCGATGTCCTGTTATTACCTGGATGCAAAAAACTTACCTATTTCCCTACCTGATGATGATTGTATGAAACAATTGAAAGCTAGTAATAAAAAAAGACCTGATAAAACCGGACTTTATAAACAAGGATCATACCATTCATTAATATATATATATATATATATATATATATATATATATATATATATATATTGCACTTGTATATAAATACTTGTCACAAAATAAGTACATATATATATATATATTTGAATTGGACATAGTCCGACAATTTATTTAAAGACATTTATATTATGTTTAACGTTCTTTTCATAGATACAAGTATTTAAGCAAATGCTCTGTTTTATAATAAACAGTATTAAATAACATCTACCGGCCTGAATGTCCGAGAAATTTTCAGAAGCTGGAAACGCGTCGGTTAAGGTAAATTTTCCACTTGTCTTTTTTCACACACACACACACACACACACACACGCACACACATATCCAATAATATAACACATGAATCGATCCCAATCCAAAATAATTTAAATACTAATTTACATATATATATATATATATATATATATATATATATAACATCTCCATCACATCATCATTACACTTCTTGGCCAAGACGATCTAAAACACGTTGGATCTAACGACGGTTTCCCCTTCCCAGAGGAACCCAGATTGGTATCCTGCTGGACAGTGCATATTTTCCTTTGACAAGATTTCCCGAATAATCAGGCCGCTAACTGGTCTACTATGCTATTTAATCCATAGGTGGGCGGTTTAAAAAAGACATATTCGTGCCTTTTCCAAAGGTATTAGTGCGAAAGTCAATATAACATACTCGCCCGGAATTAGAGCCCGGCTCTCTGATATCATTTTCCTTTTACACTTTCCAGACATCGCAATCGTACATATAATGACAGGACATTCAGCTTATGGGAGGAGGGGGGTCGATGAAACAATAACTAATAATTAGAACAAAACTCGAACCGAAAAAAAAAACATTCAGAGTTATTTTAATTTATTTGAAATTGTTCATTCAAATTAATCTTTTTTGTTGGCTAGCTTTTTCATAGTAAGCAGCGGACGCGCATGCGTGTTTGTATACGAGGGCTCTACTAAAAAAATCGACCAATCAAGTGGTTTAAAAGGTGGGGATGGATATGTAACTGTTTGTAGAAAGAGAAATCAGGCATACTTTCGTACAAATTTGACTGAATACTCTTGGCTGAAACCGGTTTGAGACAACGTAGAGCTAATGCAGAACAATCACATAATGGAGCCTGAGAATCAATTAAAATTACAGCCAGGTTGAAGAACAAACTTCAAGACATTCTCTTCTCTCTCTCTCTCTCTCTCTCTCTCTCTCTCTCTCTCTCTCTCTCTCTCTCTCTCTCTCCACACACACACACACACACACACACTCAGACTCCTTTTTAAGAGGTACGCTAAAAGTCACAGAAATGACAAGTATTTTTACATTAACCAACAAAGCCCAATTGCTGCAAGTAGACTTAAAAAGTAAGGGATAAAAATAAGGTTAATTTGCAGTGTAACACCCGCATTCAGTTAACATTACCGTACTTGGTATGACGATAAACTGCATCCGCGTCCTGGGTAAGACGATAAACTGCATCCGCGTCCTGGGTATGACGATAAACTGAATCCGAGTCCTGGGTATAACGATAAACTGCATCCGCGTCCTGGGTAAGACGATAAACTGCATCCGCGACCTGGGTATGCCGATAAAGTGCATCCGCGTCCTCGGTAAGACGATAAACTCCATCCGCGTCCTGGGTAAGACGATAAACTGCATCCGAGTCCTGGGTATAACAATAAACTGCATCCGCGTCCTGGGTAAGACGATAAACTGCATCCGCGACCTGGGTATAACAATAAACTGTATCCGCGTCCTGGGTAAGACGATAAACTGCATCCGCGACCTGGGTATGCCGATAAAGTGCATCCGCGTCCTCGGTAAGACGATAAACTCTATCCGCGTCCTGGGTAAGACGATAAACTGCATCCGCCTTCTGAGTAAGACGATAAACTGCATCCGCGTCCTGGGTATGACGATAAACTGCATCCGCGTCCTGGGTATGACGATAAACAGTATCAGCGTCCTGGGTAAGACGATAAACTGCATCCACGTCCTGGGTATGATGATAAACTGCATCCGCGTCCTGGGTATGACGATAAGCTGCATCCACGTCCTGGGTAAGACGATAAACTACGTCCAACAACAAGGCCTCTGATCAGGAGATTTTGCGGAGCGTGGAACCACCTCTTAATTGTTGGTGTTCACAGGGCCACCCTGACCAGGGGTGGTAGCACCTGTTAGGGTCCCAGCTATGGGCAAATAGTTAAACCCCAAATCCAGATCTCGTCCTCGGTATGACGATAAACTACATCCGCGTCCTGGGTATGACGATAAACTATATCCAACATCAAGGCCTCTGATAATACGTTTTTGAAAAATAATATTACCAGCTATACATTTTTGAGAAAAAAATATTAACAGAAATAGATTTTTGACAAAACAAAAATATTACCAGGAAAAAAAATTGTCGGCATTAAATGACCCGTTGATGTTGATATGCCGTAAAACAAACCAAATGAAACCAA
This sequence comes from Acanthosepion esculentum, assembly GCA_964036315.1. Classification (NCBI taxonomy): domain Eukaryota; kingdom Metazoa; phylum Mollusca; class Cephalopoda; order Sepiida; family Sepiidae; genus Acanthosepion; species Acanthosepion esculentum. The sequence continues at coordinate 86,522,672 of OZ038508.1, read as the reverse complement.
TCAGTTCACATTAAAAAATTCCAAAATACTTACATTTATGTATAATTGTACATGCGCCATTCGAATCTGGCAGGATAAATTTGATAAAATCTAGTTTTGGAACATTTGTATCGATCCCAAAGAATTCCTAGAAACATCTTGTTAGCATCAGATTCGCAGCAAATAATCCTGCGAAAAGTGCTTATCATCTGACGTCTTGAGACTTGACAGAAAATTATTCCCGGTGCTTGTAAAGCATACCAATAATAATACTACTACTACTACTAATAGATGCCCAGAAGGTCGCCCTATTAGGAACATCCTATATACTAAGAAAAGTGCTATCAATTAAATGACTCCTATAGGGCCTAAGGACAATAATTTGGACCCGGCTCTACAGGATACAAAGCAGGAAACATAACATACACACATAATAATAATAATAATAATAATAATAATAATAATAATAATAATAATAATAATTACAAACATCAAAGGAGGAGAAAAGTTAAAAAGAAACGAAAGAAAATACATCTTGCGTGCTCGTGGCTTGCCGCCTTGCTTGGGGTGAAACGAATAAAAACAATAATTACCCACCATAGAAAAACGACCTTGCCTTCTGTCAGCATAGAGCGCCTCACTGCGCCTCACTGCGCCTTCTTGCTCTCAAGTTTTCCACTGACCTGAGGTGGAACAACTACATTGAATCAACAGCTGCATCTACCGCAAGGAAAGTTGGTTCTTCGTCTGAGTCCATCCTTCACATCTACAAATCTACCATTCGTCCATGCATGGAATACTGTTGCCATATATGGTCTGGTGCCCCTACTGTTCATCTCGAGATTCTCGACAAAATCCAAAGACGGATATGCAATCTGATCGGTGCTAACTTGGCATCTCGACTCCATTCACTTTCTCACCGACATAATGTGGCTTCCCTCTGTCTTTTCTATAAATATTTCCATGGCATCTACTCTGACGATCTACTTTCGCTGGTGAACCGACTGCATGAATTTAAACGTGTCACTAGGTTGGCATCTCTCCCACCGTTTTACTATTGAAACAGTTAAATGTAACCCCCTCTTCTACTCCAACAGCTTCCATCTCTTTCACTTCCCGACAGTGGAACTCCCTTCCTCTTACTCGCTTCTCTGATAACTATAATCAAATATTCAAATGTAATGTCAATCGACATCTATTACCTTGACCTCTATTCTTCTTTTGACCCTTTCCTCACCCCCACCTATACCCATGTTTTTTCCTTTACTTACCCTCTCCGTGGACCTTTGCGAACTAGTGGTACTCCAGCTTGGCTTGGCGTGAAATGCTTAAAAAAATCGTTTTCGTTTATTTTTTCTGTTTCTTTTTTTCCTTTTTCTTTCATTTTCATTCATTCTTGTTTCTTTGTTTTTCTTTTACTTTACATTTTTCTTTCTCTCATTCTTTCTTCTTTATTTATTTTCTGTTTCTTTTTCTTTTCTTTTACATTTTTGTTCTTTCTTTTTTCTCTTTCTTTTATTTTCTTTTCTCTCTTTCTTTTTATGTTTATTTTTTCTTTTCTTTTCTTCTCCTTTCTCACTTTCTTTTTTCTTTTTATGCGTTTTTCGTTTCTTTTCACTGTTTCTTATTTCTATTTCTTTTTTCTTTTCTCTCCTTCATTCTTTTTATGTTTCTTTTTCTTTTCTTTCCTTTTCTCTTCTTTCTTTTTAAGTTTCTTTTTTTCTTTTCCCTTCACTCTTTCTTCATTCTTTTTGTTTCTTTTTCTTTTCTTTCCTTTTCTCTTCTTTCTTTTTATGTTTCTTTTTTTCTTTTCCCTTCACTCTTTCTTCATTCTTTTTGTTTCTTTTTCTTTTCTTTCCTTTTCTCTTCTTTCTTTTTAAGTTTCTTTTTTTCTTTTCCCTTCACTCTTTCTTCATTCTTTTTGTTTCTTTTTCTTTTCTTTCCTTTTCTCTTCTTTCTTTTTATGTTTCTTTTTTTCTTTTCCCTTCACTCTTTCTTCATTCTTTTTGTTTCTTTTTCTTTTCTTTCCTTTTCTCTTCTTTCTTTTTATGTTTCTTTTTTTCTTTTCCCTTCACTCTTTCTTCATTATTTTTGTTTCTTTTTCTTTTCTTTCCTTTTCTCTTCTTTCTTTTTATGTTTCTTTTTTTCTTTTCCCTTCACTCTTTCTTCATTCTTTTTGTTTCTTTTTCTTTTCTTTCCTTTTCTCTTCTTTCTTTTTATGTTTCTTTTTTTCTTTTCCCTTCACTCTTTCTTCATTCTTTTTGTTTCTTTTTCTTTTCTTTCCTTTTCTCTTCTTTCTTTTTATGTTTCTTTTTTTCTTTTCCCTTCACTCTTTCTTCATTCTTTTTGTTTCTTTTTCTTTTCTTTCCTTTTCTCTTCTTTCTTTTTATGTTTCTTTTTTTCTTTTCCCTTCACTCTTTCTTCATTCTTTTTGTTTCTTTTCCTTTTCTTTCCTTTTCTCTTCTTTCTTTTTAAGTTTCTTTTTCCCTTTCTTTTCCCTTCTCTCTTTCTTCATTCTTTTTATGTTTCTTTTCTTTTCTTTTCTCTTCATTCTTTTTATGTTTCTTTTTCCTTTTCTTTTCCCTTCTCTCTTTCTTCATTCTTTTTATGTTTCTTTTCTTTTCTTTTCTCTTCATTCTTTTTATGTTTCTTTTTCCTTTTCTTTTCCCTTCACTCTTTCTTCATTCTTTTTGTTTCTTTTTCTTTACTTTCCTTTTCTCTTCTTTCTTTTTATGTTTCTTTTTCCCTTTCTTTTCCCTTCTCTCTTTCTTCATTCTTTTTATGTTTCTTTTCTTTCTTTTTCTCTTCTTTCTTTTTAAGTTTCTTTTTCCTTTTCTTTTCCCTTCTCTCTTTCTACTTTCTTTTTGTTTCTTTTTCCCTTTCTTTTATTTTATTTTCTCTCATGCTTTTTTCTTTATTTATTTTTCTTTCTTTTTCCTTTCTTTCATCCCTTTATCTTTTCGTTTTATTTCCTTTTCCTTCTTTTTCTTATCTCTCTTCTATATTATTTCAATATTTTTCCTTCCCCCTCTTCAAAAAAAACCCTACCCTACCCCGCCGACAGTCACACTTTACATAACTATCGATCTGGAATTTAGTAATTTTCAATAACCTTTCATTAATTCAATATGGCAATCAAAAATTCGATTTCTTTTTCTTTTTCTTTTTTTTCTAATCTTTCTTTCCTCCTTATCTAGATTCTTTTCATTCAAATGAAACAAAATTTGATTACATCTTTAAAACCTCTCCAAGACGACGAACAAACAAAAATTCACACGACAGCAAGTCGAAGATGGTTATTGCCTGTAAATTGGCACATTCTGCAATGAATTTATTTTAAATTCCGAAAAAAAGAAAAAAAGAATCGGATAATTGCCAATGGCAATGCATCGGTTTACACGTGAATTCCAATTGAATGCATTACAGTTGGAGAGTTTCAAACAATTCGCTTGTGGATTCTCTTCTCTACTAATACGGTTGGAGTAGCGGTTATCAGCGAAGAATATGACATCGGAACGCTGACTTCAAATTGTTTTTTTAACTAAATATTCACCCAACACAAAGCCCAAGAGCCCCTCAAAATAGAGTGTTACTGAATGAGATTCTTGTATGTACATAGAATGAGGAATGGAGATGTAAGTGCAGATTATGAGGACCCAAGAGCCACTCAAGGTAGAGGTTTACTGAATGAGATTGATGTATGGACATGCGGCACTAATGAAGAATTAAATGCAGATTATGAGGAGATGTAGGATAAATAACATTTTTACTGGATGCTCAACCAATACAAGACCCAAGAGCCACTCAAGGCAGAGGTTTACTAAGTGAGATAGTTGTATGGACATAAAATGAGTGTGTAAATGCAATTAATCAGGATATGTAGGATAGATAACGTTTTTTCTGGGGGTTCACTCAATAGAAACCCAAGAGCCACTCAAGGCAGAGGTTTATTGAATGAGATTGTTGTATGGACATAGTAGGAGGAATGAAGAATTAAATGCAGATTATGATGATATGCAGGAGAGATAACTTTTTGCTGGGTGTTCACTCAATAGAAGGCCGAAGAGCCACTCAAGGCAGTGGTTTATTGAATGAGATTGTTGTATGGACATAGGAGGAGGAATGAAGAATTAAATGCAGATTATGAGGATATGTAGGATAGATAACTTTTTGCTGGGTGTTCACTCAATAGAAGGCCGAAGAGCCACTCAAGGCAGAGGTTTATTGAATGAGATTGTTGTATGGACATAAAAGGAGGAATGAAGAATTAAATGCAGGTTATGAGGAAATGTATGATTGTTGTGGCCTTGTTAGGGACAGAAATAAAGACACGTGAGAGGAATTGAGTTAAACAAATATATTAAGCAGTAATACAAACGAGAGTGTTACAGCAAGAATGTTCGGTCCGACTGTCAGAGCTGACTGCTGGAAATTTCACTCTCCAAAAGGCAGTACCTGCTCCTACTTATAGCTGAGAGATTCCATGCCTGCGTGGGTAAATTACCATAACAAGGATAGATCATTTTTTACTGGATGTTCACCAAATGCAAGGCCCGAGAGCCACACAAGTTAGAGGGTTACTCAATGCGATCGTTGTATGGACATAGGGTGAGAAAGTATGTGCAATTTAGGAGGATTTGTTGGATAGATAATTTTTACTGAATTTTCATCCAATGCATGACCCAAGAGCAACTCAATGTAGAGGTTTAATAAATATGATTATTATCACATGGACGTAGGATGTGGAAATGAGGATTAAGTGTAGATTATAAGGACACGTACAACATGTAACGTTTGACCCTAGAATTGAAGCGATTAAGTTTTTAGAATTCGGAAAGGCATCCTCTCTGTAGTCGGGTCTATAACGCAGCGACTCTTGAGAGACTCCGAATTAAACTTCTTCATTTACCAATAGAATACAAAAGTTTTCAGGATGGTTCAGTACAGAGTATATGGCATGGATCGTCTTCGCTGTGAAGGTCTGAACTGCTATAACTATGGAATGTAGTTCGTCGGAACCTTTTCCAGGGAAATAGCGATAGAGTTGCAATATGGCTCGCCTTTTCGGGAGAGTAATTGTTCATCGCCTACAAGGTAGCGTAGACGTTTTGAGACAAGACTGGAAAGAGAGGATCGTGTAGCTTCAGCCAAGATATGGCAGTAATACTTAATTTTTTTTTTTTTTTTTGCTCTGATCTGACTCTTGTAAACGGTTAACTATTCCCTAGCTGCTACCCATCTGACCAGGCTCGACGGTGTTCAGCTTTGGTCATCGTACGGGAACCGGTGTTTCAACATGATGCGGCCGTAAACCAAATAAATCCTGGTCGGTCTTCCAGTTCAGTTTTGGGATTTGATATATGCGAATTTATAATTCGTCATCAAACCTTCAAGTGGAGAAAAGTACTCTTCCTAGATACGAGAAGTTGACAACGTACTTGATCTAATCACCACCGGCTAAAAATGAAACATCAATATTATCATGAACCAGTTCTGACGACTGGTAGAGATCTTCAATTTTTTTAACATTAATCATAAGGCCAGAGCTGCTATAAAATCGATGTTGCGTTGCAGGACATCACGACACAGACTTGGCCAGACAGCATCGTCAGCATACTGAAGATCAAAAATGTTTCTTTTCTCCTTTTTGGTGTGATAGGGGAAGCATCCTCTCGGGAGCATGTAATAAAATAAGAAGTTGTCATCAAAAAGGAACCGACCCCAACATGCAAATTAGAAATTGGAGGTAACAAAACCAAACATATACAAACATTTAAATATCTGGGAAGTGTTTTAGCAGAGTAAAAATGTACGATGCTGAAATCCGAAGGCGCATAGGGATAGCGAAAGATGCCTTCCAGAAGCTAAGCAAAGTAACAGGAAAAATTCATTGGGATTTGTGAAGGCGGCCCGTTTATTTTATACAGTATTTATTTCGTTTGCCGGCTTGCGTACTCGAGAAAACTTAATAAACTGTGAAGATGCGAAGTGGCGATATATTTAAACGAGGACTTATCCCTACAAAATAAAAAAGCGTGCTTTTATAGTGACTTAAGCCGAAAGTACTCAAACATTGGAGAATTTTTATTTAAACATGTATCGGGAACCAAGAAAACCAGCCGTCAGTTTTTAACTAATCTTGTCCAAATACCTCCAATTCGGATATATATATATATATATATATATATATATATATATATATATATATATATGTCAAGTATGTCGTGCAGTTCAATTTACATTACATGAAGCATTCATACAAAAAAAACAGATATTGAAGTTAATGATATAAATGGCGAGAATACATCTTCGCAAACAAATTTATTAAATGACATGTAGATGAATGTTATGATCCCTGTTTATAAATTCCAGTTGCATAAGGTCTTTTTTAATTTTTACAAGCTTTCATCTGTGCATACAGATATCATCAGGTATGAAAATATATTTGTTTTTTTTACATCCAGGTAATAACAGGACAACGAAAGAATAGGTGTAATCCGAAAGATGTTTTGAGAAATGTGTTATTGTTAATTGTAAGAAATTTTGGAGCGTGCGGTCGCAACGCTGAGGTTGAATTTTTACATTTTAAGATTGTGCGTTTTTGTACTAATATGGTAATAGGAGAATTCTTTTGTACTGGTAGGTTTTTCAGTCAATGTGGCATGAACTAAATTGTTCAATAAATAGAGGAATGTCAGTTATTATCCGTGTTATGGTCCAAGTTCCTTGTACCACGGTGATGGTCCAAGGTAGAACCAATGAAGAATAACTCGAACACAGGTATGGAATTACACAGATATATTACAAACAAAAATATATACAGAGAAGTAGAAGTATTAGTAATGACTATCAGATTTGGTTAGAGTGAACTATGTTGTCTCGATAAGTATCACTATTCCAATGTTCTTACAATAATCCTCTCTGCTCCCTCTTGAGGCGCAGTATTCATAATGTCCGGAATAGTCCATTATTATTATGGGTAAGTTCCCATAACAATCCGAATGTTGCACGTCGGATCAGTTATTTTAATATCAAGTATGTGGTGCAGTTCAATTTACATTACATGAATCATTCATACAAAAACAGATATTGAAGTTAATGATATAAATATATATATTAAGCATTTCACCCCAAGGAAGGCCAGAAACCTCTAGCACGCAAGGGGTTACAGAGAGTAACTAGCACGCAAGGGGTTACAGAGAGTTGCTAGCACGCAAGGGGTTACAGAGAGTAACTAGCACGCAAGGGGTTACAGAGAGTTGCTAGCACGCAAGGGGTTACAGAGAGTTGCTAGCACGTAAGGGGTTACAGAGAGTTGCTAGCACGCAAGGGGTTACAGAGAGTAACTAGCACGCAAGGGGTTACAGAGAGTTGCTAGCACGCAAGGGGTTACAGAGAGTAACTAGCACGCAAGGGGTTACAGAGAGTTGCTAGCACGTAAGGGGTTACAGAGAGTTGCTAGCACGCAAGGGGTTACAGAGAGTAACTAGCACGTAAGGGGTTACAGAGAGTTGCTAGCACGCAAGGGGTTACAGAGAGTTGCTAGCACGTAAGGGGTTACAGAGAGTTGCTAGCACGCAAGGGGTTACAGAGAGTAACTAGCACGCAAGGGGTTACAGAGAGTTGCTAGCACGCAAGGGGTTACAGAGAGTAACTAGCACGCAAGGGGTTACAGAGAGTAACTAGCACGCAAGGGGTTACAGAGAGTTGCTAGCACGCAAGGGGTTACAGAGAGTAACTAGCACGCAAGGGGTTACAGAGAGTTGCTAGCACGCAAGGGGTTACAGAGAGTAACTAGCACGCAAGGGGTTACAGAGAGTTGCTAGCACGTAAGGGGTTACAGAGAGTAACTAGCACGCAAGGGGTTACAGAGAGTAACTAGCACGCAAGGGGTTACAGAGAGTTGCTAGCACGCAAGGGGTTACAGAGAGTAACTAGCACGCAAGGGGTTACAGAGAGTTGCTAGCACGTAAGGGGTTACAGAGAGTTGCTAGCACGCAAGGGGTTACAGAGAGTAACTAGCACGTAAGGGGTTACAGAGAGTTGCTAGCACGCAAGGGGTTACAGAGAGTAACTAGCACGTAAGGGGTTACAGAGAGTTGCTAGCACGTAAGGGGTTACAGAGAGTTGCTAGCACGCAAGGGGTTACAGAGAGTAACTAGCACGTAAGGGGTTACAGAGAGTTGCTAGCACGCAAGGGGTTACAGAGAGTAACTAGCACGTAAGGGGTTACAGAGAGTTGCTAGCACGTAAGGGGTTACAGAGAGTTGCTAGCACGCAAGGGGTTACAGAGAGTAACTAGCACGTAAGGGGTTACAGAGAGTTGCTAGCACGCAAGGGGTTACAGAGAGTAACTAGCACGTAAGGGGTTACAGAGAGTTGCTAGCACGTAAGGGGTTACAGAGAGTTGCTAGCACGCAAGGGGTTACAGAGAGTAACTAGCACGCAAGGGGTTACAGAGAGTTGCTAGCACGCAAGGGGTTACAGAGAGTTGCTAGCACGCAAGGGGTTACAGAGAGTTGCTAGCACGTAAGGGGTTACAGAGAGTTGCTAGCACGTAAGGGGTTACAGAGAGTAACTAGCACGCAAGGGGTTACAGAGAGTAACTAGCACGCAAGGGGTTACAGAGAGTTGCTAGCACGCAAGGGGTTACAGAGAGTAACTAGCACGCAAGGGGTTACAGAGAGTTGCTAGCACGTAAGGGGTTACAGAGAGTAACTAGCACGCAAGGGGTTACAGAGAGTAACTAGCACGCAAGGGGTTACAGAGAGTTGCTAGCACGCAAGGGGTTACAGAGAGTAACTAGCACGCAAGGGGTTACAGAGAGTTGCTAGCACGTAAGGGGTTACAGAGAGTTGCTAGCACGCAAGGGGTTACAGAGAGTAACTAGCACGTAAGGGGTTACAGAGAGTTGCTAGCACGCAAGGGGTTACAGAGAGTAACTAGCACGTAAGGGGTTACAGAGAGTTGCTAGCACGCAAGGGGTTACAGAGAGTAACTAGCACGCAAGGGGTTACAGAGAGTTGCTAGCACGCAAGGGGTTACAGAGAGTAACTAGCACGCAAGGGGTTACAGAGAGTTGCTAGCACGTAAGGGGTTACAGAGAGTTGCTAGCACGCAAGGGGTTACAGAGAGTAACTAGCACGTAAGGGGTTACAGAGAGTTGCTAGCACGCAAGGGGTTACAGAGAGTTGCTAGCACGTAAGGGGTTACAGAGAGTTGCTAGCACGCAAGGGGTTACAGAGAGTAACTAGCACGCAAGGGGTTACAGAGAGTAACTAGCACGCAAGGGGTTACAGAGAGTTGCTAGCACGCAAGGGGTTACAGAGAGTAACTAGCACGCAAGGGGTTACAGAGAGTTGCTAGCACGCAAGGGGTTACAGAGAGTTGCTAGCACGTAAGGGGTTACAGAGAGTAACTGGCACGCAAGGGTTTACAGAGAGTAACTAGCACGCAAGGGGTTACAGAGAGTTGCTAGCACGCAAGGGGTTACAGAGAGTAACTAGCACGCAAGGGGTTACAGAGAGTTGCTAGCACGCAAGGGGTTACAGAGAGTAACTAGCACGCAAGGGGTTACAGAGAGTTGCTAGCACGCAAGGGGTTACAGAGAGTTGCTAGCACGTAAGGGGTTACAGAGAGTTGCTAGCACGCAAGGGGTTACAGAGAGTAACTAGCACGCAAGGGGTTACAGAGAGTTGCTAGCACGCAAGGGGTTACAGAGAGTAACTAGCACGCAAGGGGTTACAGAGAGTTGCTAGCACGCAAGGGGTTACAGAGAGTTGCTAGCACGCAAGGGGTTACAGAGAGTAACTAGCACGCAAGGGGTTACAGAGAGTTGCTAGCACGTAAGGGGTTACAGAGAGTTGCTAGCACGTAAGGGGTTACAGAGAGTAACTAGCACGCAAGGGGTTACAGAGAGTTGCTAGCACGCAAGGGGTTACAGAGAGTTGCTAGCACGCAAGTGGTTACAGAGAGTTGCTAGCACGCAAGGGGTTACAGAGAGTTGCTATAGCAAAGAGGAGTGATAGAGAAAAGGGGGAAGAGAAGGATATGGGATAGATCAGGGCATCAACAGACGTCGATTGACATTATATTTGAATAGTTGGAGATTATAGCTATCAGGGAAAGAAATGGGGAGGGAGTTCCACAGGCGAGAGGTGCGGGGCATGAAGCTATTGGAATAGAAGAGACGGCTACATTTAACAGTTTCGACGGTGAAAGGATGAGCGCGAGATGCCAGTCTAGAAGGACGCTTAAATTCGAGAAGTCTGGGAACCGGCGAAAGCATCTCATTGGAGCAGCCGCTCACAACACTTTTGACTTCATCGTCACTTTTAAACTTTGAGCCTCTCTTGTACGCTTTCAAGGGACCAAACAGGTGAAAGTCTGAAGGGGCAAGGTCTGGGCTGTAAGGAGGATGAGGGAGCAGTTCCCAGCCCAGCTCGTTGATGGTCTGCACCGTTTGGGCTGCTGTGTGAGGCCTTGCGTTGTCATGATGCAAGATGACTCCTTCTGACTGATGACCCCTGCGTTTGTCCCAACAGATAAGCTCAAAGTCCTTGCAATGTCATCCACTGTCACCCTTCTGTCAGACTGAATGAGGTCATTAACTGATTCGATCACCTCAGGAGACCTCACTTCTGTAGGCCTCCCAGGCCTGTCTTCATCCTCAACATTGCTCCGTCCTTCTTTAAACAATTTAGCCCACTTGTAGACATTTTTGGGGGTGAAACATGTGGCACCATACACAGTTGACATTCTCCTATGAATTTCAACTGGTTTGCACCCTTCAGTAACCAAAAACTTGATAACTGACCGCTGTTCAATCCTGGAGCATGCTTCTTGGTCGGCAATCTTTCTTAATCGCCAAAACTCTCAAAGTTTTTTTTTAATCTGCAAAAGAAATTAAATCCATGTGAAAAAGAACTAAAACAAAAAAAAATTAAAAAAAAGAGTAAGCTTCTATCTGTATTAGAAGTCCCTATACCGAAAAATTCAACTTATTTATTGAATGACCCTCATATATATATATATATATATATATATATATATATATATATATATATATATATATATATATATACTAAATTTATTTTACTTTATTCTATTTTATTAACACCAGCAATTAATGTACGATATCTTAATATATATATATATATATATATATATATATATATATATATATATATATATATATATATATATATGTATATATATATATATATATATATAAAATATGCCCATTAATTTTCAATAAGGTTTAGGTCAGTAAATAATAACGGAATTATTCGTTTTGCCTCAATTAATTTGCACAATGGTGTATGTAGCTCCTGAGAATCTCGCCAAAATCCAACGAAGAATCTGCAATGTTATCGGTCCTAACATGGCATCTCGACTTCAGTCACTTTCTCACCGCCGCTTCCCTCGGCCTTTTCTATATATTTTTCTAATGTTCTAATGAGCTTTCCTTTTTGGTGCCTCGGCATCATGAATTGAAGCGTACTACTAGATTGGCTTTTAGGTCTCATTATTTTACCAATAGCTAGCTAGTTTTATTCTAATTTTCATATGGTGATCTTTAAATTTTGTACTACTGACAATATATATATATATATATATATATATATATATATATATATATATATATATATATATATATATATATATATATGCACAT
>OZ038508.1:86456016-86506016 GCA_964036315.1 Acanthosepion esculentum | reverse complement strand
TAAGATCTGTCTCCCCCACCCCCTGGTATAATCTATTTTTACAAGAGCTAGATCAAACCAAAAACGGCGTATTCCTGAAGAAAGTATAGGGCACCCGGTGAGGATCGAACTCACTACTCAGTTGTACTTGATCTACATAGACAAGGTTGGTAACCGTTACACCACGTGATTTAGTAAGCGCAGCTTAGATGTGGCACAAGGCCAACGGTATGGAGCGCCCATTAAGGATCGAACTCACTACTCAGTCGTGATCGATCTAGCGAGACAAGATTTCTAACTTATTGCACCTCACGAATTTCGCTGAATTGAGTAATGGATAGCGGCTCGGATTGAGGAATCGGAGAGCCGAGTTCGAATTCCAGTCGAATTCATTACATTCACTTAAGTGCTAATACCCTTGGGAAAGCTATGAATCCTCTTATTCTTCCCCCCCCCAGCAGGATAGACAGGGTTCTATAGCCTTGGATAGTAACTGGTCTACCGCAGAAAGAAATGGCAACATACTGCGGGGAAAAAATCTGCCTTGTCAGTCATGTATCGAAAGATACATGATCGCCTAAGCGTGTAACAAGCATAACACATAACTGACTGGCTGACTTTCCAGTCGAATCCATTACATTTACTTACGTGCTTATACCCTTGGGAAAGGTATAAAACATCTTCTTGCCCCCCCCCAGCTATGGGTAAATGGCAACCTACTGCGGGAAAAAATCTGCCTCGTGAAAAGATACATGATCGCCTACGCGTGTATCACACACGTCACACAACTGACTGACTGTGGAAAAAAAAAAACGAAATTATAGAGCTTCCTGTAAGGATCGAACTCTCTACTCATTCGTAGTTGATCTAGCGAGACAAGATTGCTAACCATTACACCTGGTTGAAGTTCCTTGTGATGAAATATGCAAAAGGAATTTCTAACGAGACACTAAAAATCAAGCAACGGTTTTGATTTTTTTACCAGACGAGCAACGACCAATTCTCCAATCCGCCCGCCTTTTCTCCTCCAGCTTTCAGGGTCGGTCAATCAAATGATGCGCGACTGTGTGTGTCTATACGCGACAGCCATGTCATTTCGTGTTATCCGTCTGCGATCTGTGAAAATGGTTCGTTAGCATCGGGCAGATGAAGTGTCAGAAAGCAAATACCCACAGAGACTGCAGAGCATGTTGAATATTCAAATATTCTGGTCATCTGCGGACGATTCTACTTATTCTTCTGCTTGGCCATTTTATCAGAATGTCATTTCAAGGTTGGTTACGAAAATTCTAATTTATACGAATTTCTCCCTCTCAGTCTTTCTTTCATTTTTTCTTTCGTTTTCTTTATTTTCTTTCTTTTTTTTCCTTCTTATTCTCTTTCTTTCTTTCTCTGTTTTTCTTATTCTTTCTTTATTTCGCCTTCTTTTTCTTTCTTTTTCTTTTTCTTTCTTTATTTCTTAATTTTTGTCTTTCTTTCTCTCTTTCTTTTTCTTTCTCCTTTCTTTCTTTCTATCTTCTTCTTACTTCCTCTTTCTTTCGTTCTTTCTTTCTCCTATTTCTTTCTTCGTTTTTCTCTTCTTTCCTGTTTCTCGTTCTTTTTTTCTTACTCTCTTTCTTTCTTCTTTCTCTCTTTTTTCTTTATTCCGTTTTATCTTTCTCTTTCTTTTTTTCTTTTTATCTTTTTCTCTCTTTCTTTTTTCTTTCTTTCTTTCCATCTTTTTTCTTTCTTTCTTTCTCTCTTTCTTTCCTTCTTTCTCTCTTTCTTTCTTTCTCTCTTTTTTCTTTATTCCTTTTATCTTTCTTTCTTTTTATCTTTCTTTCTCTCTTTCTTTTTTCTTTCATTCTTTCTTTCTTTCTCTCTTTCTTTCTCTCTTTCTTTCTTCTTTTCTGGCTTCCTTCCTCTCTCTCTTTCTTTCTTTGTCTTTCTTTCTCTCTTTTAATCACTCAGTGATTTTCGACATAAGAACAAAAACCACAGCCGTAAATATTTGAAATAGAAATGAAATACTTGAGCTGACCTTAAAAGCTACGGTGGGGTAATGGTTAGCTTCTCAGATTGAGGAATCGAAGCGCCGGGATCGAATGGCACTCAAATTTATTACATTCACTTATATGCTTCTCTCTTTGGGAAAGGTATGACTCCATCTAATTCTCCTCTATGGGTAAAATAGAACCTTTCGCTTTGAGTGGCAACCAATTTGGGAGAAGAAAACTCTAAATTAAAACCAGCCTGCTGTCTTGTAGGTTCAGCCTCTTTAGGCAAAGAATGGAAGAAGGCAACTTCAAAAACAAATCCGTCTCTAAGAGGAAAGACGGGGTAACCTCAGCCTCCCCGGTGTAAAAGGAACTGGCAAGCCATTGCATTATTCTGCCATGTCACCATGAACCACAGTTGTGAGATAGAGGGGAGTGGTGACCACAGCGGCGGCGCTAAATACGCTAACTAGATAAAATGAATAATGAGCATTTAAGCAACAGTCTTTCATTGATACAGGTTCGATTAAAAAATACAGACAATTTTTGTTTTCCTTAACTACTTGTACTTTTGTTTAGGAGATTCTGGCTCACCACAGATTCCTTTTCTTTATTATCTGTTTTCTTTTTTTTTTTGGTTGGGGTGGGAGATAATAATGATTTAGTGGGACAAGTCTCACTAATTAACCCATATCTGGGGGAGAAGAGTTGGATTCATGCCTTTCCCAAGGGTATTTGCACGTAAGTAAACATAAAGAATCCAACAGTAATTGGAACTCGGCTCTCCGATTAACTATTCCAAGCCATTATCCATTACACCACCCGCACATCCAAGCTTACAACACCTGGTATTAGTATACTATAACAGCATTTCATGATATGTTGTCATTGTTTACGTTAAGATACATTTCGTGAGCTGATAGGATTGACCGAGAAAAATCGTCGAAGGTGTGTACTTATAAAGAGTCATTCAGACTTTGCTAACCAGACGCTTCTTTGTAGCTGAATGGTAACAGCACGTCAGATATGACGGTTTCCATAAGGGTTTTAGGTTCGATTACTGTCGAAGAGCGCATATTTTCTACGAAGTTTCTCGAATTTTCAGGCCGATAAATGCAATTAATACTGTTTAATTAAAAAAAATAAAGTATAAACAGAAAATATATTAAATAATTGTCGGACTTCATCCATTTCATAATATGTTGTCATTGTTTACGTTAAGATACGTTTCGTGAGCAGATATGATCGAGCGAGCAAAATCGTTGGTGTGTGTGTTTATAAACAGTAATTTGGAACAGCACGTCAGGATATATAACGGTTCCTATGAGTGTTACAGGTTCGATTCCAGTCGGATACTGCATATTTTCTACGAAGTTTCTCCAACATTCAGGCCGATAAATGCAATTAATACTGTTTATTCTACTACTGTAAGCGATCTGGGATTGCAAAAGAAATATGTGTCGCAGATTACTTCCACAACGCAAAGAATAAATCACTAAGTTTAGACTCGAATATCGGGGGCAGAAAGAAAATGCAGAAAACTCGATTCGCAAGTACTATCTCACAAATCACAATGCACGTAACCAGTCAGAAAAAATAACTCACTCTCCGACAAACGCAGTAGCCAAAAATACCTCAATTTTATTTTCTCTTTTGCTTTTATCGGTGTTGTGGGGCAGACCCCTTTTACACAAGATGGACTGGTCCAAAGTATACTTATACTGACAGAGAGAATACCTGCAGGTTGAGATACGTTGAGTCAGATACGGAGACAGTACACAGGGTGTTCACAGAGAGTTATACGAGAGTCCAGAGAGAGAGATAATTACGGCTTCACTTACAGAGACTTGTACATATACTTTTCTACTAACCTGCATTCCTGGACTACTAATCTTCACTTCAATTCTGTATTCTTACGTTTAATACCCTTACTTTTCTATCTCAATTACTGGAGTTTATTTATTTGTGCAGGATTCCATTCCCGGTTTCCACAACAATCGGCCGAGCATTTTTTTCATTCGTCGACAACTGGAAGAGGACGCTCAATTTTTGCATATCAAAATATTTTCATAGCGACTGACTTGTTTCTAAAATAATCCGTCTTCAGCATGTCATGCGGAATACGTGCCCTTTTTTTTTTTTTTTTGGTAAGTAATTTTCTTTTTCGCCGCCACAATTTTCCGTCGTAGGATACACGCGATACGCTGTCGCTTGGTTTGACCAGGTAGGTCGCCGTTTTCTTCGCTATAACTACTTAGCCCATCAGCTCCATATGCTGCTCCAGTCCTGGGTCTGACAATAAACTTCATCCGGGAGCAATGCCACTTATCGGAAGATTGGAGGTTTCGAGAAGAATCGAACCACTTCTTAATTGCTGTTCCTAGGTCCACCCTGACCCGGGTGGTAGAACCTGTTAAGTCCCCAGCTAATAGTGACCCCCCACCAACAAAAGCTAAACACTATGAAAGTATAAAAATACATTTTTGTAGTAAAAATAACAGCAACACATTTTTACATAAAAATTTACCAACAGCAAAATTGTCCAAATCGTGTAACAACATAGGGTAATTGTCCATACCACAAAGTGTTTAATATCTAAAAATAAAAAAACACCAATCAAATTGAGTTTCATTTTTTCCAGGTTTTCAGATAAAAAGTTTAGCCACCATTTGTTGTAAGAATCACTGAAAAACCCTTTGAGTTATTCAGCTAGTAAGCGAACAGGTTAAAATCGTATTGTGTCAGCCCCACTGTCTTCTCAACTGAGCAATGGTGAGAGGAAAAAGATTATTCAGGTCTTCAGTAATGGTATCAACATTCATACTCTGGCTTCCATCTTCAAAGTCCATTCAAGAACCATCAAGAGAACGGTGAATAAATTTAAATAAAAGATGGAACAGTAGAGAGGAAAATTGGATCAGGAGGTCACAACAGAATGAGGGATCATTATTTCAACTTAGAGCTAAAAAGATCAATTAGAAAAGATCCAACTCAATCCATAAGATGCTTGGTACGTGAGAGAGAAGTTTCAACTATGACAGTCCAAAGAGCAGTAAAAAGAAAAAGACTTGAAAATTGAATCGTACGTGAAAAACCTGTGAGACACCCTGTTACTGCAGGATATAAAGTTAGAAGAGCGAAGAACATCTTGAATAAGTTGGAAGATCATCCTGGAAAAATATATATATATATATATATATATATATATATATATATATGAACCTTATTTCAATCCTTCATGAGCTTCCGATCCTTAGATACGATTAATTAATGATGAACATGTCATTTTCGTTTATGATCGATTTCATCGTGATTCTTTAAGCTTGGAGAGTAATTATACATTCTTATAACTCAAAGTAGAGTATAATAGTGTTATAAAAAACACGGAGAATTCCAGTAAGATATCTTTAATCATTTCTAAAATACAACGGTTCAAAGCTTAATCTAACAAATGGACAATTTTGCTGTTACACCCGCTATATATTTGCAGTAAAATTACCAATAATAATATAATTGAAGAAGAAAATGACTAGCAATAAAATTTATAAGAGAATTAGCAACAATACATATCATCTGTAGCTGAAGACATGTAATTACGTTCCAAGTATATTTAGTTGAAGCCATATAATTGTTTTCAAAAAATTTAAATTTCGGCATTAAATAAGCCATAGAGGTGTTGATATATCACGAAACTAAATCAATCAAACAAACATAATGTGCCTGACTCCTCTTGCCATGTTCATTGCAAAAATCAAATATGACCAATAAACATTTTCCATATCTGTCTATGTTTCTGAGATGAGGCCTTATGTACATTATTTACATTATTCGGACTATTGTCCTCATCTTTGTCGCCATATTTATTACAACGTTTCGGCCTTTCAGTATCTGTCTATGTTTCTGAGATGAGGCCTTATGTACATTATTTACATTATTCGGACTATTGTCCTCATCTTTGTCGCCATATTTATTACAACGTTTCGGCCTTTCAGTATCTGTCTATGTTTCTGAGATGAGGCCTTATGTACATTATTTACATTATTCGGACTATTGTCCTCATCTTTGTCGCCATATTTATTACAACGTTTCGGCCTTTCAGTATCTGTCTATGTTTCTGAGATGAGGCCTTATGTACATTATTTACATTATTCGAACTATTGTTCTCATCTTTGTCGCCATATTTATTACAACGTTTCGGCCTTTCAGTATCTGTCTATATTTCTGGGATGAGGTATTATGTACACTATTTACATTATTCCGACTATTGTCCTCATCTTTGTCACCATATTTATTACAACGTTTCGGCCTTTAAGTATCTGTCTATATTTCTGAGATGAGGTATTATGTACATTATTTACATTATTCGGACTATTGTCCTCATCTTTGTCGCCATATTTATTACAACTTTTCGGCCTATCAGTATCTGTCTATATTTCTGAGATGAGGTATTATGTACACTATTTACATTATTCGAACTATTGTTCTCATCTTTGTCGCCATATTTATTACAACGTTTCGGCCTTTCAGTATCTGTCTATATTTCTGGGATGAGGTATTATGTACACTATTTACATTATTCCGACTATTGTCCTCATCTTTGTCACCATATTTATTACAACGTTTCGGCCTTTAAGTATCTGTCTATATTTCTGAGATGAGGTATTATGTACATTATTTACATTATTCGGACTATTGTCCTCATCTTTGTCGCCATATTTATTACAACGTTTCGACCTTTCAGCATCTGTCTATATTTCTGAGATGAGGTATTATGTACATTATTTACATTATTCGGACTATTGTCCTCATCTTTGTCGCCATATTTATTACAACTTTTCGGCCTATCAGTATCTGTCTATATTTCTGAGATGAGGTATTATGTACACTATTTACATTATTCGAACTATTGTTCTCATCTTTGTCGCCATATTTATTACAACGTTTCGGCCTTTCAGTATCTGTCTATATTTCTGGGATGAAGTATTATGTACACTATTTACATTATTCCGACTATTGTCCTCATCTTTGTCACCATATTTATTACAACGTTTCGGCCTTTAAGTATCTGTCTATATTTCTGAGATGAGGTATTATGTACATTATTTACATTATTCGGACTATTGTCCTCATCTTTGTCGCCATATTTATTACAACGTTTCGACCTTTCAGCATCTGTCTATATTTCTGAGATGAGGTATTATGTACATTATTTACATTATTCGGACTATTGTCCTCATCTTTGTCGCCATATTTATTACAACTTTTCGGCCTATCAGTATCTGTCTATATTTCTGAGATGAGGTATTATGTACACAATTTACATTATTCGAACTATTGTCCTCATCTTTGTTGCCATATTTATTACAACGTTTCGGCCGTTGTACGCTCCGGCCTTCTTCAGGTGGTTGGAATGTCGAACTGAACACTTTATTTAGCTCACTGGGGTAGACTGTCCTCAAGGACACAGGGCACAGTGGATAAAGGCGTTGGTTAGATCCAGTGACAGGACCCAAAGAATGTGAGTTCAATACCCGGTTGGCAGTGGAGAACTTTCCGAGAGAAAATTAACAGGAGATAACTGATAACTGACATCTATTAAACATGGCACGTGGAACTAGAACAGTCAGGCCTCCCGTAAGACGTGGTGAAGGCAGCTCATCTATGAGGAAATCTCTGATACCAAAGCCACCCAGCGGTGACCGTTTCCCGCATCCTGTTGGTCTGCAGTTTGATCTGTTACCTGCTATCTTGCCTTTGCTTGTTCCTGGATCCAAACTCTTTGAACGGAGAGAGGGACTTAGCTGTCGTACAAAGCTGTCTCTATATTAAGTATCTATGTACAGATACTCCTTCAAACAATGACATCTGTCTGTCCCCAGAAGTTCTGTGACGATGGAAAAGTGGCGACGCGTGCAGGCTTGAAAGTTACATGCAAGACGCTGGCAGGACAGAAAAGTCATCAACGAGTTCACAGACGGTCAATCAATATAGGAATAGCAATCGTCGCAATCAACATATATATATATATATATATATATATATATATATATATATATATATATATATATATATATATATATATATTAAAATGAAATTAATATGAAAAGCCAGAATATGTAGGTCATCAAATGACCCATGTCCTTTGTACATACATGAGAAATTATATATTACTAAGTTTATAAAAAAATAAAAGTTTACTGAGTCAGAGAAATAATTTAGCTATTTTTTGCCGTCATTGTCATAAATTTTACTTAAATAATATTTAAATATAAAATTTTAAAAAATGTGACCTGGTAATATACATACTTATACTTGATATGAAAAATTAATTTTACATACTGTAAGTAATTCTAATACATTTACTTGTTTTTTAAAAGAAATATAGTCTATTAAAAATTAAAAGTGAAAATTTTAAAATCGTAGTTAAATAAAACATATTCTAACCTAAACATCCCCAAAAAATCTTTAAATATACAAATAGAAAAAATGCCGTAAGAATTTTTTGCCGTTAACAATGAAATTTAAAAAGAAAACCCAGCCAACATGCATTTAACGGATGTCAGAATTCATTGAAAAATACATCCCTACCCATTCCTAAACATAACCCCTTTTTCGAACATCTAATAACTGATACAACAAAGGCTAATGAAAATGAACACGCTACCACCCCTTGTCTGGATGAGTGGATTTCTCTGTATCCTGGAAAACAGTTAATTATGAATTTTTGCCGTGACTTTAAAACACAGTAAATTTTAAAATAAGTTACTCCAAAATTCGCTTGAGGATGAAATGGAACTAATGTTTTTAATTTAATTACAAAATTAAATTCGAAGCTTTTAGCTTGCATTTTTGAAACATGGTTATTACTGTGTAGCGAGAAAAAACATATTTTAAATCAGTTAATTTATAATATATATATATATATATATATATATATATATATATATATATATATATATATGAAAAGTGTGTGTATATAAATATAAATATATATGTGTAATATATTATATATATTATTATTTATATATTATATGCGCGGTACTTATTAGAAAGCGCTCAATATCAGAGATAGAGCTAACATATTTGGCTGGATTGATATGAGTTTGTACCCTAGGTTTCAGGCTTTTGCGATCGTCAGACAAAACGATCGCAAAAGTGTGAAATCCAGGGTCACAAACTCACATCAATCCAACCATATATATATATATATATATATATATATATATATATTCAGACAGATACACACAGGGAGAGGTGGGTACATTTCTGACATTTTATATTTCTAATTTTGCGCAAACACATTGTTTTTGATTTTGTTGACTGCACAGTACAGTAGAGTCAGTTAGGCATCATCTGTGAAAAAAAGAACACCATGATGCAAGGATTATGCCAACATTCACCAGCTTAAACAATGAGACTGTCCAGAAGAGTTGCAGGAGATTTCCATGTCGTTTGGAAGCCGAGGTTGAAGCCGATGGTAATTTTATCGAACAAATTTACTTTTTAGCATTTCAAGATAATTTTGTTTAATTTTGGTAAATATATCTGTTAAAATGAGATGTCAGTGTTATTTTCATTTTTACATAATTTAGACGACAATTTATCCATCGCACCCTGTATATATATATATATATATATATATATATATATATATATATATATATATATATATATATATAAGTGAACATTGAAGTCAACACTCAGAGGCGACAGGCTGTTTCATGCTAGACGCAATCGTGTGGCCTGACGATTCCGTATTGCTGCTACTACATCTCGGAGCAGACGAAAAGAGAAACCATTAATGCCCGCTCCTTCCATAGCCCTGAACAGAACATCACCCTGTCGGCATCCTCGAAAGCAATATGAGATGGAGTAATGCCCACAAGGTTAAATCCGATGAGAAAACGCAGCCTTTACTCCTCTTTCGATGCTTGTGTCTTCACTACTCGAAAGTCTTCGTGTTTCATAAATTCCAGACGATGTCGGTGTTGATGCTGTGCCGTTCTATGGTTTCAAACAAACAAGCTACAATCAGATTCATTTCTTGCAATCACTGCACGGCGGCCAACGGTGGAGGTTGTGTTACATGGATGCATCAGCAGGTCCATAAAACAACGTGTCCTCCTTCAGGAATTGTACTTTTCTGGCTCAAGTAGGCGGAGTGTATCTTCAAGAATCAAATCAGTCAGTTTTCAGTTGATTAAGTTTTCAACTCCAGACCGTTCGATAACGTTGCGCTTGGGGGGAAAAAAAGGAAAGAAAAAAGGAAAAAAAAAGGAAAGAAAAGAAGAAAAGGAAAGAAAAAAGAAAAGAAAAGAAGAAAAGGAAAGAAAAAGAAAAGAAAAAAGGCAAGAAAAAAGGAAAAAGGAAAGAAAAAAGAAAAAGAAAGAAAAGAAGAAAAGGAAAAAAAAGAAAAGAAGAAAGGGAAAGAAAAAAGGAAAGAAAAAAGGAAAGAAAAAAGAAAATAAAAAGAAGAAAAGGAAAGAAAAAAGAAAAAGAAAAGAAAAAGGCAAGAAAAAAGAAATGAAAAAAGAAAGAAAAAAGAAAAGAACAAAAGAAAAGGAAAGAAAAGAAGAAAATGAAAGAAAACAAGGAAAGAAAAAGAAAAAAGAAAAGAAAAAAGAAATGAAAAATGAAAGAAAAAAGAAAAGAAGAAAAGGAAAGAAGAAAAGGAAAGAAAAAAGAACGAAAAAGTAAAGAAAAAAATGAAATTTCACTTTGCGCCCCTCAGCATTCAACTGCTTCATGGCGAACGATTTATTGACCAAGACAAAAAGGTTGCAGACATTTCCCTGTTGGATTGTAAACGTAATTCTGCGAAACGTTATGCCGACTTTTATCCGTTTACCCCACTGACTTCACTTCACGTGGTTCAAACTTTAAAAGAATTTTTTTATATACGGTAAGGTACACCCTTATAGGGGGAGCACGGTGAAGTAATCGATAGCGGCTCGGATTGAGGAATCGGATCTTTACGTGCTAATACCCTTGGGAAAGGTACGAATCCTCTTCTTCTCACCCCTCCATCTATGGTTAAATAGCAGGACAGACTGGGTTCTATTGCCTTGGGTGGAAACAGGTCTAGGAGGTAACTTTGGATTTTTTTTAAAAAGCGGCCTGGAGAAGGTTGGGCTCCGTCAGGCTATCATGCCCAAGAAACAGCACTTCTACTGCAGCTTCAATACATGTGGCGCCGCTCGGACGCTGATGGGTCATGAGATTCACGTTCGATTACCCTGTACAATGCCCGAGTGCCACTCAATATAGAGTGTTACGTTAGTGGGTAGTTTATATGGATAGGAGGGGAGGATAATGGTTAGCTTGAACAGATCGGCAAAACATCCTCTTGGGAATCTGTCCCATAGGGCAGTGGTTTGCGAGAAGCTGTTTGAGTGGAACTTACTTCTCATCGATGGAATACGGAGGGGGGTGTGGGTGGTTTGCTACTATTTAAGTGGCATAGTGGTGGGTCCTAGACGTGAAGGTCAGACCTGGTGGAACCAGGAGTTGCAGTTCCTCTGAGCACTTTCCATTGCATAGCGATAGAGCAGTGAGAGACTCGCCACATCCCGCCTGTGAGAGAGGTTAAAGAATGGAAAATAATTCTTCTCCAACAAGGACTCGGAGACACTTTTGAACTGGAAAGTGAGATCTGAGCAGCTCCTGTCGAAATATAGCAACAGTACACCATCCTTGGCCTTATCTGGCTCTTATAAAGGTACTCGAACATTCATGCATTCATATCTGACCATGAGACCCGGCTTCGAATCTCACCATGGTTGATTTATCAGGAAGGAGACTTTCTGATGTTATCGGCCTTGACGGGGACGATCCCAGCGTGTGGCACCTTTGGAAAGTGCCTGAAAATCATACAACGGGTCGATCCAAGCCTTGTGAGTGAAATTAGGTAGACGGAACACGTCGATAGCTGTGCTAGCACGAAATGACAAGCCATCGTGACCAAGGGTTTGAGTGTGCTGGCCTTGTTCAGATTGTTGATCACGCTAGATAACACGCTCTCTCCCAGAAACTGTAACTAAGGTCTGCTCGGAAAAGTTACAGTATAAACCACAGGTGGGCTCTGTGGGTGGCGAGCAAACACAAATGTACCTGAGTGAGCTTCTGCAATAGGGATTGGTTAATCACCCTAATAGATGGGTATCCTTGAATACGAGTGGTCAGCTATTATTATTATTATTAATAGATAGACAACTTGTCATGTCCAGATACGGGCCTCTCTGCAACTTGTTCAGATTTGAGTTTTTGTTAACTGTCTCATGTCAATAAAAGCGACGGGAAAACCAGCAGTGGGTAGTTGACGCATTTTCTTCCGAAAGTTGAGTGCCACCCGCCGTGCCGTGGTTTTCTGAAGCAGTGTTATTTTGTTTCCCTTCTCTGCAATCGGTTAAGTGTTTCCCTCCAACCTCAACACACCCCTGCCTTATGTTAGTAAAGTTTAAAAATGTGGTGACTGTTTTTAATTTCCTGAATCTTTTAACCTTTTTTTAACTTAAAAAATAAGAAAAAAAGGTTTTAAACATTTTTTTGTATTTTCAGAAAACTTTTACTGTATGTGATTTTTATCGGAAGTACATGGACAAACATTTGATGTCATGAATTACCATATCTGCAGGAGCAAAGAAAAGTGGGAGTGGGGCAGACTCCTATGACACCGTGACTGGTGTCAAATGTTGACTGGCGATCTACTGTTCGTGTTAAAACAATATGATACCATAAATTTTCTGGTTTGTATCACTTATAGAGTATAACATGAGAGGTGAAATTTTAAACTTTGGTAGGATTGGTCGTAGGTAGAGTGTTAGGCCTTAACTTAAATGTTATTTTCATTTGATAAAGAAATTATTAATTGGAATAAGTGACACAAAGCAAATCTTTACAGGTCAGGTTTTTTTTTATTAGGGATATGACACACTTTCAGATAGAATTGATGATGACACCTGTGATAATCAGGTCAAACGAGATTGAGATTCCGGAATATGAAAAATGTTCCGCTGAAGATGGATATGGGTGAAACAAGGCCATCATTTTTGATTGACCCGTCAATGAGAGCTGGGGTGGAGTTTCCCGGCTCCCCTCCTATACTTACGACACAGAGCCATTATTTTGATTGGATCACCAATCATATTGGATTCTTGGGGGCTCTCCTTCCGTCTCTTCAAGCCGTATGACACAAGACCATTGGTCAAGAATTATCATTGGCTAGCCAATTAGAGCAATGTAATTGGAGCATAAAAGCAGTTGCCGAAAAAGCAGAAGATCGAACTGGTCTCGCCACTAGTAGACCAACACTCTCCCTGCCGGATGGCCGTGGTGCCTCAATCAGCTAAAGACCTGTTCTCTGCGAGGCGTTTTGAATTCCCTCAATCAACTGCCTTCATTTAAATAGTTGAACGACTCTGAGTTGTTTAGCCATAACTGCAACCGCCAGTTAACCTCTTCCCCCTAGATTAAGAATTCCTTCTACGAGGAAACGCCTTCAAATACATTTAGTTTATGTGTTCATAATATTAATCATAATGCCATAAATAAAAGTTGTTTTTATACTTCATAATGAGTGTTGTTGAAGTTAATTAAGTTTTAAGCCTACCCGGGACAGAGAGAGGTCAAGCCTGATCTTCGACAGTTCTTCACTGATACACAACGTGTGTACCCAGGATTTGGGCAGAGAGGCCTCGCCTTGGACAGTCCAACGAACCCGGACCAAAGTAAGAGCGAAGTGTGCAACAACAGTGTCATACATTACAAAAAATAAATTTCCACAAGATAGAGCGTAAAAAATATGAATTAAAGTTATTCAAATTGATAGAATCAACGGCCACGTGTCCGACACCGAGGTTATGATATGACCCAGAGAGGGATGGGCTCCGCTAGGTCTAGTTTGCCCCAGATCCGCTTGAATGAATACTCTGCCTTCAACTGCCTTCATTTAAATAGTTGAATGACTCTGAGTTGTTTAGCCATAACTGCAACCGACAGTCAACCTCTTCCTACCAGATTAAGAATTCCTTCTACGAGGAAACGCCTTCAAATACCTTTAATATCTTTGTTCATTATATTAATCCCGGTACCATAAATAAAAGTTGTTATTTGTACACTTCATAATGAGTGTTGTTGAAGTTAATTAAGTTTTAAGCCTCGCCGGGACAGAGAGGAGTCAAGCCTGATCTTCGAGAGTTCTTCACTGATATTCCTGTGGTTACTGAAACACGACGTGGGGACACAGGATTGGGGCAGAGCGGGCTCGCCTTGGACGGACCAACAGACCCGGACAAAAGTAAGAGTCGCATTCAGCGAAGCACACAGCAACAGGGCCACACTCCTTTCCGCTCCTAGTTTTTATATCACGTCTATGCCTTGAATATTTCTGCTACATATGGCCTGGTGCTTCTGAATCAGCAATATTATTGGTCCTGACCTGACATCTCCGCTTTAGTTAAATTTCTACCACCGTAACGTAACTTCTATGTTCCTTCTCTACAAATACTTCCCTGGTAATTGTTCTGGTGAACTTTTCTCTATGATATCTAGATTTATGAATTTAAGCGCAGTACTAGACTGGCAGATAGGTCTCATCAATTTAGAGTCGGAATGGCTAGATGCAACTGTAAGTTCTATGCTAATACTTTCTTCAGTCGCACTTCCCGCTATATATTTAGAGATTCTTGATAAAATCCAAAGAAGAATCTGCCATATTGTTAGTCTTAACCTGACATCCCAGATTAATTTAATTTCCCAACGCCGTAACGTAGCTTCTATGTGCCTTTTCTATAAATACTTTCATGGTAATTGTTCTGATGAACTTTCCACTTTTTTAGTACTCACCAACCCACCACAGACAAATTGTAGATACGGGAACTAGTTATGACTTCATAGAGACTCTAAGGTATTATGGTGACTCCAGTGAGAATGGTAAGTAAAAATGCGTTGTTTTGGTGTAAGGTTTGTTTGGGTGAGGAATTTCGGCTAGCTAAGTTTAAGATAAGACAAATTGAAGACCGGCCTTCACCTATCCTCACTCTTGGCCTTAAGGACACATGGCACAGGAGATAAAGGCGTTGGTTACATCCTGTGACAGGACCCAAAGAGTTGTGAGTTCAATATCTGGTTAAGGCAGTGGAGAACTTGGGGAGGTGAATTAACAGGGAGATTACTGATAACTGACATCCATTAAACATGGCACGTGGAACAAGAACAGTCTACCCCAGTGAGCTAAATAAAGTGTTCAGTTCGACATTCCAACCACCTGAAGAAGGCCGGAGCGTACAACGGGCGAAATGTTGCGATAAATATGGCAACAAAGATGAGGACAAAACTCCGAATAATGTAAATAGTGTACATAATACCTCATCTCAGAAATATAGACAGATACTGAAAGGCCGAAACGTTGTAATAAATATGGCGACAAAGATGAGGACAATAGTCCGAATAATGTAAATAGTGTACTTAATACCTCATCTCAGAAATATAGACAGATACTGAAAGGCCGAAACGTTGTAATAAATATGGCGACAAAGATGAGGACAATAGTCCGAATAATGTAAATAGTGTACTTAATACCTCATCTCATAAATATGGACAGATACTGAAAGGCCGAAACGTTGTAATAAATATGCTGACAAAGATGAGGACAATAGTCCGAATAATGTAAATAGTGTACATAATACCTCATCTCAGAAATATGGACAGATACTGAAAGGCCGAAACGTTGTAATAAATATGGTAACAAAGATGAGAACAATAGTCCGAATAATATAAATAGTGTACATAATACCTCATCTCAGAAATATAGACAGATACTGAAAGGCCGAAACGTTGTAATAAATATGGCGACAAAGATGAGGACAATAGTCCGAATAATGTAAATAGTGTACATAATACCTCATCTCAGAAATATAGACAGATACTGAAAGGCCGAAACGTTGTAATAAATATGGCGACAAAGATGAGGACAATAGTCCGAATAATGTAAATAGTGTACATAATACCTCATCTCATAAATATAGACAGATACTGAAAGGCCGAAACGTTGTAATAAATATGCTGACAAAGATGAGGACAATAGTCTGAATAATGTAAATAGTGTACATAATACCTCATCTCAGAAATATGGACAGATACTGAAAGGCCGAAACTTTGTAATAAATATGGTGACAAAGATGAGGACAATAGTCCGAATAATGTAAATAGTGTACATAATACCTCATCTCAGAAATATGGACAGATACTGAAAGGCCGAAACGTTGTAATAAATATGGTAACAAAGATGAGAACAATAGTCCGAATAATATAAATAGTGTACATAATACCTCATCTCAGAAATATAGACAGATACTGAAAGGCCGAAACGTTGTAATAAATATGGCGACAAAGATGGGAACAATAGTTCGAATAATGTAAATAGTGTACATAATACCTCATCTCAGAAATATGGACAGATACTGAAAGGCCGAAACGTTGTAATAAATATGGCAACAAAGATGAGGACAATAGTCCGAATAATGTAAATAGTGTACATAATACCTCATCTCAGAAATATAGACAGATACTGAAAGGCCGAAACGTTGTAATAAATATGGCGACAAAGATGAGAACAATAGTTCGAATAATCTAAATAGTGTGCATAATACCTCATCTCAGAAATATAGACAAATATTACTTCCCTCTACGATATCTAGACTTTATGAATTTAAGCGTGCTACTAGATGGCAATAACTTCCCATCATTTTACATTTGAATTCTCTCGATATAACCATTTCTTCTCTCGTACTTCTCGTGTGTGGAACTCACTTCCGCTTTCTCGCTTTCCAGTGAAGTTTGAACTTCACAGATTTAAATACAATGTCAATGTTCTGTCTTCTTAATTCCTGTTCGTCTATTGTCTTCTCCCCTTAATATTTTATTTCTTTTCCCAATATTCTTTCACACTCAGTAACCCCTGGGTCATAATGGCTTTATTGTAGCGAAATGATTAAAAAAATATTAACAACAATGAAACATCATATAGCGAGACTGAACCGAAAAGTCAATTTAAAATATCGATAGTCGTGCCACACGAACCGGTTACAAATAGCCAGGCCAGTTTGTGTCCTATAGAAACGCCCACCTATGATTTTTTCCAATCAGAAAAATCCTGTGTTGCGTGCTACTCGACGCATGCGCATCGCCAATACTGCTTTGGGTCACGTCACGTTAAGATGTGTTTGAACGAAATAGGGAAATATTCGGGTCGAAAAATAAATGGAAACTTTATTTTCTTTGTACTAAAAGAGGTTATTGGCCTTTAATCTTTAGTTGTCTGGGATTACATTACAAATAGACCTTCTCGAGATACTTAAAACACGCAAAATCACTCCCACCTTCAAAGCAACCGGCACACTTGATACCACCGGGGGGATATTCATCGGTCGGGAGCATTTTCACCGGAATTATTTTATTATTAAGTTTATTTTCATCATAAATATCCAGTTTTTTGTTGTTTTTTTATAATCATTTCATCTCGTACAAGACAATAAAGCCACTAGGACGCAAGGAGTTACTGAGTGTTAGAGAATATGAGAAAAACTACTATTAAGGAGAGAGGACAATAAAAGAACAAGAATTAAGAAGACAGAAGATAAAGATTGATATTGCATATAAATTTTTGTAGATAAAATTAGACTAGAAAACAAGGAGCCGGAAGTGAGTTCCTCATGCATGAAGTGCAAGAGGAAGAAACTGTTAGCATAGAACTTACGGTTACATCTAGCCAATTCAGATGTAAAATGATGAGAACTTATTGCCATCCTAGTACTACGCTTAAATTCATAAATTCTTGGTACCATAAAGGAAAGTAATATTTATTTTTTTAAATACGAAAATGTCGCATAAGGCCAAAAGTAGGGATAGGAGAAGGGTGGTCTTCAACCTGTCTTATCATAAACTTAGCTAGTCACAATTCCTGACCTAAACAAACCACAGTACTCCTTATACCAAAACAACACATTCTTACTTACAATTCTTACTACAGTCACCATAATACCTTGGAGTCTCTATGAAGTCATAACTGTTTCCCATGCCTACAATTTGTCTGTGGTGGGCGGTGAGTAATAAAAAAGTTCATCAGAACAATTACTATGAAACTAGTTATAGAAAAGGGTATATGGAAGCTACGTTACGGCGGTGGGAAATTGACTGAAGCCGGGGTGCCAGGTCAAGACCAGTAACATTACAGACTCTTCTCAGGATTTTATCAAGAATCCCTAAATATATAGCTGGAGCACCAGACCATATGTGGCACCAATAGTCTAAGCATGGACGAATGGTAGACTTATAGATATGTAAGATAGATTCTTGAGAGAAAAATTGTCTAGCTCGATACAGTGAACCAACCTTCCTAGTAGGAGACCTCACAATTGACTCAGTATAATCTTTCCTGTCAGCAGTGAACTTTAGTCCATGAAGACGCAGTAAGTCATTCGCCTGAAGGTTAGTATCAGCCTTGCCGATGAAAGGCAAAAAGAGCTCTCTCCGATGATTAAAAGAAAGCGGTGTTGTTTCCGAGGTTTTAAAATTAACAAACCATTGCTTGCCCCAGTTAACAATAGATTTTTAGGTCACTTTTGAGATCATCTGCCAATTTTGCCTTATTGAAGAAAGGAGTAAATAGTTGTGTCCTCACCAGAGATACGGAGTTAAGAGCTGTAGCTGTCAGGAAGGACATTGATGAACATTTGGAACAACTTCGGTGCAAGGACAAAGCCCTGTGAGAACATCTACATTAATGAAAACAAGAACTAGAGGAGCGGCCGTTCAAGACGACATTTATTTCGTGATTTGATGAGATTGAATGTAATTATTATTAGTTTTACACTATCTTATTATTTATTATTAGAAGCATTTTAACTATTATTATTTTATTAATAGTTTTAATACATATTATTGTTGTTATTTTTATTAATATTTTATTACTAATGTTGCAGGATGCTTAGTATGATTAGGTAAATGTTTAGCCACCATTATGTCTTGGGCCGTTCTGGGTAAGACGTTAAACAACATCCGCGCCCTGGGTAAGACGATAAAGTACCCCGAGTAGCAAGGCCTTTGATCAGGAGGTTTTGAAGAGCGTGGAACCACCTCTTAATTGCTGGTATTCCCAGGTCCACCCTGACCTAGGGTGGTAGCACTTGTTAGGGTCCCAGCTATAGGGAAATAGTTAACTATTACCAGCAATACTTTTTTGAAAAAATTATTACCAGCAATACAATTTTGAAGGAAAAATATTACCAGAAACAGATTTTTGACAAAACAAAATATTACCAGCAATAAAAAATGTTGTCGGCATCAAATAACCCATTGAGGTTGATAAGTCGGAAAACAAAATAAACCAAACCAATCTAAACCAAAGAAGACATATTCTATTCATACGAATCTATCCTAAAAATGATGTCGGCATTAAATGACCCATTGAGGTTGATATGCTGTAAAACAAAATAAACCAAACCAATCTAAACCAAAGAAAACATATTCTATTCATACGAATCTATCCTAAAAATGATGTCGGCATTAAATGACCCATTGAGGTTGATATGCTGTAAAACAAAATAAACCAAACCAATCTAAACCAAAGAAGACATATTCTATTCATACGAATCTATCCTAAAAATGGTGTCGGCATTAAATAACCCATTGAGGTTGATATGCCGTAAAACAAAATAAACCAAACCAATCTAAACCAAAGAATACATATTCTATTCATACGAATCTATTCTAAAAATACCAAACCAAACCATTATGTCTTGGGAATAAACACTTTGGATAGTAAATATATTTGTGCTCCTGAAAAAAATATCCCACAAATAATATTGGCGAACTCAATGTGAGTCCAGTTAAAAAATCTTGAACACAAAGCAATAAATATAAAACAAACGACAATGCAGGTATTTACACAAGGAATTATATGTGACGAGATGAGAAAAAAAGAACATGAAACTAGATATAATAATAGGAATGTGTGTGTGTGTGTGTGTGTGTGTGTGTGTGTGTGTGTGTGTGTGTGTGTGTGAAAGAGAGAGAGAGAGAGAGTACAAAAGTCAGCAGAGAAAACCATGAAAATGAACGAGACCAACATGCAAACAGCATCTTATAGCCGGAGTTTAAAAGCTGTAAAATCGGAAAGAGATTTGCGAGAAAAATACACTCCTCTTTATAGGCTTAAGACAAATCGACCCTGGTGAGATTCGAACCCAGGTCTCATGGTCAGAAAGCAAACGTTCTCATCACTCGGGCCATGCATGTACAGTATGTATACATAAAAATGCGTACATGTGCAATTATGTGTGTACGATATTAGTAGAAGTCTTATAAGTATAAGACACTATACTCGTTCGGAAAACCTTCGGTGTCTTGATTTGCAAATAATCAAAAGAATGAAAAAGAAAGAACCAAGAAAATAATCGTCCGGCATGCAAGTCCAAGGCCCAAAGAAAAAATCCCGATACGAGTACGCAAAATAAAAAGTAAATAAAGTGCTCAATACAGTAAGTAGAGCAGGCCTAGTTAGACCTAGAGAGCCAGACAAACCTACCACGGTTTCACCTAAACGGATCGTCAGGGAATGCCAGCCTTCTCTGACGATCCGTTTAAGTGAAACCGTGGTAGGTTTGTCTGGCTCTCTAGGTCATATATATATATATATATATATATATATATATATATATATATATATATATATATATATGTTGCGGGGCCAATAAGGATGAAGAAAGGTGAGAAACAGCCAAGACAATGAGAGGTCAAAGGCAGAGGTTTATGAAACAATAAACGTCGAATTTATTTATCCAAAGTGTACAAGAGTGCACTCTGGAGAAGTGTGTTTGTATCGGTGTCGGGTCCGGTAAGACTGGTTTCCTTCAGGGAAGTTGATTCGGTTGTATCGGCGAAACGAGCGTAGAGTTGGTCAGCGGCGGTAGCTGGTCGACTGCTGGATGGGAGAGTTGGCAGTAGCTGGTTGGTCGAAGACGCACGAAGGTTCGTTGGATCGGTTAGGACGAGTCCCTAAACAGGGCCGAGTCAGATTAGTGTTACGCTTTCCAGGGCGGATCAACCGCGGAGACGGGATCGCGCCAAAGGGTAGCACTTGACGTAGGCGAAATATCTAAACAGGGCCGAGTCGGAGTAGTGTTACGCCTTCCAGGGCGGATCGACCGCGGAGACGGGATCGCGCCGAAGGGTAGCACTTGAAGCTGGGTCAGAGAGACGATACGTCTTCCAGGGCGGATCGACCGCGGAAACGGGATCACGCCGAAGAGTATTCTCTCGACGAAGGCACCGGGAGCTCACAAAGGTAGCGTACTACACTTTGGTCCTAGCCCCCGGGCCTTTCAGCCTGGATTTGGACGAAAAAAGGAGCTAACAATATGTAAAACGATTTATTCAAGTACTCCCTAGCTAGAGGCAGTAGAAAACCGTAAATATTAAATTAATCCCAATGTTGTTCGATGTTTGGAAAGCGCTGCCTAATCCGATGCTCACGATGTACGGTTTGGACTCAGCCATATTGGACTAGTCGTCCATGTTGCTTGACTTAAATCTGCGAGGGGTTGTGAAAGGTCAAGGTTGTTTATCTAAGGGGCGGCTAATGGCGGCCGCAAAATATATATATATATATATATATATATATATATATATAATGGGCTATTCGACTGTTACTGTATCTGTGCACCAAGTTTTGCATCAATAAATTTAATTGTTTGCAAGCTAGCGTTTGTTTTTTGTATTTTTGTTTCCCTGACGGTCTTACGCAATCTATATACACGCCCACGCGCCCACTTGTCGATTTACTTTTTTACTTAATGGAATTTTAAGCGATAATAACATATAATTATTTAAAGTGTCTTTGCATCTAGACACTTTTAATAAAATCATGAAATATATAATAACTTAAAATTTCACATATGTTTATCTTAATTAAATGAGTCTATTTTCATGTGACTCGCTATTAAAACAATAAAAGTCTCTGTACTTAAATATCAAGAGGCAAATAATAATATAATAGCATGAAAAATTTGGTCTATTTCTCTAAGATGAGGTATTATGATTACTTGCATTATTTACATTATTCGGACTGTTATCCTCATCTTCATTGACACATTCTCAACGCTTCGGCCGTTGTACGCTCCGGCCTTCTTCAGATGATTGGATCTCTGAGATGAGGTATTATGATTACTTGCATTATTTACATTATTTCGACTGTTATCCTCATCTTCATTGCCATATTTCCAACATTTCGGCCGTTGTACGCTCCGGCCTTCTTCAGGTGATTGGATCTCTGAGATGAGGTCTTATGATTACTTGCATTATTTACATTATTCGGACTGTTATCCTCATCTTCATTGCCACATTCTCAACGTTTCGGCCATTGTACGCTCCGGCCTTCTTCAGGTGATTAGAATTTTGAACCGAACCCTTTATTTCGTCCACCGGGGTAGATTGTTCTAGTTCCACGTACCAAGCCTCTTCCAGATTCTCAGCTATTTCTAACACAACTCTCTAGTGGATAAAGACGCTGGTTAGATGCAGTCTCTAGACCTAAACAGTCGTGAGTTCAATACCAGGCTATAGCAGTGGTGAGCCAAAACATGGAGGGCTGAGTTAAGAGTAAATAAAGGGTTTGTTTGGAAATTCCAATCACCTGAAGAAGGCCGAAGCGTACAACGGCCGAAATTTTGTGAATATTGCAATGAAGATGAGGATAACAGTCCGAATAATGTAAATAAAGCAAGTAATCATAATACCTCATCTCAGAGATATAGACCAAATTTTACATGCTATTATATTAAAATGAGAGTAATTAATATTTCACATGTGTATCTTAATTAAAGGAGCTTGTTAGATAACAATGAAAGTCATATGCATTTAAATATCAAATGGCAAAAGAGACGGTGAAAGTACACTGTGGATTTTACAAGGGCACAAAGTATACTTCTTGAGACGGAATATATGGCAAATGTTTCAATAAGTCATATCCATTTGCTTCGTATTCCATTTGTACGGAGGAAGTTCCACTCAAAGAACCGTTACTTTGAGAAACACTCCCGAGAGAAGGCTTTTACGAGACGGTGAAAGTACCCTGTGGATTTTACAAGGGCACAATCTGTACTTCTTTAGTCGGAATATCGTGTCGCGCCCACCGTCCCAGAAAGAAAAATATTAGCTCGTGACCAGTGAATCCGGAGTAACCTTTAAGACAATGTGGCGATTTCAAATAAGATCGATTCACACATCACGAATTTTACAAGTACACAAAAGGACTGACAGATGGCAAGAAGCCTGTTCAATGGCAAACATATGCAGAACCCAGAACCACTGCTTTGTGGAAACAGACTCCCGAGAAAATGCTTCCGCCGACCACAACAACCTTAACCTCGTCTTGGGTCACCCGTTGTCTATCCTACATATCCGCATAATCTATAGTTGTTACGGCCATAGAAAAAAACTCTTGATCTCCCTCTGTCTTGAGTTGTGTTGCTTTTGGGCTTAGTATTGGCTGAACAATGGCCTAACAACAACACAGGTCTTGTTTTTTTACAGATTATCAACCCTTTTTGAATTGTTCAAAGATAATCAAACAAACATTTTTGAATATTTTTTTCAAGTAAATACGCATTAACATTTTTTCCGAATAGCAATAATTTTTCAAGATACAAGTCTTACTATTTAACCCATGGCTGGAGGGAGAAATGGATGCAAAACTCTCCTAGCGGAATTATGCCCATAAAACAAACTCATTCAGTAACCATCTACCTTGAGTGGCTCTTGGGCCTTGCATTTTGTGAAAATAGTGTTAAAAGGAAAAGAAACTTTTTTTTTTTATTATTATTCTATACGTAAACACTAATTATTAATCCTGGAGATTAAAATCACTGCCATTGCAGCCATCGGACCAATTTTTTTTTCAGAACCAACTTGCGCCTTTTTAACTAACTGTTCAAATTCAATGAATGTCGAACGACTGCCAGGTTCTGCTAATTAATTTGCAATAAAGTAGTGCCAAATTGATTAACTGACTAATTAGTCACTTTCTGATGACAAATGCTATCTTAGAAAAATAAAATAAACTCCATTATATTTTTATGACTTTTCATCAGAGAAAATCCATGGAAAGAGACGATCACTTTTCCTTCGGGAAGTGGTTAATTTTTTTTCATTCCAGTTCGAATTTGACAAGGGATAGGGTGGAGTTGGGGAGAGAGCTGAGTTCGAATCCCAGTCAATCTGCCAATGAGGCAATTACATTTCTTATTGAAATTATTTTCACCCCAACGAAAGCAAATTTCACCCACTAAGACGCAAGAGGTTACTCAGTGTAAGAGAAAATGAGAAATGAAACACATTAAGGAGAAAGGACAATAAAAGAACAAGAATTAAGAAGACGGAAGATAACGATTGACATTGCATTTAAATTTTTGAAGATCCAAGGCAATAAAGCCACTAAGACGTAAGGGGTTACTGAGTGTTAGAGAATATGAGAAAAACTACTATTAAGGAGAGAGGACAGTAAAAGAACAAGAATTAAGATGACAGGAGATAACAATTGACATTGCATTTAAATTTTTGAAGATCAAAGGCAATAAAGCCACTAAGACGTAAGGGGTTACTGAGTGTTAGAGAATATGAGAAAAACTACTATTAAGGAGAGAGGACAGTAAAAGAACAAGAATTAAGATGACAGGAGATAACAATTGACATTGCATTTAAATTTTTGAAGATCAAAGGCAATAAAGCCACTAGGACACAAGGGGTTACTGAGTGTTAGAGAATATAAGAAAAACTACTATTAAGGAGAGAAGACAATAAAAGAACAGGAATTAAGATTACAATTGACATTGCATTTAAGTTTTTTGAAGAGCAAAGTTGAATAGGAAGCAAAAAGCAGGAAGTGAGTTTCACAAGCAAGAAGTGCAAGAGGAGAAACTGTTAGCATAGAACTTGCGGTTGCATCGAGACATTTCAACTGTAAAATGATGAGACTTTTCTGCTAATCTATTACTACGCTTAAATTCATGAAGTCTGGCTACCATAGAGGAAAGTAATATTTCTTTTGAGAATACAAAAATGTGGCACAAGGCAAAAAAGTGCGGATAGGGGGAGACTGGTCTTCAATCCTTCTTAAGCCTAGCTAGCCACAATTACAAGTCCAAATCTACCACAGTATTCCTTACCAAAACAACACATTCTTACTTACCATTCTTATGACAGCCACCATAATACCTTAGAGTCTCTATGAAGTCCTAACTAGTCCCCATATGTACAATTTGTCTGGGAGGGGAATAAAAATAACAACAATAATCCTGTCGTCACAAAATGTAAACATTTGTGAAAAATGTCCTTTCGAACGATACAAAAAGTCCCGATGTTGTTTTGTATGCAATGAACAGACAAATGGATTTTTCAACCCTGCCAATGGTGAGTCATTGTGAAAGATATTTTTCCCATGCTTTTTATTTTTCTTTTAAGCGGTTTTTCATCAATTTTCAGCCAGCAATTGATGTCGTCTTCTCCTCCCCGCCTTACTTTATCATTAATACTTATTTTTACTCATAAACTATGCCATAATGTTTGTGCCTGTTGAGGATTCGGTTTTATTTTATTCGCTAATTAAATATTAACCTTTTCAAGTATAGAATTAATTATCTTTTCTGTTATCTTGCCCTTTCTTATGCTAATACAACACCACTTAGTAACCCTCTAGCTTGAGTAGCTCTTGGGCCTTGTATTGAGTAAAAAAAAAAAAAATTAATGCCCAATGAATATTTACAATAAATACTATAGAGGAAAGTTCTACAGTCACCATAATACCTTAGAGTCTCTATGAAGTCGTTCCCATATGTACAATTTGTCTGGGAGGGGAATAAAAATGACAACATTAATCCTGTTGTCATAAAATGTAAACATTTGCGAAAAATCTCTTTTAGAACGATGCAAGATGTCCTGACGTTGTTTTGTATGCAATGAACAGACAAATGGAGTCTTCAACTCTGCCAAAGGTTAGCCATTGTGAAAGATATTTTTTCATGCTTTTTATTTTTCATTTTTTTAAGCAGTTTTACATTAATTTTCAGCCTGGATTTGATGTCTTCTTCTTCCCCTCCCGCTAATGATGCAAGAAAACATAATACCTCATCTCAGAGATATACACAGATACAAGAATGTTGTTTTTTATTAAAGTTAAAAAAGTAACCATAAATATGTAAAAAATGCATATATTATCGAAAATTCTTTTTCGCACAATATAGCTATTTGCGCTATGTTATAATGCATATTACCTGAACAATGAGAATACTGAATAAATTTTTTTTATATACATTAAAGTATATTTAATCACATCTAATTGTTGCCATGATCTATAAATGTCATAAATTTTATTAAAAATTAACGTGGAAGGAGGCAGTTTGCTATGTTATAAATTCGTTGTGTAAATTAACTTTTTAAAATGCACCATATATGACTTATCTTTCTATTTGTAAAATTAATTTGGATTTAATTTTGTATTAATCTGGTAGTATTAGTAACATCTTGTATGAATGTATTGGTATTTTTGACATTTTACATCAATTGGTTAGTGTTATTAACATCTTATATGAAGAATCTTTACTTAACAGTTGCATATTAATTTGCCAAATAATTCTATACATTTAAATTTTTTTTTTTTTATGAGATTTGTTGACATTTATTTTATTAATTTCATTTGGCCTCATTAAAATGCGATTTATTGGATAACACTGAAATACATTATAGTATAAAAAGAAATGGTAAGTTCAATCTAAGAGAAACAATAATTGAAACAAAGCAAGTTCAGTCGGCCAATGATGACAATTCCAGGACAACGTAACTATAAACAAATTTTTGAAAATTGTCTTATGATTAGAAGCACAAATCCCTAAAAGAAATTCCTAACAGATTGCGACATTCTAGCAGAGAGATAAAATATAAATTATTATTGCAAAATTTTAACACATCAGCAGATAGCTATTAATGTCAACAACTGAGCACAAATAGTTATTAATTAAAAAAATTAGTAATTAATGTATATTATCCATAACTACGAGAGTCATTCAATAAATAAGTTGAATTTTTCGGTATAAGGACTTCTAATACGGATAGAAGCTTACTTTTTTTTTTTGTTTTACTTCTTTTTCACATGGATTTAATTTCTTTTGCAGATTAAAAAAAAAACTTTGAGAGTTTTGCCGATTAACAAAGATGGCCGACCAAGAAGCATGCTCCAGGATTGAACAGCGGTCAGTTATCAAGTTTTTGGTTGCTGAAGGGTGCAAACCAGTTGAAATTCATAGGAGAATGTCAACTGTGTATGGTGCCACATGTTTCAGCCAAAAAAATGTCTACAAGTGGGCTAAATTGTTTAAAGAAGGACGGAGCAGTGTTGACGATGAAGACAGGCCTGGGAGGCCTACAGAAGTGAGGTCTCCTGAGGTGATCGAATCAGTCAATGACCTCATTCAGTCTGACAGAAGGGTGACAGTGAATGACATTGCAAGGACTTTGAGCTTATCTGTTGGGACAAACGCAGGCGTCATCAGTCAGAAGGAGTCATCTTGCATCATGACAACGCAAGGCCTCACACAGCAGCCCAAACTGTGCAGACCATCAACGAGCTGGGCTGGGAACTGCTCCCTCATTCCCCTTACAGCCCAGACCTTGCCCCTTCAGACTTTCACCTGTTTGGACCCTTGAAAGCGTTCACGAGAGGCACGAAGTTTAAAAGTGACGATGAAGTCAAAAGTGTTGTGAGCGACTGGCTGAGATATCAGTCCAAAGATTTTTACACTGAGGGAATACGGAAGCTTGTGCACAGGTGGGAAAAGTGTGTGACAGTGCTGGGAGACTACGTTGAAAATTTTTTTAAAAAATTAAGCTTCTATCTGTATTAGAAGTCCTTATACCGAAAAATTCACCTTATTTATTGAAGGACCCTTGTACATTTACAAGAATACTGTTTTTGATCAGTTCAAAATAACCATAAATACGTAAAAAATGCATATATTGTTGAAAATTCCCTTTTCCACAATATAGCTATTTGTGCTGTTATAATGCATATTACTTAAACAATAATAATATTGAATAATTTTTTTTTAAATATTAAAGTGTATTTAATCACATTTCCCTAATAGCCGTTGCGATCTGTAAAGACAAATGAAAATTTGAAACAGAAAGGACACATAGCACAGTGGATAAAGGCATTGGCTAGATCCAGTGACCCAGTTAAGGCAGTGGAGAATTAACAGGGGATAACTGACATATATTAAATATGGCATGTGGAACTAGAACAGTCTACCCCAGTGAGTGAAATAAAGGGTTCAGTTTGACATTCCAACCAACTGAAGAAGGCAGGAGCGTACAACAGCCGAAATGTAATAAATATGGCGACAAAGATGAAGACAATAGTCCAAATAATGTAAATAGTGTAGAAAAAAATAAACACATTTGATTTTTTTTTTTTTATACTTGAAGTTTATTTCAAACTTTTTTTTTCATATTTGGTGATTCAGAACATTTCAAATATGTCTAGAAAATAATGTTACATGTTTGGAGTAAAATTCCGTTCAGATGTATGGAAGGTCAAATTTGTTAATGATGATAAAAGCCCAAAGATGTAACTAATTGATTTCTTCTTGAGATGCAATGATATATCACTAATATATTATTACAAATAATAATTTTATTAGGTTGGTGCAAAAATAATGTCGTTTTTTGACGTTCAACTTCATGTGAGAAAACGACATTATTTTTGCACCAACCTAATACTATGTCACTTGAAGTCTTTCAATGGCAGCAACAACTAAATGAATAACAAATGTAACACAAAGTAATGACATAATCAAGATGTTGATCTTCCACTCTACACTAAACAAAAGGTTAGGAAGGAAAGCCTCATCAATACAGGAAAGGGCTACTGAATAAGTGTTCCTTGATTAACGTTTTTGCTAAATCCCAAATATTAGAGCTGTATCTTTAATATTTTTAAAACCAGAGTATCTTGAAATCTCACTGCATTTTTGTGTTTTGGCTAAATAAGGCTTTCCACCAACTCCTGGCATTCATAACGCCAGAGATATGCAGGTTTGAAACTTGTTGACAGTAGTTAGTGTTTACTGTAGATTACAAAAATGTAAACCACTTGGGTATGTCTTATGTCTTTTTCTTCTTATAAAGAACTGAAAAATGACCAAAAAGCCAAAAATGTGTTGCCCACTTTGAGAGATTCTCATTTACAAAGTATGGCAGATACAGCATCCAAATTAATTTTTCCATTTATGACCAAATAGATTATTTCTAAGCTGTAGACATATTCTGTTAAAGGAATGTCAGTATTACTGTTTGAAAATTGCTTGATTTTTGACGTCATTAAAATTGCCTATTTTCATGACATTAGCATACAAGTGTAGCAGCCTAAGGAAATTTTTAGATTTTTGCCACACGATTTCTCAAGACCACATGTCAAAAGTTTCACTTTGGGGACAAACTTCTGACTAGGATCAAAATAGAATTTCCAATCATGGTTTTGCCAATTTTAGTATCTCGGAAATTAGATACTTAAGAAAACATGAAGCTATGTCAAAAATAGTTTTGGTAGCTGAAGACTTACTCTAATCCAAGAGTGTTACTTTGCTCACAGTATCTGTTGTAGTTTCACTCTTGGTAGACAGCCAATGATGATGGCTATGTAAAGAAGAAAAGGTGTTTTGTAGCTGAAAACTTGCTCTAATCCAGTAGTGCTATTGTGCTCTCTGTAAGTGTTCTAGTTGCCATGGAAGTAGGATGCATTACTTTCAGAGTGTCCTTTGTATATAATGAATTGGTCTGAAAGTAATGTTGCATTTCTATGGAATCATGAAGTCTTTGATTAAATCAAGACACTGAAAATTGTTGCTATAAAAATTGAGGGGCAAATGAATATTTAAGAAAACTAAACATTATTTTAAGCCAACTAAATCTGGGTAAATCTTCAGATCTTTATTTAAAACTAATCACTGAAACACTTTTCAAAACCATTACCATTAGGGAAGAGAGATTTTCAGAATGAGCAAGTTCTTTTTGTCCAGAACCCAGAGGATACTTTTGACAAGAAAGAAAAGAATCGTTTTAATACTAGGCTTTTGTCATTGCTAATAATGATTATGATGTCCCTGACAAAGAAGTTACTTAGGGTGCCTGCTGTAAGGCAATATTTAGGCAAACCCTTTAAACGTAGGGAAGAGATATTTTCAGAATGAAAGAATTAACTTCATACAAGAACCTTTGTCATTGTTCTGGACAATTCTTGATTTTCTTACATTAGAATAGAATCTCATTTCATCTGCAAAAATTCAGCATTACTTTCTGAACAAGATGATAGACATTTTCCAAGACAGATTTTATATATATATAAAATAATAGACACTCCTGTCATTTTCAATGTATGAGTGTCTTTCAGTTCAGTCTTTATGTTTATATCTTGTACGAGACAACAATCCTGTATGCGATTTGCAAAAACGTCCACACAAGGGTCATGCTGAAGGGTTGACCGTCATATGGGCTGATATATTGGCCCAAGATTTAGTGTTGGTTCTTAATTCTCTCAGATGGTTGAGACGATTCTTTTCAAAGTTGGTTATACCTTGGCGGCAGGTGTTTCTCCAGTTTGCTCGGTCTTCAACAGCAAATTCGAACTCCTCCATAGGGATGTTTGCAGCATTTAAATTGTATCCGAGTTTGTCCTTGAAGCGTAACCAAAGACGGCCTACATTACACTTACCATGAAAAAGTTGGCTATACATGAGGATTTTCGGCATCCGATCATCACTCATTCTGATGACATGACCAGCCCATCTGAACTGTGATTGCATCAGAAAGGATTCCATATCACCGAGGCCACATTTGATGCAAATATCAGGGTTAGAGATATATATGACAAACGAAAAA
The DNA here is from genome assembly GCA_964036315.1 of Acanthosepion esculentum. Lineage (NCBI taxonomy): Eukaryota > Metazoa > Mollusca > Cephalopoda > Sepiida > Sepiidae > Acanthosepion > Acanthosepion esculentum. Next base: position 86,475,081 of record OZ038508.1, on the reverse strand, counting down.
CTTACCTTAGCCAACATGTTTCATCTTCTGATTGACTTTATCAAGGCAAACGTAAGGATTTTATTTTGCAACACGTAATTGTAGTTTTCTTTATAAATACTTATTGCAAAATAATAAAACCCTTACATTTGCCTTGATGAAGTCCATCAGAGGACAAAACTCATCGGCTAAGATATGTTTCCCCTTTATTTTTATTCTTATTATCCTTTTATTTACCATCCTGGGTATGACGATAAACTACATCCGCGTCCCGGGTATAACAAACTACATCCGACAGCAAGGCCTCTGATCAGGAGGTTTTGAGGAGCATGGAACCACCTCTTAATTGCTGGTGTTCCCAGGTTCACCCTGACCTGGGGTGGTAGCACCTGTTAGGGTCCCAGCTATGGGCAAATAGTTAACCCCAAAACTGACGTAAAAAGCATTATAAAAGTGTAAAAATGGGTTTTAATACCAGAAATACTTTGTAAAACAATTGTTATCAGAAATAAATTTTTGAAGAAAAAAAAAACTATTACCAGCAATATATTTTGGAAAAAAAACATTACCAGCAATACATGTTTTAAAATAATATTACCAGCTATACATTTTTGAGGAAAAAAAATATTACCAGTAATAGATTTTTGACAAAACAAAATATTACCAGGAAAAGTTGTCGGCTGTAAATAACCCAATGAGGTTGATATGCCGTAAAACACAACAAACCAAACCAAGCCAAACCAAACCTTTTATATATATATATTTTAGTTATATTGCACATGTGTGTGTGTGTGTGTGTGTGTGTGTGTATATATATATATATATATATATATATATATATATATATATATATATATATATATATATGTATGTGTGTGTGTGTGTGACTCAGGTATAAAGACAAGTTAAAGGGTAACCTCTCAGCTGTCAATGTGCTTTGTGCTAACTCAAAACTAGTTACTCTGAATAGAAATAACTGGAGATATTTTTACCAGAATGGTACCAGGTTTGATGTTAGTCATATTGACCGACTGAGAGACAAAAGACAGCGGCAAAGACCGTTAACAAATATCCCTACAGCTATGTCCTGAGATTCTCACTGTTGTACAATATGTTGACGTGTACATAGTTCACGAGTGGGACTAAAGTGTCACATACGACACAAACATAAAAATTCAATGAGCTTAGCAGATCCTTGTACACCAAAATGAATGGGAGCTCATTATATATACATTAATTTCTAAATAATACCATCATAACCGTTAGGATTTATTCCACCTAGGTCAACCAAGATGATATTAGGGCTGGTCAGTATGGACATTGGTTGTCCATACCAATTGCCACAGATGGTATGACAGCTTACATAGATGTTAAAATTTGTCTTGATTGAGAAAAGCAAACTCAATGAAACACAAAAGGGTGTGTTCTCCAAAAGTATGCTCAGGATGATGGGGTTTATAAGCCATCGTCCAAGGGTGAATTAGGATAAAAGTGTTCAAATGTTCCAAATGTGCAAGAGCAAAATTATATATATATATATATATATATATATATATATATATATATATATATACACACACACACACATATATATATTATATATATACATACACACACACATATACAGATACAAACATTTTATACATACAGACACACACATACATACATTTTATACAGACAGAAAAACACACATATATATACATACACACACATATATACACATACATATATACATATACATACATACACATATATACATACACACACATATAGATATACACATACACACACATATAGATATACACACACATATAGATATACACATACACACACATATAGATATACACATACACACACATATAGATATACACATACATGCATTTTATACATACACACATACATTTTATACATACATATACATACATTATACACATATACATTTTATACATATATATATATATATATATATATATATATATATATATATATATATATATATACATACATACATACATACATACATACATTTTACATATACATACACACATACATTTTATACACACATATATATATATATATACACATACATACAAACATTTTATATATGTGTGCGTGCGTGTCTATTGGGGCAGCAGATCATTATTCATTTATTATCAAATATAACAGACAATGAATGTCTTATCGTTGATCATAAGCCGTTCTCCCTTCGTATAGTGGCTTTAGTTTCGGGAGAAAATAAACACAAAATCTGTCCAACATTTGGATATTATTTTATTATGCTGTTCCGCAATCTAATCTTCCGGCTCACATTAGAGTGGACATTACAACATCGATGTTCACTATCGAAGATGACATCCTGTTATGTTTACATAGCAGTTTGCTATGCGACAATGAAGGCTGCAGAATAGCAGACGCATTGTTCTGTTAACATTTCTTTCTCTCACGTGCTCATATACGGCATTAGAGAACTGCATTACAAGTTTACCACCTGCATCTGCTATTCTGCGACCGTTATCGTTGAATAGCAAAATTCTATGTAAACATAAGAGCATATCATCTTTGATGGTAAATATCTCCATTGAAATCTCCATATAACCACTCTGATGAAGGCTCGTGTGAGCCGAAAGCTTAGATCGAGGAACAGCATAATAAAAAAATATCCAAATGTTGGACAGATTTTGTCTTTATTTTCTCCCGAAACTAAAGCCACTATACAAAGATTAGAACGGCTCTGGATCAAACATAACAAACATTCGTTGTCTGCAATATTTAACAATATATGTTTGATAATATATATCTATATCTATCTATCTATCTATATATATATATATATATATATATATATATATATAGATAGATACAGATATATATTATAAATTAACTGATTTAAAATATGTTTTTTGCTACACAGTAATAACCATGTTTCAAAAATGGAAGCTAAAAACTTTAAATTTAATTATATAATAAAATTAAAAACATTAGTTCCGTTTCATCTTCAAGTGAATATTGGAATAACTTATTTTTAAATTTACTGAGTTTTAAACGCACATATAAATTCATAATTTCCTGTTTCCAAGGATACAGAGAAATCCAATCATTCAAACAGGGGAGGTAGCGTGTTCATTTTTATTAGCTATTGTTGTATCAATTATGAGTTATGTTCGAAAAAGAGGTTAAGTAATTCTGACATCTGTTAAATGCATGTCATCTGTTTTTTTGTTTTTTTTTATTTATAACGGCAAAAAGGTTTTCGGCATTTTTTTCTTGTATACTTAAAGATTCTTTTTAGGTGTGTTTGTGTTAGAATATGTTTTATTTAACTACAATTTTAAAATATTTTCACTCTTAATTACTAATAGATTATATTTCTTGTTTTAAAACAAGTAAATGTAATAGAATTAAATTATTTAAAATTATTTTTTCAAATCAAATATAAGTATGTATATTACCAGCTCCCATTTTTTAATTTTATTTTTAAATATTATTTTATGAAAATTTTTGACAATGACGGCAAAAAACAGCTATTTCATTTCTCTGATTCAGTAAATTTTTATTTTTTATAAACTTAGTAATATATAGTTTCTCATGTATGCACAAAGGACTTGGGTCATTTAATGACCTACATATTCTAGCTTTTCTTAAATAATTTCCATTTTACTGTAGGTGTTTCATTGGATTCTTTTAAGTGCCAGAAATACTTTGAAAGAGATGTCTGATTTCTGTATTTATTTATCCTAAATGAAGTTTGGTGTTGATTGAACTGCTTTTTGAATTCATGGCTTGTGCAACATTTATTTTGTAGAGGACAGTTATGAGCATTTCTACAGTTAGATAATTTTTGTTTATCTTCATTTATTTTTATTTTTCTATTGTCTAAAATTTTTTGATTCTGGTCTAAGTGTTTATTCAAGATATTAGCATTATGTTTCTTAATAATTTTTTCTAAGTTTTCAGTGCAGCTATAACTTAATTTTAGTGTATTTTTATTGAAAATAGTACTTAGTTTACTTTCTGTAGGAAAATGCTTAACTATTAATACAAGGAATTTTTGTCCCAATTTGTTCTTTGCCATTTGGTTGTAGGGGGGTGTATACCAAATTATTTTTCTATTTCTGTTTTCTCTATGCTTTCCAGTTTCCTTTTTATATAAGTTAGTTTTGGGCTTTTGTAGCCACTATCTTTTAGAGCTTTATTATAGAAATTAATATGTTCATACAAAATCTTCTGATTTGCTAAATTTGTACTTATCCTTTTTCCAATAGATAAATGCCAAAAAACTTTTTGCCGTTAATAAAAAAACCCAGACGACTTGCATTTAACGAATGTCAGAATTTGTTGAAAAATACACCCCTACCCTCCCTTAACTTAACTACTTTTTCGAACGTAACTCATAATTGATACAACAATAGTTAATAAAAATGAACACGCTACCTCCCCTGTCTGAAGGATTGGATTTCTCTGTATCCTTGGAAACAGGAAATTATGAATTTATATGTGCGTTTAAAACTCAGTAAATTTTAAAATAAGTTATTTCAAAGTTCGCTTGAAGATGAAACGGAACTAATGTTTTTAATTTAATTATATAATTAAATTTAAAGTTTTTAGCTTCCATTTTTGAAACATGGTTATTACTGTGTAGCGAAAAAAACATTTTACATCAGTTAATTTCTAATATTTATGCTCTGTAAATTTACATTGAGCACTGTTTTGTAAAAATAAAAAATATCAATAAGAACACCAGATTATATATCTTACTGTTCTTTCTTTTTATTTATATATATATATATATATATATATATACATACATACATACACACACACGTGTATACATACACACATACACACAAACACTTAATCTTGTTCATTCTCTTCAGAACTGTTATCTTCCTTCTTGCGTTTGCTCAACTTGGCCATCAGTTCTGAAAAAAACAAAAAAACAAATGATAATTATAATAATTGCAATTGATTGATTTATTTTTCATGGCTTATCAACCCCTTGTGAATCATTCAAAGGCAAAACATTACATTTTTAGGATTGTAAGAATAATTTTTCTTTTTTGCGAATGAATACTGCATTAACCCCAGACCCTTACCATGGGGATATAGTACCCAGCGCAAATTTTCCTATTTTTAATTACAATTTTCAGTACCTGATTTTCTTACCTAAATGTTTTTCAGTTCCTATTAATGTTAACTCAAAGTACAAAGTTTGAAGTGCCTGCATGTAAAATATTTCAAATAAAGATTTATATTTAATATTTTTTTGATATTTTCAAAATCGGGTATGATATACCCATGGTTAATAGTGGTGTAACTTTAATTGATGGTTAGTGTTCTAGGGTTAACAATGATATTTCCAGATACAAGTCTTACTATTTAACCCATAGATGGGAGCAAAACTGCAAATCCTCCTTTTATATTTCATTACCTTTTGGATTTCTACAGCTTCCTGTCTTTGATTGACCTAGCAATTCCTACTTGAGAAATATTATAGATTTCCCTAATCCCTTAAGTCTAAAAATCTAACAGGAGAGAAGCAAACATTATTCGATGATTCTTCATCAAAAATAATCAAACGTTTCCATTTTGTCAACTTTGGTACAGATGTCGGCAACTCATCCTGCTTTCTTTATTCATTAATTCTGTCAAACGTTGCATTTATACGGAAAGAAAAGTAAAAAGTCATCTCAAGTGACAATCTAGAAATTAGTCTGACATACTAAAAAAATTGTTTTTTTAATCATTTCACCCCACGAAATGAAGTAAAGCCACTAAGACACAAGGTTTTACTAAGTATGAAAGAATAAGAAAAAAAGAGAAATGCTATTAAGGAGCGAGAACAATAGAAGAGTAATCAAGAAGACATTAGATAACAATTGACATTTATTTAGATTTTTGAAGATCAAAGGCAATAAAGCCACTATGACGCAAGGGGTTCCTCAGTGTTAGAGAATATGAGAAAAACTACTATTAAGGAGAGAAGACAATAAAAGAACAAGAAGACAGAAGATAACGATTGACATTGCATTTAAATTTTTAAGATCAAAGGCAATAAAGCCACTATGATGCAAGGGGGTTACTAAGTGATAGAGAATATGAGAAAAACTACTATTAAGGAGAGGACAATAAAAGAACAAGAATTAAGATGATAGAAGATAATGATTGACATTGCATTTAAATTTTTGAAGATCAGAGTTGGCTGGAAAGCATGGGGCCGGAAGAGACTTCCACAAATGAGAAGTGTGAGAAAAGAAACTGTTAGCATAGAACTTACAGTTACAGCAAACCAATTCAACTGTGAATTCCTGAGACGTTTTTGCCATTCTAGTCTTCTTTATCTTTTGTGTCCCATCAGGACACAGGTGATCATGGCTCTCCACAACTACCTGCCCCATGTAGCTCTTAATAAATTTTGTCTGTTATTTTGCCAAAACTATTCACTTAAGTATCTTGTGGATTACTTTCCTCTGTCCCTCTTGCCCTCAATCTGTCCTGTGAGTATCAGATTTGCCAAGCCCGCTTTCCTCATTATGTGCCCTAGAAACCTCAACGGCCTCTTCCTGGTGTTAAGTATAAGTTTCCTTTTTGTTTCCATTTTCTCTAAAACTTTGTTGTTGCTCATATGTTCGATCTCTGGTATCCTCAGCATCCTTCTGTAGTACCACATTTCTGTTGCTTTAAGTTTCTTCTTCATCTGTGAGAAGATTGCCCAGCACTTGCTGCCATATATGAGGACAGATATCAAATAACAGTTTAGTACTCCTAGTTTCTAGCAAAGATTTTCTCTTTCTTAATACTCTGCTTAGCTTTTGGAAGGCATGTTTGGCTATTCCAATTCACCTCCAGATTTCAATGCCACATTTTCCATCCTCTGTTAAAACATGTCATATTTAAGCGTTTTAGTACTGCACCTAAATTCCAGGTACCATAGTGAAGACATATCTTGTCTTCGTCTGTAAGAAAATCATTCCTTGTTTCTAATTAAATTTTCCTGTTTCTTCATACTTTGCTTAGATTTTAGAAAGCATCTTTCACTGTGCTGATCTGCTTTCAGGTTTCTGTGTTACAGTTTCCATCACTTGTTACATCAATACCCAGACAGTTCAATATCTGTCCCCACTATTTTTTTTTATTATTATTTCAATCCAAGCAAGGTAATTAAGCCACTAAGATGCATGGGGTTACTGAGTGTAAGAGAATATGAGAAAAAGAAGACATTATTAAGGAGAGAAAACAATAAAAGAACAGGAATTAAGAGGACAAAAAATATCGATTGACTTTGCATTTTTTGAGATCCAAGTTGACTAGAAAATAAGAAGCCAGAAGAGAGTTCTACAAGCATGAAGAGAAGAAACTGTTAGCATAGAAATTATGGTTACATCTAGCCATTTCAACTGTCAAATGAAACCTAACTGCCAATCTAGTACTGCGTTTAAATTCATAAAGTTTAGGTACCATATAGGAAAACTTGTTCAAACAATTACGATGAAAGTATTTATAAAAAAAGGCAGAAGGAATTACATTATGGTGTGCGAAAACAACTGAAGCCAATATGCAAGCTTAGAACCAACAGGCATAAATTTTCACATAAATCAGGGTTAAAATCTTTGAGTAAAAACAATTTCATTTTTTTTTTTTTTACACTTTTTATTCAACAAAAGTTGATAAAAATCCTAAAGACTGTTTTAACCTGAGCAAAATGCGGTAATTAATAGTTTCACTTCCCGAGTTCTTCCCGGTCATCTAAATGTCCAACACCCACAACTGATCAATGAGATGATCGCTTCGATCAAACCTTGCCTTATTCCGCATTGTATTTATGAAGCTGACCCTACATGCAGTTTCTTCATCTCTCTCCATTGTTTTTGAAGTTATATCGTATATTGGTGTCGTCTTCAGAGTATGTCCTGGTTGACAGCAACCAATTGTTGCCTTCAAGTTCAAGTTTTATCATAAGGCTGGCAAAGATCCAATCATCATTGAGAATTGTCATATTGGGCTTTTGTCCAGGCAAAATGAAGACAAGTAAAAAAAAAAAAAAAAAAAATATATAACTTGAATAAAATTAAATGCTTTTATATATGTTCTTTTGTACAGTGCTTGGTCAGTCTTGACATTAGAATTTATCAATTTCTCCTGCAGACAATTACCAACCCAACCTGCTTCTTAAGTGGAACATGACACTTCAGCTGGTTTGGTTAAGTCTGGTGCAAAGCTTATGTCTGTCAGAGGTTCTCTTCAGGCAGAAAGTTATGTAAGGTCATTTCCAGTACCAAATAGTCCCACAATAGGATTGGAAAGTGTATCATTCAAACATTGGAATATATGTCATCCATTGAAATGAACAACCGTTAACGATGTGAAATGCCGCTCTGCATCTAAAGATGATGTGCTGTATCCAGTATGATTAAAAGACAACATCTGACATTAAATTAGGACAGGTACTGTTCCTAGTAAGACCAATTAAAAACAGCAATTGATGAAAAGCATCCAGAATTAGCCAATCTTCGGGGTATCGTCTTCCATGAAGACAACACCAGACCTCGCATCTCTTTGCAGGCCCTGCAGTTAGTGGTACAACTTATCTGCGATATCTAATGATACCCACCATCCTCATCTGAACCTGCACCCCTTAATTACTGTTAATTTCAATCCCTACAAAATTATGTGGAACACTTAAAACCACTTAGCAAGAAGAGAGTTCCACAAGCGAGAAGTGCAAGAGAAGGAACTGTTAGCATAGAACTTACGGTTGCGTCTAGTCAATTCAAATGTAAAATGATGAGACCTTGCCGCCAATCTAGTACTACAAGTCATAAAGTCTAGGTACCATAAAGGAAAATTCATCAGAGCAATTACCACGAAAGGATTTACAGAAAAGTCATAAGGAAGCTATGTTACGCCAATAGGAATGGGATTGAAGCAACAGACCAGGTTAGAACTAATAACATTGCAAATGCGGATTTTATTAAGAATTTCTAAATACAGATTACAAGTGCCAGACCAGATGTGGCCACAATATTCAAGATTTTAAATACAATGTCATTTGTCAACTTCTGTCTTCTTAATTCTTGTTCTTTTATTGTCCTCTCTCCTTAATAGTAGTTTTTCTCATATTCTCTAACACTCAGTAACCCCTTGCGTCCTAGTGGCTTTATTGCCTTTGATCTTCAAAAATTTAAATGCAATGTCAATCCTTATGTTCTGTCTTCTGAATTCTTGTTCTTTTATTGTCCTCTCTCCTTAATAGTAGTTTTTCTCATATTCTCTAACACTCTGTAACCCCTTGCATCCTAGTGGCTTTATTGCCTTTGATCTTGAAAAATTTAAATGCAATGTCAATCGTTATCTTCTGTCTTCTTAATTCTTGTTCTTTTATTTTCCTCTCTCCTTAATAGTAGTTTTTCTCATATTCTCTAACACTCAGTAACCCCTTGCATCCTAGTGGCTTTATTGCCTTTGATCTTGAAAAATTTAAATGCAATGTCAATCGTTATCTTCTGTCTTCTTAATTCTTGTTCTTTTATTGTCCTCTCTCCTTAATAGTAGTTTTTCTCATATTCTCTAACACTCAGTAACCCCTTGCGTCCTAGTGGCTTTATTGCCTTTGATCTTCAAAAATTTAAATGCAATGTCAATCATTATTGTCTGTCTTCTGAATTCTTGTTCTTTTCTTGTCCTCTCACTTTAATATTTTTTTCTTTGAGATTTTTTTCACACGTGCATCTTAGCAGCTTTATTACCTTTCTTAGGATGAAATGATTAAAAAAAAAAAAGTATTGCAACATGCATCATACAAGCATTTGGATGAGTATCTTTTCAGCATTGACAATCATTTTTTACCATTACTGTTGGTAAAAATCACAGAGAACCAAATTCTTCAAAACAGAGAATTTTTCATTTTCACCTCAAGTCTCCGAAACCTTTGGTGAGAGAAATTGACTCATCAAAATGTCTGTGGAAAACGAAAACTGCTTTTTCACTGATGTTTTATCAAATCTGCAAAATCTCGCTTTCAGTTGCTCAAATCCAGAAATAAAAATTAAAAAAAAAAAAAAATTATCAGTGTCGTATCAATAAAAGTAGATATTAAAATACAAAATCATCAAGTTTTACTCATCGGCTCAGACACTCGCAAAAATAAAACATTGTAAAAAAACTGCATTCTATCTTTGGAGAATTCTTATCACAGAATTTGCTACAAAATTTATATGACAAAAATAACTTTCAGCAACACGTACTGTCAATTTCACGAACAGAGCCAGTGGCTTTACGAAAAAGCGCTTGATAAGCATAAACACTAAAATAGAAAATGCATGTAACTAAAAGGGAAAATAACGGCAATCAAGATGTTGATGTTCTACACGATCTTAAACAAAAGGTGGGTTCAGAAACTAACTATCCAACAAGAACAGGTTTTAAAATTAGGATACAAAAGGTTCTATAGCCAGGGATAGAAGTCTACTACATTTAACTAAAATTTAAACAATGTGTGCATGACTGAAAATAACTAAACAGAAGAATGAAAAAAAATAAAAACTTCATAATGAACAATAAACATGGTTGCCAAACAAATGAAGGTGCCCACTGAAATAGGATTTTTGTTTTTTAAATGTCATGTTCCTTTCAAAGCATAGACAATCATGGCTCTCAACAGCTTCTTTTTCTTTATTTTTTAGGAATTACAGTGGTGTCCTGTTGATTTCTCCATGATTTTTAATTCAGAATGTGCCTATTTCTGTCATTCAAGGCTACAGATCCTAGTCTACTCTACTAATTAATCTATAACAATGGTTATTAATATTTTATAAAAATGTTGCCATTAGTACAAAGATTAGTACTGCCTAATTTTTTTTAATGCCATGACCTCTCAGAAAGTAAGCAGTCATGGCTCCCCAAAGCCTCCTTTTCTTTCATATCTGTAAACTGCTAGGACTTCTTCAGTAATATAGTGGAATAATTTTTCCATGGTTTTGAATTCAGAGTAGTCTTTCTCCTAGACTGGCTACCATCCAAGGCTAGAGAGCCCCATCCACCACTACAATTCAGCACACTTAGAATTTCATGCCCACAGGGTTTTCTGACCAGTAGTTTGCAGCCTCTGCATTCTGTTACCCATCCTCAGTAATCTTATTGGAAGAACAACAATCTATCCACACACACTGAATAAATGCTTCAGTTAAGGATTCTATGTGTGAAACATTTGAACAAAACCTGAGAGGTCAATGGCTGAAATGTTTTGAGTAAAACAATCAAGATGAGGATACTAATCGAAAGTTAGAGACATAAAAAAAGTTATATACCCTATCAAATATACCCATTTAAGAAACATTTAGACTATTTGCACACAGACTATTGTTTTCATCTTCGTTGTTAAGCTTTACCACATTGGAGGCGAGAAATGTCACCATAGAATTCTCTCCCTTTGTTGCTCTAGGCACATTATGTCACCTTGTGTGGGTTGATATAAATAAACACTTGTCAACAGTTATTTTCAGTATTTTAAGCTGGAAATAGCTTACTACTGTTTTGGAAGAAGATTAAACTTCCATTTTCTGACGCCATTTTGAATTTTTCTAGACTCTACACAAGGTGTAATATCAATTAAACTCACATTAATTTTTTCATGATTTTTATCAACAAAAATGGCAGCATCAACACCCGATATAGCCTTTATTCGGGAATTTTTCTTTGATTTGGACTCCAATGATAATTTACTCAAGTGGATATTGACAGTGGGGTGGTCGAAGATGATAACCATTCATCACTACATGGAGGAAAACGTTGATGACCACTAGCGGCTACTATCATCCATGGCTGATTAATTTTAAGGAAGCTACTGGTGATTATCGATATACCTGATAGCCTTTCCAAAGCTGAATTATTTCATCTATATATAAGCAACAAAGTAATAACTTTATTTGTCAGTAAGACAAATATGCTAGTCAAGTAAAAGAAAGAGAAAACAAATACTGGTGTCTTTTTTGTATGTAAACACGAGGAGCATGTTGCTTTTTTGCCAAAATGAAAGCCTTCTAATTGATTTTGTTTCTTATTGCTCTCCGGACCTCCACAAGGAATAATAAGTTTAAGTATGTTAAATTGTTAATGTATTTGTTTTTGTGTTTCAGTTTTTTTTGTTTTCAATTTCAAAGCATGCATGCAAAACATAATGCATTACATCAAGATATTACACATCCATTTTTCAGTAGTATACAAAAACTAAAATCTATACACACAATACAAAGAAAGATATAACAATTTTAAAACAATAGGTGTCATGTTTTAGCATCCTTAAAAAAATTCAGTGGCAGAGGAGACAACTCTAGAAAGAAATTGCCATGGTAAAGGTTAATATCACAACAATTCCTGTGAGTAACAGATTTTCCAAGCCCTCTTTCCTCATTATGTGCCCCAGAAATTTCAACCATCTCTTCCTGATGTGAAGTATAAGTTTCCTTTTTGATTTCATTTTCTCAACTCTCATTACAGCTCGCATGTCTGATCCATGCTATCCTCAGCATCTTTCTGTAGAACCACATATCTGTTGCATCGAGTCTATTCTTCATCTGTGAGGAGATTGTCCAGTATACACTGCCATATAGGAGGACAGATATCATGTAACAGTTCAGTACTCTTTTTTTTTGTTTCTCTTGCTTCAAGTTTCTTCTTCCTCTTAGGGGAGATTGTCTGGCATTCACTGCCATATAGGAGGACAGATGTCACATAAAAATTCAACACTCTTTTTTTTTTTGTTCCAACAAAATCTTTCTATATCTCTTAATACTTTGCTTTTTTTTTTTTTTTTTTTAAGCTTATCACCCCAAGCAAGGCTGGAAGCCACTAGCACGCAAGGGGTTACAGAAGGTTTGGAGGAAGAGCAGATAGGAGTTGTAAAGGAGAGGATGTGGAGAAAGATAGTGGATCGATCAAGGCAAGGGGGTTACAGAAGATTTGGAGCGAGAGCAGACAGGAATGAAAGGTGAAAGGATGTGGAGAAGGGAAGTGGATAGATCAAGGCAATTGGAGTTGTCGATTGACGTTACACTTAAATAGTTAGAGATTGTATTTGTCAAGGAAACAGGAATAAGGAAGGGAGTTCCACAGGTGAGATGTGCGAGACATGAAGCTATTGGAGTAGAAGAGACGTCTACATCTAACAGAAAATGCATTTTTGCCTATCTCAATGCCTCTTCAGATTTCAGAGTCATGTCTTTCTTTAAAAAGGGAAAACAAAAGCTGGTTAAGCTGTGACACTCTCTGTAGCCAAGCGGTAAAGCATGCTGGGTCAAACGATAGTTTTTCCTACCAGAGAGTACTTTTTTTCTTTTTATTAAGAATTCTCAAATGTGCAAGCTGATAAATGGAATATACACAAAGTTTCAAATAAAAACGGGGCATCTATTTCAAATACGAGTATCCAACTGTGTTCAGTTATTGCTCACCCTGTTCATACTTCATCCAAATACATGATGCCCAAACCAGGAATTGAACTCACAATTACGACACCACCAAATTCATGAACCAATGTTTCATCCATTAGGCTATTGTCTTGTTCTGTTCAAAATTCCCTGAAGGCTACCCAGATCAACAAGCACCTGATGAAGGCCAGAGAGCACAACACCCGAAACGTTGTGATAGCAACACAAAAGATGAGGAGAAAAATCCAGATGTAAATAATGATAACTTCTCGTGACAGAATTTAAGAAACATTTATTTTACAAAATAATCATAATTCTTAAAAAATATGTTTAAAACAGAAGCAAGTATTCCTTATACGGATAATACAAGGAGAATTCTAAATTCAAATTCGGCTAATAACAATGTCCCGGACACACGATCAAATAATGCATATTCACAGCTTGATCGATTTTACTCGAGTCTCTCAGAGAGAAAGAAAGAAAAAGATAAAAAAATGTCCTAGCTACAAATAAATAACAGAATGTTATGTTTAAGCAGCTACTCAAAAGAAATTTAACCGCACGTCAAATGGCAAATATCTCCAACATCTGTGTGTTGGGAGGGGGGGATTGTTCTTTGAGGACGTTCCACTAGCGCTTTGCCCGGCATGAACGCCACCTGCCACGACGGAAAATCAAGCTGTCTTTATACACACTCTAAGTGCCGTGTTCCAATACCTGCTGGTGAAAATTCCAACAACCGAGCGGCTAGAACAGTGCACACCCACCTCACACATCAGCGGTAGCAGAAAATCAATACTAAACTCCCAATCAATGTAGGAGTCGGCGGGAACAGAGTTTATCGAAGGCGGAAAGAGGGAGGAGGGTGCAGAGGCAAGAAGTTACAATGGTTAGGCTATGCCAATGCAGAAAGGTGTCTTTTTTAGGCTGCAATAGACAAATACACATGTATACGCTTAATTTCTAAATATACCCTACGTCTACTAGGAATTAAGTGTACGCTTCAAGTAAGATAAATTATGATTCTACATGCAAACGTACCTACGTCGTATTTACCTTTTTGCAGTCTATATAGAAATAGCAACGCATACAGTGGCCAGAAAGACAACGATAATAATACCTGAAGAATTGCATAAAGGTTACAGAAAGAGGAGACGTTAGGAGAAGGGAGACTAAAAGACGAGGATTTAGGAAGACAGAAGATGGCAATTCTGTTCATATCTTTTAATCGTGATCCCCCTCCCTTACCCCAAGAAAGGACACTAAGATGCCAGGGGTTACAGAGTGCGAAAGAATAGGAGGAAAAGAAAAACATTACTCAGGAGAGAGAACAATAAAAGAACAGGAATTAAGAAGATCAAACATGCGTGTGTGAGGTATAGATGAGAAACCAACAGAATAAGATTATATATGCCGAGTGATATTATATGCTAAGTGAGATATATATATATATACACATATATATATATATATATATATATGCTAAGATAGATATAGATATATATATATATATATGCAAAGTGAGATATATACATATATATATATATATATATATATATATATATATACAAAGTGAGATATATATATATATATATATATGCAAAGTGAGATATATATATATATATATATGCAAAGTGAGATATATATATATATATATATATATGCAAAGTGAGATATATATATATATATATATATATATATGCAAAGTGAGATATATATATATATATATATATATATATGGAAAGTGAGATATATATATATATATATATATATATATATATATACAAAGTGATATATATATATATATATATATATATACAAAGTGATATATATATATATATATATATATATATATATGCAAAGTGAGATATATATATATATATATATACAAAGTGATATATATATATATATATACAAAGTGATATATATATATATATACAAAGTGATATATATATATATATAT
This sequence comes from Acanthosepion esculentum, assembly GCA_964036315.1. Taxonomy (NCBI): domain Eukaryota; kingdom Metazoa; phylum Mollusca; class Cephalopoda; order Sepiida; family Sepiidae; genus Acanthosepion; species Acanthosepion esculentum. The sequence goes on along the minus strand of OZ038508.1, from coordinate 86,459,718 downwards.
ACAAAGTGATATATATATATATATATATATATATATATATATATATATATACAAAGTGATATATATATATATATATATATATATATATACAAAGTGATATATATATATATATATATATATATATATATATATATACAAAGTTATTGTATATATATATATATATATATATATACAAAGTGATATAGATATATATATATATATATATATATATATATACAAAGTGATATATATATATATATATATATATATATGTATACAAAGTGATATAGATATATATATATATATATACAAAGTGATATAGATATATATATATATATACAAAGTGATATAGATATATATATATATATATATATATATACATACAAAGTGATATAGATATATATATATATATACAAAGTGATATATATATATATATACAAAGTGATATAGATATATATATATATATACATACAAAGTGATATAGATATATATATATATATATATATACATACAAAGTGATATAGATATATATATATATATATATATACATACAAAGTGATATATATATATATATGCAAAGTGAGATATATATATATACACACAAAGTGAGATATATATATATATATATGCAAAGTGAGATATATATATATATATATATATTTATGCAAAGTGAGATATATATATATATATATATATTTATGCAAAGTGAGATATATATATATATATATTTATGCAAAGTGAGATATATATATATATATATTTATGCAAAGTGAGATATATATATATATATATATATATATATATATATTTATGCAAAGTGAGATATATATATATGCAAAGTGAGATATATATATATATATATATATATATATATAAATGCAAAGTGAGATATATATATATATGCAAAGTGAGATATATATATATAAATGCAAAGTGAGATATATATATATGCAAAGTGAGATATATATATATGCAAAGTGAGATATATATATATGCAAAGTGAGATATATATATATAAATGCAAAGTGAGATATATATATATGCAAAGTGAGATATATATATATAAATGCAAAGTGAGATATATATATATGCAAAGTGAGAGATATATGTATATATATATGTATATGCTAAGTGAGATATATATATATATATATATATATATATATATGTTAAGTGAGATATATATATATATACTAAATGAGATATATATATATATATATATATATATATATATATGCTAAATGAGATATTATATATATATATATATATGCTAAATGAGATATTATATATATATATATATATATATGCTAAATGAGATATTATATATATATATGCTAAATGTGATATTATATATATATATATATATATGCTAAATGAGATATATATATATATATATATGCTAAATGTGATATTATATATATATATATATATATATATATATATATATATATATATGCTAAATGAGATATTATATATATATATATATATATATATATATATATATATGCTAAATGAGATATTATATATATATATATATATATATATATATATATATATATATATATATCTGACAGCTTAGTGGGAGAAGTTCGGACGCAAATTCAGTCGGGTTTCGATCCTAGCTAGAGGCAACCGGACGTCTAGCCACACTGATGAGCTGTGAAACAGCGAAACAGTCTGTCTGTGGATGACAAAAATATATATATGCGCTAAGTGAGATATATATATATATATGCGCTAAGTGAGATATATATATATATATATATATATATATATATATATATATATATGCTAAGTGATATATATATATATATATATATATATATATATGCTAAGTGATATATATATATATATATATATATATATATATATATATATATATATATATATGCTAAGTGAGATATATATATATATATATATATATGCTAAGTGAGATATATATATATATATATACATATATATATATATGCTAAGTGAGATATATATATATATATATACATATATATATATATGCTAAGTGAGATATATATATATATATATACATATATATATATGCTAAGTGAGATATATATATATATATATGCTAAGTGAGAGATATATATATATATATGCTAAGTGAGATATATATATATGCTAAGTGAGATATATGAATATATATATATATGCTAAGTGAGATATATATATATGCTAAGTGAGATATATATATATATATATATATATATATATATATATATATATATATATGCTAAGTGAGATATATATATATATATATATGCTAAGTGAGATATATATGTATATATGCTAAGTGAGATATATATATATATATGCTAAGTGAGATATATATATATATATATATATGCTAAGTGAGATTTATATATATATTTATATATGCTAAGTGAGATATAGATATATATATATATATATATATATAAATATATGTTAAGTGAGATATACATATATATATATATATATATAAATATATGTTAAGTGAGATATACATATATAAATATATGTTAAGTGAGATATACATATATAAATATATGTTAAGTGAGATATACATATATATATATATATATATATATATATATAAATATATGTTAAGTGAGATATACATATATATATTATATATATATATATATATATATATAAATATATGTTAAGTGAGATATACATATATATATATATATATATATATATATATATATATATATATATTATAAATTAATAGATTTAAAATATGGTTTTACCGCTACACAGTGATAACCATGTTTCAGAAATGGAAGCTAAAGCCCCTGAATTTAATTTTGTTATTAAACCAAAGACATTAGTTCCATTTCCTCATCAAGCGAATTTTTGGAGTAACTTACTTTTTAAAATTTACGGTTGTTAACGGCACAGGAAAGATTCATAGTTTGAGGGTTTCCAAGGTTACCGATAAATCCATTCATCTAGACAAGGGGTGGTAGAGGGTTCAATTTTTAATTTTCGTTGTATCAGTTAATAGTTACATTTGAAAGCGGGGTTATGTTTAGGGATGGGTAGGGATGTATCTTTTAACAAATTCTGACATCCGCTAAATTCATGTCATCTGGGTTTTTTTCTAACGGCAAAAATTCTTATGCTATTTTTTCTATTTGTATATTTAAAGGTTTTGAGGAACTGTTTAGGCTAGAATATGTTTTATCCACCTTTCTAAAAAAATATTTTTAATATTTAATATACTATACTTCTTTTTAAAAACCAAGTAAATGTATTAGGATTACTTACAGTATTTAAAATTATTTATTCTTATCGAGAATAAGCAAATATTATTTTATTTTATTTTATGTAAACTTTATGACAATGACGGCAAAGGTGGTTAAATTATTTCACTAATTCAATAAACTTTTATTTATAAATTTAGTATTATAAATGTATATATGTATGTATAAAGGACATTTAATGTTCAATATTATATTCTAACTTATTAATTTCATTTGACTTTAGGTGTTCACTTGGATTCTTTTCAGTGTTTGAATTGCTTTGAGAGAGGTGTTATGGTTAGAGTACGTTTTATTTAATTACAATTTTAAAAGATGTTTAGGTTAGAATCTGTTTTATTTAATTTCAATTTTAAAACATTTTAAAAAATTCTACTTTCAAATTTAACTTTTAAATTTAATCAGCTATATTTCTTTATAAACCAAGTAAATGTAATAGAATTACTTACATTATTCAAAATTA
>OZ038508.1:86290109-86450109 GCA_964036315.1 Acanthosepion esculentum | reverse complement strand
GGTCTGGTGCTCCTGCTATATATTTAGAGATTCTTAGGTTTCATCATATGTTTAAGTTTTATTACAATCTTAATCATCACTTTTTTCTTTGCTGAGGAGTGAAGGTAGTTAAAATAATAGCAGTGTCAATGGAAAAACTCTCCTTTTAACAGTTCATCTTTTTGCAGGCACAATGATCAAAGTTTGCCAAATTTCTTTTTAATCAGTTCACCCTAACCAAGGTGATAATGTCACTAAGATGCAAAGGGTTACTGGGAGTGAAAGAGAATGAGAAGACTTTAGAAGGAACTGGGTTGATTATATAAATTGTTTCTTGTCATTTTCTGTATTGTTTTCTGATATTTGTAAATTGTATATGTCTATTCTTATTTATAAGTATTTTTTTTTTTGCTTGACAAATAATTAAGATGTGGGAATACATTAAATACAGCCTTTGGTAGCTGCAAATGCAATTTTTATATATCTTATCAGAAATTGATAATGTCCAAGCCTAAGAAAGTCACTCCTGACTACATATAGAAACCCTCTAGGTGGAAATCTGAATGAGCCTTTATACTGTGAACGTGTCTCAAGTGATCACTGATGATTATTTAACAAATGCTCAGCTATCGCCAACCCAGACGTATTGACACATTTCTGTCAAATATCCAGATTTACTTTCTGAATATTGTAATCGTACAGCTTGATTCCTAAACTTTGGAAAATTAACATTTTTCATTTATCTTTTCTTTATATATATATATAATCCATTTATTAAAAGAATACGATAATGCCACTAAGATACAAATGGCTATTGGGAGAGAAAAAAAGGAAAAGACTTTAGAAGGAACTGGAAACCCAATCCTAAACAGAAAACAAGAGATAAATATCTACCCCCATTCAAAAGACTGGGGAGGAGTTTGGAACAGGAGTAGAGGCTTATCCCTTGGTTCCTGTTTAAGATTGAGTTTTCAGTTTCTTCTAAAGTCTTTTCCTTTTCTTGCACTTTCATTAGCCCCTTGCGTCTTAGTGGCATTATCAATGTTGGCAGGTGTCGATGATAATAAGTTGATTTTTTTTTATTTATCTTTCTTTTTTTTTTTATAATCACTTCATCCCAAACAATGCAATAATGCCACCAAGACGCAAATGGCTATTGGAAGAGAAAGAAAAGGAAAAAACTTTAGAAAGACCTGGAAACCCACTCCTAAACAGAAAACGTAACATAAACCTCTACTCATGTTCAAGAAGTTTATATGCAAGACATTATTTTTTTTTAAATTGAGTTTTAGATAAAGAGAGAAATAGCGTATATCACTTGAAAATATTTCAAAATATTTTTTCAGGATGTTTTACAAAATTATTTTTCTGTCTGAATTTCTGGGATAAAAAGTTTTTTTTTTGTTTGTTTTAAACTATTGTCCTCATCTTTGTTGTTGTTATCACACTTTGCCCGTTCACCCCTCCAGCCTTCATCAGGGGAATATCGATCCAAGTAATCTATAAGGAATTCCTAACTGAATCCTTTAAGCCTGAAGGGTATACAGTTCTCGTTCCACTTGCCATGTCTATGGATATCTGGTCTAGTTCTTATTTTTAATATTGTTCGGTTATTATTCGACCAGTTTCCACTGAGCACAAGTACACACTTTTCGGTCCAGGGATTGGACTCACAATTACTATGTCACCAAATTCAAGAACTAAGGCTTTTTAATCCACTACGACCCTGTATTACCCGGATCGATATACACCTGATGAAGGCAGAATAGCATAGCGGCTGAAACGTTGATAGCAACAAAAATGAAGACAATAGTCCGTTTGTAAAATAAATTATTTTTGTTGATATTTTGTAATACTACCCCTAAAGAGAGAGAGAGAGAGAGAGAGAAGGAAGGACTGAGACAAGAAGAATCTGTATTTTTTTTAAAGAGATCATCTTTAGACTGAAAAAAAAAAATTACAGAGCCTTCTTTGATGAATTTCATCTCAACATGAAGAAACTGATTAGACAACTGGAAAGGATGAGTATAAAAATAAGTAGAGGCAATAGTATTATTCAACCAATGAAACATGTTTGAATGATGAAGATATACTGCAAAAAAATATACATAGTTTTTAAAAAATACTTTCAATTTCAAATATATTGTAAATTAGTAAATTATGTAATTAATTTGAATTTTCGAAAACTAAAGTAAAAAAATTATTAGCTTCTTAAAGAACATAGCAGCAGCTGTAATCATCCCAAGTTAAAAATGCATTTTGTTTTTTTTTTACTTCAGAGAGTGAAATCAAAATTGAGAGATGTTAATGATTATTATCGGAAAAAAAAAGATTTTTTAAGGAAAGAGTTCCACCCACTCGTTTTGGAAACGAAATGTTACATTTCTCAAAATTGCTTTTAAATTTTTAATAAAATAAAATTATAAGCCAATCAATTATTAAATAAAGAAAATGATCAACATCAGAGGGGAAAAAAAGTAAACTAATTGGTGTTTATTTTTTATATGCATTTAATTTTACTTTATAATCCATTTCACAGGACATCTTTTTATTTTTCAATAGTCTTCCTCCTCCAGCATCAAAATTTCTACAACACTGTAAGCAAAATGCAGTCGTAAAATACTTCCTCTTTAATCTTATTAAATGTTTATTATATGCAATATGGTTCGTTTGATAATAAATGTTTCGAGGGGGCGATATCGAAATTAAAAGTTAATATGTCACGAGCTATCAATTTGTTTTTTTAAAGCTCCAGTCTTCAAATGATGAACGATTGAATTTCGTTATTCTGTGTACTTTAACGTGTAAACAAAGTAGAGAAAACGTGAGAAGGAGGGTGAATAATTAATAATAATAATAATAATATGCAACAACAAATAATGGTGTGTAGATGTTGTGTTTGTCAACTGACATACTTCCTTCCTACCTCTTCTTATAAGTTTTTAGTTTTCCCTACCACTCATTATTTAAAACAGTGATGGCGGGTAGAATCTAAGGAGCGATAGTGTATCATCAGTCGACTATTCGTTTCTGGAAGTCTACTTTGTTTCATAAACAAGAAAAAGTATCTTGTGAGAGTCTCCGGCCGACCCAACCAAGGTGCGTATAGGTTAAATGTCATGTTTACTTCATCATTGCCACGTGCCAACAACTGACCAGGAAAAGACAAAAAGCTATTGAAGAACGGGAAAGATAGAAGCTTAAAAAATCCAATGTAACGATCAAATCCAGCTTTTAACTCGCGTATCTTTCAACCAAAACTATATCCACCTCCCAAAAAGAGGAAAAAATATATTATTTTTTTTTAAACATTTAAGGATACTTTGTTTTTAAATAAGTGACCAATAAATCTTGGCGCGGATTTCAGTGGTGTTTATAAAAAAAAAAAAAAATAGAACACAAGATTTAATATTCAGAGAACACGCAGTGACATTTTTTTAAATCTTATTCGATACCTTCAGAATCACTTTCTGCTTTTTGTCTTCTTCCTCTTGTAGCTTGTTTCCGAAAGCTTTTCTTAAACTCGAATTTACAAGGCGTGGGTTCAAGCTCTTTGACATCGGATTCAGCCATACTGTTTATGTGGGCTTGTATCGGACGTTCTGATTGGCTAAATCCGCCGTCAGCCAAAGCGTTGACCAATTACGATCGGTGTTACAAATCAACAACAAACAGCACGTTTTCTCCAATGTCGGGTGACAAAGGTCCAGTGGATTTCAACGTGTGTGTTGTGATACCGGCTGGAGGGTATGGAGAACGCACCGGGGTTACGACCCCCAAACAGTTCTGGCCCATTATGGACAAACCGTTGATTGCTTACACATTAGAATCATTTAACAGGCAAGTATTTTTTTTTTCTTTTCTTTTTCTAAGGCTCCACAACGACTGCGTGTGTGTGTATGTGTACGTTTTTAACTCTGAAAAGAGACATAAAGACTTCTTTTTTTTTTCAAAGTCCCATAGTAAAGCATTGAAATAATTTAGATTTTACAAGTACATAGATGTAAAGGTAAAAGATCTTTGAAATCGGCCTGGATAGTGATAATCGCCCATTTCCAAGTTTTAGCCGGTGCCCGGAATGGAACCTCACGACCGTCTGCCCAATGCTCGCGTGTGTTTATTTCTTGAAGGACGGAATTTTGCAATTGGATTTATTTTCTATCGGATTATATTTGTTGTAATTTCTAAAATTAAGTTTTTATTTATTTTTATTTAAAATTAAAAGTTGTTTTCCCTTAGGCTTTGCTGCTTTAATTTCATCTTGGCAAAAAAATAAGTGAGGTTGAGTTTTTTATTTTTTTATTATTGGGAATATGAAAATCACAAACCATAAATTAAAAATAAAATTAATTAAATTTTTTTAAAAAAGCAACGAGGGAATGCAGTCTAGTCAGATTTTTTACAGTGGACAAATGTACATTGATTAAATAAATTATGCAATAATATTAATTTATTTTAATTTCTTTTAAAAAAAAATTATCTGTGTAGAAGACTAGATTTTTTTTTTCTGTGGGGGCCCATAAAATACCACAAATATTAACCTTTTTCATAAAATAAAGAAAATTATAATTCTTTTAATAATGGTTGATTGAGATCATTAAAAAAAAAAATACTTACTTTGTCAAGTCCAGTATTTTTTTTTTTTTAAATAATAAAAAAAAATCTCAACCCAAAAGAAAAAAGGTAGTAAAAATTGAATTTTTATATTTTAACAATTAAGAAAAATAATTAGGATTCTCAAAAATTATTTATTACTTTTAAAAAAACAATTCATAAGCTATTTTAGCCTTTTATTTTTATTTTTTATCAACTAATTATTATTTTTTTTTTTTTTTTTTATAAATTAAAATGAACCAAAAAATTTTAACACTCCCCTGGTTACCTATATGTTAAAATTTTAAGAATATATATTTTTAATAATTTATTTTTTTAATATTTTTATTTATTTATCAAACTCCTTTTATGAGCTTCTTGTGGCTATGTATATGCGTGTCTCCTTGCCTATTGTTTTGTTTTGGAATGTCAACAGACACCCCCCCCCTCTTCTCTCTTGCCTGTTATTTTCATATCTAGGTTCCTGCTTTTTCTCGCTTTTGTGTCTGTCTGTCTATCTATCTATCTATCTAGCCTAGTCTCTTTCCTGAACACGTGCTTTCCTTCCCACTCCCTTTATATATTGTTCTCTTTCTCTCATTGTGTTTATCTGCCCTTGTTTAAATGCATTCACTTTTTTTATTAATATTTTTCAATTTTCAGTGAGGTTTTTTTTTTTTTTTTTTTGCAGTGTTTAACTCTAGGCAGAGTATTTTATATTTTTATCTTCATTTTTTTTCTTGCACTTATTATTCTGTTTCTCATGGGTCTTTTTTTTTTTTCTTTTATTGACAATCGACATAGACATAAAAATTGTTTCTATTTGAATTTCACCTCCCACTCTTGCCAAAATACATCATTTTTAATTTAATTTTTTAAATAGATTTTTCACTTACACAATAAAAAATCTGCTACCTCCTACCTTTTGCTTCATTTTGAAAATTTAATTTACTCCTCTGTTAAACACTGATTCTTAGTTTTTAAAGAGCTACATTTCTTTTTGTATTTCATCTTTTTTTCTTTCTTTTTGCATAAAAATATTGTCCTTTTTTAATTTTTTAAAATTTACTAGAGTTTCATTAATTGACACATATGTCTTGTAAAAAAAAATAAATAAATAAAAATTGCAGATTTCTCCTTTTTTTTTTTTTTTCTTTGTTGTCCTTATGAACCACGTCGACAAATTAAATTTTGATATAGATAGGCAAAAAAAATAGAGAAAATAATTTCCTCACAAAAATAAAAATAACTTTTACGAACTACTTGGAGATGTTTTATTTTTATTTTTTTAATAAATGAATGAATTCTGGAAAAGACTTTCTTTTTACTTGTAATAAACGAAAGAAAGAAAAACCGAAATAGTAGTAAACTTGTTTCATCGTAGAATATTAGACAACCGTTGCTTGTAACTAAAATCTTTAGCTTCAAGACATTTTTTTGTGTGCATAAAAAATCAGAATTAATGTGTTTCTTTTTTGTCACAATCAATTTTAGTTCTGACCGCTTTGATTGGTCCATTCTGTCCACACCCACTGAGGACGTAACGCATGATGATATCGATTTGGGCCCACATGCACACAAATTGACATCGTTTCTTCTCTAATTTCTTCCTTTTTTCCCCCCTCTCTCTTTTATGTCTGCCCTTTTCTCCTCTCTCTTTTCTGTCTGTCCGTCTTTTTTCTTTCTTTCTTCCTTCTCTAGATGTATTTTTCATTTTTCCCCTCTCTGCTATAAAGAGAACACATGCGATTGAGCCTTTCTTTTTTTCCCCTTCTTCCTTTGCATAAATTTTTGTTTCCAACATGCTCAGTGGTTGTAACTAATACTACCATCATAGTTTTTTTCTTCATCATTTATTATTATTATTATTTTAACAATTTTCCTCCCAGATAAACATGGAGAAATGGTAGAATTAACATAAAATTATATTTTTTCCCATTGTTTTCTCCTCGTTAGGGATTCTGTTCAATCTTTTTTCCTCAATTTTTGAAGAGACGATCTATGATTCGTACGAGTGCTTATAAAAATATTCCATATAGGAATTTTTTTTATCTTTCACACTTTAGAAAAAAAATCTGACATTCTAATCTTTTTTCCATCAATGCCATTGAAATGACTTGTTTTTTTTTTTTTACTGACTGCGTGCCAGTGTTTAAAAAAAGCTAACATTTTTTTTTTACATTATGATTAAAATTGGTTTATGAAAAAAAAATTCGCACAAATTTTAATTAACAGAATTTTTTATCCATCTGAAAAATATATGTATGAAATCTTAAATAGAAATAGGAAAACATTAAAAAAAAAAAAAAAACGTACAAGTTTTTAGTTTCTTTACCGTGAACCTGGTTACATTTTTAATTTAAGTGTAACAATTATTACAGGACAAGTATTGATTGCTTTACTTACTGACTCATAATAAATGCTTGCATTTTATACGCAAAATGTACTAAGTATTATAGGACAGAAGTTAAAAAATAAATTAATTAGTCTTATTTCTGTCCCATAATAGATGTTACATTTGGCGGCAGATTTCATACACTATGATGTACTAAACATTATTGGACAGAGCGAGTATTGATTACTATCCCATAATAGTTGTTGCATAAACATTTCAACAACATAATTGTGGTACAGAAGTAATATTTTTCTAAGAATCTTTGCATGCAAATTTAAATCACGTCAAAACAAAGTAGTTTAAGAACTCAAATTTTCAAAGGGAAAATTGGGCTTCCATATTTTCAAGATGGTGAATACAAGATCTGTATCAAAAAGTATCAGTACTGATGCTATCAAAAGAAAACTACAACACAAATCAATTCAGCATTTAATCTCCTTCAAGGTAGTCCCCTTCTGAAGCCAAACACTTTTTCCAACATTGTTTCCATTGATAGAAGCCGTACTGAAACTCCTTTTTGGGGGACAATGAGCAGCCACCCCTTCATATTCTCTTGGCCTGCCTCTATACCTTAAAATCTTGTTCCTTTCAAATAGAATTTGATTTTTGAAGATGAAAGAGTTTCAATGGGTGAAATCTGGAGAATATGGTGGTTGTCATTCCGGGGGGTGGGGAAGTTGTGCTGAGCCAAGAAATTGTTGCACAAGCCATGGTCACTGATGGAGGCTCTGTGGTAGGGTGAGACGGATGCACGAGACACACTTTCTTTTCAAGAACTGATATGATCAACATAATTGAGAATGTCACAACTTACAGTGTGACAGTTCAATGTCAGTCTGTGTCAAACAGCTTCATCTGTGTCATTTAGTTCTGTTACCATAGCAACAGTCCCAATACTTTTTGATCAGACAATATATATATATATATATATATATATAATCTTTAAAAATGACAATTGGAAAAATTCTTAGTCCTCACCGACATGTTTCATCTTCCAACTTTATCAAGGTAAGCCATGAAAGCTAAGTGGTTTGTAGCCGTAATGACATTAAATAAAGTAAAATTAAAAATTTAAAAAAAAAAAAAAAAATGGCGACACTCCTGCGTAACCCTCTTTCTGGATATTGGTAAATTCCTTTTTACCAAGAGTTTTTTTTTTTTTTTTTTCTCCATGTCGACCATATAGATATCCCTGAATAATTCTGAAGATGACAAATTGGTATAAATATGACAATTTCGCTTTCATTGTTTGCCTTGATAAAGTTGGAAAGACAAAACGTGTCGGCAAGAACTAAGAATTTTTTCCAATTGACATTCTTAAGCACACGCACATACATACATACATACATATATATATATATATATATATATATATATATACATACACACACGTGCGCGATAACCAGTGTGTGACACTTTTTCAACTTTACTCCTAGGGACTGTAGCCCAACATATCATACCATTTTTGAATTGGGCTGACTCCATGAGCAGTTAAAAACATTCTGGGTCTGAGGCTTCAATCCTGAAATTTTGAATTTTCAAATTTTTATTACTACAGTTGTTTTGGGCCTTTTTTTTTTTTTTTTTTTTGATTCTCTGATTGTTTGCGACAATTTTCTTTTTTGTTTTTATATAATTGTAATTTACAACTTGGAAATAATCAATTAATTGCAAAATCCACCAAAAATCATCCATGGAATAAAAATAATTGTTTGTACGGAAAGTAAGGACCTACGTACATCGAATTGTCTTTAAATTAAGCGACAGCAGAAGAATTATTGTTGAACTTTTATAAGGTAAGCTTAAATATTAATGCAATACTTAAATGCAGCCATCAATTTTGAGTTCTTCTGTAGTTTATTATTGCCTATTGCATACGGCAATACTAGGCCTTGTAAAAAGAAATCTTCGCCAACAAAGTACCAGATTGCAATAAAAAGAACCAAGGCTGCAGCGAGGAAAAAGTCCCGTCCAAATGAGAACCCAGATCAAATGGCAGCCAAGAGAGCTTCTAATTCTGAGTATATGCAAAGACTTAGGGAATCTCAAATTCCTGAACAAGCCGAAGGCCCAATAAAGAGTCCTCCACAGGAGCTAGCTTTAATTGCCACCTGATAAAGCTACTTGTAAGCTAATATATATATATATGTATATATAATCTCATAATTAAGTAATTCATTATCTAGAAGAAACCTCAACAGAATGCAGAAAGCACTGAACTGCCATTTTGTCCTATATTTGGGACTCATCTGCAGTGCGCATCCACTACTGAGAATTGAACCCGGACTGTTACGATACAATGCAAGCATCATGCCAACAGGCCTCGGTGATGAAGAGGTTACTAATTAGACTTGATATAGTGCTGCTCTTCACAAATTCCGTGGTGTAACTCATCTGAGTTTCCCTTACCAATAGGTTTGTGCCTCCACTAGTCACAACTAATATCCCCAAGCCACTCCATCCAGAGCATTAGAAGCTGGTTCAAGCAAGGATATAGGATATACAAGTGATGGAAATTATTAGGAGGACTTGAGATAATCATAATTAAGTAATTCAGATCATATATATATATATATATATATATATATATATATATGCAAGTTTCATTAAAAACGACAGACAAGGTACTACGGTTAAGTTTTTTATTTAAGCTTTCTTGTGTACGAACAAGAGCTTTCTTTGCTGGACAAAGGGGGTGTAAGAACTCTCCATTATGGTTTATTTTTCCGAGCGCTTTCGGCTATACCTTTAGCCATTATCAAGGATGATTTGATTTTTCAGCTTAATTGAGTGTGTGCGTTATGTATAAGCCACAACGTGCTAACCGTATTCGGAAATTAAAACACCCCTACTACACACTAAGACATACACATAATGCACACACTCAATTAAGCTGAAAAATCAAATCATCCGTGATAATGGCTAAAGGTATAGCCGAAAGCGCTCGGAAAAATAAAACATTTGGACAGTTCTTACACACCCTTTGTCCAGCAAAGAAAGCTCTTGTTCGTACACAAGAAAAATTAAATAAAAAACTTAACCGTAGTACCTTGTCTGTTGTTTTTAATGAAACTTGCATAAAAGAAGGATTGCTGCCTAAATATACAACTATATATATATATATATATATATATATATATATCTGTCTGGGGTTCTGAACATCCCTTTCAACATAATTTCAATGAAAATACAAATTAAATAGCATATATATCTTTTATTTTTATATTTTTTCTCCTCGGTAATTCTACAATTTAAAACTTAATAGAGATTTGATTTAGATTTCTAAATAGGTAATTTTTCATTTTTTACTTTTAATTTTAATTTCAAATTTTATAAATCTTTTAATATCTATGATAACCTTGCTTAGTTGTCAAATTTTTCGAATCACCCTATACTTGTATTTTGATTGGTCATTCTAGCTTATGTAACAGCGTTTACTCCTAGCTAAGGATCGTTAATTAATTTGAAACTTTTAAAACCATTTATTCTATATTCTACACCATCACTTGATAAGACACCAGAAGTGTTGAAACAAAATGGCTATTTTTGTCGTGATTTTATAACATATTTATGTTGTAATATTCAAATAAAGAATTATATATATATATATATATATATATATATATATATATGATGGTTGTATCAGTGTGCCATGCTTGAATTCCAGCCAAATTCAGTATATTTGCTTTTGCATAAATACCATTAGGAGAGGTATGTAAGCATGTCTCTTCCTCCAGTTTTGGGTTAAGTAGCTGAGGCGACTGGGCTCTGTAGCCTTGGTTGGCAACTCATCTGGGAGAAGGAAAACTGAATTCAAACTTGAAGAGGGTTGTCTGGAGACTTTGTGGCACTGTCCACCATATCTCTGCTATCATTTCTTCTACAAACTGGCTGGTTCTACACAAGCCTTTACCAAATCGTGTGTGGGTTGTCTGACAGGTCGGTTCTAAAAAGGAACTCTTCGCTTCTCATCCTTTGAAAACTCAATGGGAGAGTTCATGATATGTAATGATAAAAACGAATTCCCTATCATCGTGTGTAAGTCGGAAAACAATGTTCATTATCAACTAGGCAAAGCTACTTAAATCGTAAAAGAAAAAAGAGATGCAGAAAGTACATGCATGACTGCGAGTTTCACGTTTAGGCAACGTTTAATCCTTCCGTGATCGCTTGCACTTGGGGATCACTTAAACATGAAAGTAACAGCCGTGCGTATGTTTTTTATATTTGTTATAACTTACATTATTCGGGCTATTGTCCTCATCTTTGTCGCCATATTTATTACATTTCGGCCGTTGTACACTCCGGCCTTCTTCAGGTGGTTGGAATGTCGAACTGAACCCTTTATTTCGCTCACTCAGATAGATTGTTCTAGTTTCACGTACCATTTTTTTAATGGATGTCGGTTATCTCCTGTTAATTCCCCTCTCCAAGTTCTCCACCGCCTGAACCGGGTATTGAACTCACACTCTTTGGGCACTGTCACTGGATCAAACCAACGCCTTTATCCACTGTGCCATGTGTCCTTGAGGCGTTGTATTTACGTTATTCTAACTATTGTCCTCATCTTTGTCGCCATATTTATTATGTTTCAGTTGTTGTACACTCCAGCCTTCTTCAGGTGATTGGAATGTCAAACTGAACCTTTTATTTTGCTCACTGGGGTAGACTGTCCTCAAGGACACATGGCACAGTGGATAAAGGTGTTAGTTAAATCCAGTGACGGGACCCAAAGAGTGTGAGTTCAATACCCAGCTATGACAGTGAAGAACTTTCAGAACTTAACAGGAGTTAACTGATAACTGACATCCATTAAACGTGGCACATGAACTAGAACAGTGAGCAAAATAAAGGGTTCAGTTCAACATTCCAACCACCTGAAGAAGGCCGGAGCGTACAACAGCCGAGACGCTGTAATAAATATGGCAACAAAGATGAGGACAATAGTCCAAATAATGTAAATAGTGTACATAATACCTCATCTCAAAAATATAGACAGATATTGTTTTTACTTGTATATCCTTTTGTCATTTTGAATTGAATTAAAGTTCAGAGTTATTGGTATGTATGTCATCAAAACAGCCCTGTTGTCACTGTTGAATGTATACTTGCTTGACACTTTGTCAGTACCAATGTAGTTGAGACTTTGTAATTGCAGATGCCAATTATAATACACCATTGAACAATACTCGTATCAAACATCTTAGAATAATACTCGTACTAATAGTACTTCGTATAGTGAAATAGCATAGAGAAGAAATGGAGATCAATAACGTATAGGGGGTGGAAGAGAATAGCAAACACGGTAATGGAGGATAGAATCGGATAGCAAAACACATCTAGATGTCACACAGCTTCCTCTATATATGCATTTCTGCTATGGTTACTGATATGGTCCAGGTTAGGACCAAGGAAGAACAATACGAACACAAAAGTAGAAATAACGGAAATATATTACACGGAATAATAATACAAGATGTGGAAGGTGTTAGTATGACTGTCAGTCTGGTTTGGAGTGAACTACTATCGGCTCGACTCGATTCGTCCCTCTCTCTTGAGAGGCGTACTATACATAGTGTTAGGAAGAGTTCATTCTGTAGTTATAGATAAGGACCCATAAGTTACATGATCTACCTAATTCTATAATGAGATCGCCTGTGTTTGTTTTACGTTCAAACACAAATGTCAGCAGTGACACTTTATTCCTATTATAACATTGGTATAATTAAAATTCACCTTGTTAATTATTCCGAGTAGAGCAAAAAAAAAATGTTTATTTTTCTCGTTTAATATGACAGCATCAAAACTTGTTTAACATGCCTTAACCTGTCCCACATATAATATACTCTGCCATAATACATGACGTTATCACACATAACGCAGGAAGACGTGCAAACAGTGAGACTTTGAGAGCTGATATTTACGGGGTAGGTTTGAGTGTGCTGAATGCCAAAATGTTAATGCAGACAGTATGCCATAAGAAACTTTTCTACTTTAGAATCAGAATGTCCATCTGATAAAATAATTATATAAATGTTATTACCACATAATTCTTTTAAGCAACTCGTTTATCAGTAACTGTACACAAATTTGATTAAATCGTAAACAATTCTGCGAACGACGACACAACTTAAGCACCTCCACAGATGTCTTAAAATCGGAAATGAAGCAACTCTGCAGGCATCAATGCAGCCTGAGCAACTCTGCAAGCAGCAGCACAGCTTAAGCAGCTCAAAATAGAGAAAAAAAGAAAGCATATAAAATGTACCCTTTAAAAAAAAGGGTTACAAAAGTAATTTTTTGCGAGAGTTCACTATATGTAATGATGACTGAAAACATTCTTAATGATTCAAAAACAAATTTGCTATCGTGTTGCATCAGTTGGAAAACCAGGTTCAGTGTCAAGTAGGCAAAACTAATTAAACAGGAAAAAATTGTATATGCAGAAAGTACATGCATGATTGTGAGTTCCACATTTGGGCAATGTTTAGCCCTTAACTGATCCCTTGCACCTGAGCTGCGCGTAAGCATGAAACTGGCAGCCATGCATATCTGTTTTGTCTTTTGGAATTTAATTAAAGTTCAGAGTTATTGGAATCATTAAAATTCACCTTGATAATTATGTCAAGTAGAACAAGTGTTTATTTTTCTTGTTTAATATCGTAATATCAAAACTTGTTCAACACTTTATGCCCTCCACCCTTTTAAACAATAAGCAGGCAAGGTGGAGTTCTGGATAGCAGCTCGGATTGAGGAATCAGAAAGAGTTTGAATTCCACTCGGATCCATTACATTCACTTACATGCTAATACCCTTGGGGAAAGGTATGAATCCTCTTCTTTTCCACGCCCCCAGCTATGGGTAAATAGCAGGAAGGACCAGGTTCTATAGCCTTGGATGGCAACTGATCTACCCCAGAAAGAAATCGTAACCTACTGTGGGAAAGTCGTTGTGATTTGGGATGCGACCTGTGCGGATACATTTTTGGCCGGTAATTTGATCAGGTCCGTGGTTGAGCCGGGGGTCCATCGCCCGAGACGCAGAGATAATAAAAAAAATAGTTAAATATTCTTCTCTTACTGATAGATTTTTTTTTTTTTTTTTAACTCTTGTGGCAGTGGAGACTTCAGGGGTTATTGCCCCTCGTTCGATGGCGTTTCCTCGGAGGATTGGCGCGATTGCGTCTCTATTAAGGGACAAACCTCGCGAAACGGAGTAGCTCTTGCAGCGTGTCTCACTGGCGATGGTTCAAGGTAATGCTTTCTTCATCATTGCAGCTGGCAGAGGATAGAAAGAAAATTGTTTATAGTTGTGTTGTTCTGGAATGGTCAACTGAACTTTGTTTCAATAATAGCATTCTTCTATGTCAGAATAACAAAATATCATCTTTAACGGTGGATATCTTTGTTTCATGTCTCTATAACCACTCTGAAGATGGCAATGGGAGTCAAAAGCTTAGGACCAACATAATTTTAAGGAAACAGTAGAGAGAGAAACTAGATCGGGAGGTCACAGTAGCATGAACGATCAGCATTCTCAACTTAGAGCTAAGTACATTCTTACTCTTCAAAGTAGAGTCCCAAAAAAAAAAAACCTTAGAGGATTCCAGTAAGATATCTTTAATCATTTCTAAGATACAATGGTTCAAAGCTTAATCTAACATTTGGACAATTTTGCTGTTACACCCTGTGTGTTATATATATATATATATATATATATATATATATATAATATATATATATATATATATATATATATATATGTATGTTGAGTATAAAAGTAACAGTTGCTATGGTTACATTTATATATATTATAACAGCCTCACCTGAACGAGAAACTGTAGACAGACTTTTTTCCTCTATTTAACCCATATATTCAGTAGTGTTGCAAGAAACTGGTTCATTTCCTGATAAAGACTATTTAGAATTATTTCAAATAAAAAAAAGTACATTTTACGTATATATATATATATATATATATATATATATATATATATATATATATAAAGAAATGCATAACATCTGTACCTGTAAAGCGAGGGCATCTGCTTGTTTCTATGAGGGTAGAGGCAGTTCCTCCACCTCTCCTGTACATGCTTTTTGGATGTAAAGAAATATCTCCAACTCGCATGCAAATTAAAGAAATCAATTGTTAGTTTTCATCAATAACTGACGGATCTATCTGCTTGGCAGGAAGGTAAAAAAAAAAAATCAATATTGAAAATGAATTTTCAGGAATCCGAGGCTGTCAGTTATTCCATTCAAATAATAGTTTTCATATTCTCTCTCTCTCTCTCGTCATTTCCGTAATTTTCTTTTCTTATATTTTTTTTTTTTTTTTAAATTACATTTCAATAAATATAATTTTTATATGCTTCCTTCCAAGCAGTTATTGCATTCTCTGCCTGTTTCTTGAATGTCAAGACTTGAAGATATAACCAACCTTAAATCTATTACTTTATTATATTGTCTTCTGACATATTTTTTTACTTATGTTTTTTATTCATTTTTTTATTTCTATTTTTTTTAGTTATATTTTTTTTTTTAATTATATATAATTTTTTTTTTTTTTTTTTTTTTTTGCTGCTGTGAAATAATCCTGACTCAGCAGGAGAACCTACCTGCCTTGTAGTTTTCGGAACCCAGTTTACCATCTTCTATTAAACAAAAAATATGTTAGTCCACTGCATCGGGCGACACAATTTATTTTTGACAGTATCCATCTTTTAAATTTATAAATCTACCATTTGTTCGCGCATTGAATACTGCCGCCATAGCTGGTCTGTCACTTTTGCTTATCTATTTAGAGATTTTTAATAAAATTTAAAGTATCTGCCATGTTATTACTCCTGACCTGGCATCTCAGCTTTAGTCCCTATACCACCACCACCACATCTTCTCAGTGCCTTTTCTATAAATATTTTTATGGCAATTGTTCTGATGTACTCTTCTCTTTGGTTCTTTGATTTTATGAACTTTAGTATCATACTGTGTGTCTTCTCACCAGACTTATTCAATCAGCGGGGCGATTCTGAGAGAATTAGAAGTCCTACCAGGATTTATTATTGGTGAATACAATCTTAACAACATGACATATGCAGATGACACAGTGTTGGTAGCAGACATGGAAAGGAAACTAAAAAAAAAAACTTCTACAGAATGTAGTGAATGAAAGTGAGAAGAAAGGATTTAACATCAATTGCAAGAAGACAGAATGTATGGTTGCTAGCAAAAGGGTCAACCCAAAATGCAAATTACAAATTAGGGATACCAAAATCAAACAAGTACAAAAATTTAAATATCTAGGAAGTGTTTTAACAGAAGAATGGAATGTGAACATTGAAATCTAAAGCTAAGCAGAGAATTAAGAGAACAATTTCATTAGAAACAAAGAAAAGAGTAATGAACTGTTGTGATATTAGTCCTCCTATATGACAGTAAATGCTGCACAATATCCTCAAGGATGAAGAGATTTGAAGCAAGAGAAACATAGTTTTACAGAAGGATGCTGAGGATACCATGAACTAGACATCTAAACAATGACAGTCTTAGAGGACATTGAAACAAAAAGGAAACTTATACTTAGCATCAAGAAGAGACAGTTAAAATTTTCTTAGTTGTTCACTATTTACGTTATTCTAACTATTGTCCTCATCTTTGTCGCCATATTTATTATGTTTCAGTTGTTGTACACTCCAGCCTTCTTTAGGTGGTTGGAATGTCGAACTGAACCCTTTATTTTGCTCACTGGGGTAGACTGTCCTCAAGGACACATGGCACAGTGGATAAAGGCATTGGTTAGATCCAGTGACAGGACCCAAAGAGTGTGAGTTCAATACCCGGTTAAGGCAGTGGAGAACTTGGAGAGGGGAATTAAGAGAAGATAACTGATAACTGACATCCATTAAACATGGCACGTGGAACTAGAACGGTCTACCCCAGTGATCGAAATAAAGGGTTCAGTTTGACATTCCAACCACCTGAAGAAGGCTGGAGCGTACAACAGCCAAAACGTTGTAATAAATATGGCAACAAAGATGAGGACAATAGTTTGAATAATGTAAATAGTGTACATAATACCTCATTTCAGAGATATAGACAGATTCTTTGTTGTTGCTCCAATTGGAATGATGAATGCAATCATCTGAACTACTAATCGTCAGTGTCTGTTAAGAATGAATTAAGAGTACACTAGTATACAACAATGTCGAATACAAAGGGCAGTAAATTAGCAAGGAAAACTCCCTCTCGACCAACCCCAAGAAACTGAGCTCCATAGAAGAAACAAGAGAAATGGAAAAAAAATGATGCATTCTTGGTGACCATGTGCGCTATACACAGGTAAATCTTTTCTACGGGACTTAAGATTCATATAAAAATCATTCAGGGGTTATGCCATAAAAACAAATTGATAGAGGAACAATTTTTCAAAAAAAGAAAGAGGGGTTATTGAAAAACCAAAAAAAAAAAGCTCTTTACAGCTTGAAGAAAGAAGGCTTAGTGAATTCAACACCCACAGGACAGATTGCAGGCAAGAGAAACAAAGGAAAATAGTTCAGTTGACAAGTCTAAACAAATGGATGGAGGAACATGTGCCACAGACATAAAGGCTGGTCATAAAAGACAGTGAGTAAAGACTGAAGGAAGATGTGGAGAGGCATGAACATCCATATCCTGAAGAGACAAGGCACTTAGAGAAATTCTTTCTAACAGGTTTCTCTTGTCAATTCCTACTTTACCGTAAAGCAAAGAGAGATTATGGTGGTTGAAATGGTAATATTAGACATTTCCTTATAAGAATTTGACTTGAATTCAAACTTTGCTCTCCGATTCCTTTATCTGAGCCACTGTCCATTACAAGTGAGAGATTCGGATTTGGAAAGGCAGTGGCCATATTAGAATAATGATGAATTTTTTTTTCCAAATATAGATAGGCTTTTACATAGTTTTTGATAACGGATATTTTTTTTTCTAGCTTGCAGTTAAAAGAAAAATGGGAAAAAATATTTTTTTTATCCTGTTAAGTAAAAGTTACCTTTTCGACTTTTATAATTTCTTCTGATTCTGCGGATTGATGTTTTATTTGGTCGTATTTTATAAGCATTGATCTCTACTATTTGGACTGTTCAAATACTGATCAGAAAGAAATGAAAAATCAAGCGAATCATGATCACAAAACCTATAACCTATTAGGGTCATAAGAGCAGCACATTAACTGCAGCCACAGTAGTGTTTCCTGGGCAAGATAGTCTGACAGAGCCCAACCCTCTCCAGGCTGGTTTAAATTCAATGTTTTTCCTTCTCTTATATTTATGCACATTTACATGTTTTTCATCGTTCTCAGCTCGTTTCCAATGACTGGTTACCAAAGTAACTACTTCGATCTCAAGTCTAACCTACCCACATTGTAATTTGATCTTAGGTAGACGAGATCAATCAGGCATCAGGCAGGATGAGTCTAAAATGGAGGTGATGTCGCACAAGCGTAAAAAGAAATAATTAAAAACCGGAAAAAGGTTCGGGTATGTTGAAAGAAAGCAGATCAACTTTTATCAGTCTGTTCTATACAGGAATTTCCTGATGAATCTTAATTTGTTCATTTAATGATTGAATAAGCTTGTGGAGAGTTCTACGACAATCCATAGAAATTCCCCTATCACATCGTTAAATGTTTGAGCTGAACAACTTTAGCAAAATATTGCAATGACAATCATAGATATGAATGCTGGTCGTTGTCTTTAAGAAGTAAACCAACTGGGAGTCAATCGTAGTCTGGATCAGCGAGTCAGGGTTAACGATTCTTTCCTTAGCTGCATGTGCTTCGCCAGGGCTACATACAGTTTTGGATTCGGGTTTCCTTCTTCTAGACCGGTTGACACTGTCCTATTTATCCATAGATAGAGAAGATTTAGATTCATACCTTAAGTGAATGTAATGAATAACTGGAATCCAAAAGCTGTCCAGTTCCTCAATCCGAGCTGCAATCCATTACCTGACTATGCACCTGTATAATTTATACTCTCTTTAGATCTCTGCTTGGGGTGCATCGTGTAGTGAATATGAAATTGAGAATAAAATTGGAATAATGAAGACAATTTCAGATTTTTCAAGAAATGCCATAATTAAACATAAAATGCTCGCTTGATTGCAGACAGGCCATTTATGGTGGATTTTTTTTGTTGTTTCCTAAAAAATAACTGGGGAAAAAGTAAATATCAACTGTATGATAAAATGAAAAGAATGGGATAAATTCTTTCTTGTGGTTTGTTTTGCGGAAAGTGTCGGGGTTGGTGACAGCTTGTGGGGTTGAGAAAAATATTGGAAATGTTGAGTCAGCAGCCATTGTGTGCTTAACTGGCATTGTCACCTTCTAAAAAGATTCTCTTTTTTTTTTCTTTTTTTCTCATTTACATTTTTTTTCATTCATTTCTTGGTTTTGAGCTTCCAAATTGTGTTTCTATGGACGTCTTTTATTGCTTATTTTTCTTTCTTCATGTCTGTTTCTCTTTCCTTTTCCTTTTCAATTTTATTGCTTTCGCTCTCATTCAGTTTTTTCTTCACCTTCTTTCTCGTTTCTCCCCCTTTCTCTCTCTCTCTCTCTCTTTTCCCCTCAGAACTTCTCTACTCTTGGCTCTATTTGTCTCTTCTCATCCAACACTCCCCCCCACTTCTCCCTCCTATTCTCTTTACCTCTCCATCTATTTCCTCCCACTTCTCCTATCGAGGGTGGGAAAAATAATTTTAAATAGAATGAAAAACCAAACAATTAAAAAATTTGTTATAGAAATATATTACAAATCTGAAAAAAAAAAAAAATGAATTGGATTTGATCGGGAATGCTAACAATACGCCAAATAATAAATATACATTTTTTTTTTTTTCTCGCCAGTAGCACAACTCTTACAATACAATCTTTACCAGCATTCAATGTATGAGAGATATATATATATATATATATATATATATATATATATAACATTCTTTTTATAGATACAAGTATTTAAGTAAAAACTGTTTATAATAAACAGTATTAAATAACATTTACCGGCCTGAATATCCGAGAAATTTTCATAAAAAATATTCGTCCTTCGACAGGATTCGAACCTGTATCCTATACGGAACTGTCATATAGCCTGACATGCCTTAACCAATTCGTCACTGAGGATCATTCGGTTGGTATGGTCGAATTTACTGCTTATAAACTTCAATCTTCCATGAATCTCTCACATACATTCATATCTGCTCATGGCATATCAAATGTAAACAAATGACGTCACACATGAAATGGACAAAGTCCGACAATTATTTAAAGACATTTTTTATGCTTTACATTCTTTCTATAGATACAAGTATTTTAAGTAAATGCTCTGTTTATAATAAACAGTATTAAATAACATTTACTGGCCTGAAAATTTCTCTGACATTCAGGCCGGTAAATGTTATTTAATACTGTTTATTATAAACATTTATAGACATTTTTTATGTTTATAAAAAGAACATATAAACATAAAAAAATGTCTTAAATAATTGTTGGGCTTTGTCCATTTCATTATATATATATATATATAGGTCTCCTAATAATACAGTGTTTATCTCTGAACCAAAATTTATTTTCACAGATTATGATTTTCCTTATCTATTTGTATAAATTTAAACTAATTTTAATAGGTTTTCTTTTCTTGTCTCTTTTCCTCTCACTTTGTCATAGATTCAGTTGGTGTCGTTTTACAAAATCCCTGGCAAAAATGATAGAATCTCTGTCCTTTGATTTCCATCTTATATTTTATTTCATACAAAATGAATAATTTGCAAATATGATAGGAAAAAGTTTTTTGTTCACAAACTAAATAATAAACTGTCTTCATGAAACACACCCCAAATTAAAAGCAGTTATTTTAAGTAATGGGATGATTTTCCCCCCGGGGTCAAATAAAGAACAAAAAAAATGCCAGCAAATAATTAAAAATGCTTTCACAATTTTTTCTGATGGCTTGAATTGTCTGAGGCAAGAACTTTGCTAACACACACACACACACACACACACAAAATATATATATATATATATATATATATATATATATATATATATTTGTGTATTTAGGCAGCAATCCTTCTTTCAAGCACATTTCATTAAAAACGACTGACAAGGTGCTTTTATTTAGTTTTTTATATAATTTCTCGTGCGATCTAATAAAGTTTTTCTTTTCAGAGGATAAATTATATAAAAATTGTCCGAATGTTCTTTTCCGAGCGCTTTCGGCTATACATTTAGCCATTATCAAGGATTATATTTCAACTGTTAGAATTAGAAATAGTTTGTGTGTGTTTTATAAAGTGATTCATTTTTTTGTTTCAAAACACGGTCAAGATATTATGTCCATGTTCAAAGTTAATATTATTAAGGGTTGGTTTGTTTAATTTTATAATAAGGCTTCCATTATTTTTAGCCTTTTTTTGCAAGTGGATGATGCTATTATATTAGTGTTGTCGACAAGTATATTCCGAATAGTGTCCGGTAGGTCTCCATGAATATTTAAATGAGATCTAATTGAGCTATTGTCAGAAAGGTGTAGGGTTAATCTGCGTGTTAAACGATTTGTAGTGTGGCCTATATAATTATTTACGAAAGTTGATTCTTGAGGAATACAATTCCTTAATGGACATTTGAATTCGTAAATATTTGCTCTATTTAATTTTGTTGTAGGAGGTGAATTATTATTTTTAACTATAAGGTTACAAGTTTTAAATTTCTTATAATAAATAATTAATCTAATTTTTTTGCTATTATCAACTGGTGCTATGTATTTTTTTATAATGTTATTCATTCGGCATTCATCCTGTTTGTAGTTATCGTTCATCTGATTTTTATAGAAAATATTAATATTATTGTTTATGTTTCGATTCTCGCCGTTGCTATTAGTTACTTTGGACAAGAAACGCCTAATGTGGAAATCCAACAATTGATTAGGAAATATATATATATTATGTGTGTGTGTTTCTTCCAACTTCCCTGAATATCAATTAATGAATCCACTTTGTCATGGATGATATTTATTCTGTTGTATTCTCTCATCTTTTTCTTCCTTTTTAATTTTTTTATCAACTCTCTCTCTCCTTTCTCTCTCTTCCCCCTCCTCCTCTCTCTTCCCCCTCATCTCTCTCTCTTCCCCCTCATCTCTCTCTCTCTTCCCCCTCATCTCTCTCTCTCTTCCCCCTCATCTCTCTCTCTCTTCCCCCTCATCTCTCTCTCTCTTCCCCCTCATCTCTCTCTCTCTTCCCCCTCATCTCTCTCTCTCTTCCCCCTCATCTCTCTCTCTTCCCCCTCATCTCTCTCTCTTCCCCCTCATCTCTCTCTCTTCCCCCTCATCTCTCTCTCTTCCCCCTCATCTCTCTCTCTTCCCCCTCATCTCTCTCTCTTCCCCCTCATCTCTCTCTCTTCCCCCTCATCTCTCTCTCTCTTCCCCCTCATCTCTCTCTCTCTTCCCCCTCATCTCTCTCTCTCTTCCCCCTCATCTCTCTCTCTCTTCCCCCTCATCTCTCTCTCTCTCTTCCCCCTCATCTCTCTCTCTCTTCCCCCTCATCTCTCTCTCTCTCTTCCCCCTCATCTCTCTCTCTCTTCCCCCTCATCTCTCTCTCTCTTCCCCCTCATCTCTCTCTCTCTCTTCCCCCTCATCTCTCTCTCTTCCCCCTCATCTCTCTCTCTCTTCCCCCTCATCTCTCTCTCTCTCTCTTCCCCCTCATCTCTCTCTCTCTCTCTCTTCCCCCTCATCTCTCTCTCTCTCTCTCTTCCCCCTCATCTCTCTCTCTCTCTCTCTTCCCCCTCATCTCTCTCTCTCTCTCTCTTCCCCCTCATCTCTCTCTCTCTCTCTCTTCCCCCTCATCTCTCTCTCTCTCTCTTCCCCCTCATCTCTCTCTCTCTCTTCCCCCTCATCTCTCTCTTCCCCCTCATCTCTCTCTCTCTTCCCCTCCTCCTCTCACTTCCCCCCTCTCCCTCCCCCCTCTCTCGTCAGGCCTTCATGGCTAAGGACCACCATGCCACCTACATTGGGCTGGCCCATCCTCCATCTTCGTTTCATTGGTATGGTGGATGTTCCACTCAGACTGCTTCTTCCCCAGAATTGTTACATTGTACAACAGGCGACACTTCAGAAGCTGCTTCCCTGATCCCTACAATCTTCGGTTTCTTGAAGCAGATGGTCACCTCTTATCTATCCTACATATTCACATGATATGCACCTCTTACTTCCCTCTTTATCCTTACGCAATCCTTGTTTTGTAACCCTCTACCTTAAGTGGCTCTTGGGCCTTTTATTGGGTGAACAATAGCTCAAAATAGTCTCAACACTATTTGCTTTAATAATATAAATTGCAAAGTGATTATTCATTAGATTTTTTAGTTATAAGAATTATTTTATATTTACAACATTCTAAAAAACTAATGCAATATTTTTCATTTTACTAATATATAAGGAAATATGAAAACAATTATTTATATAAACATTTACTAAATTATTATTAAAGTACATGCAACTATTATAAGGAAATCCTTATTTACCATTTTATAAAGTTTGAATCAATTGACAATAAGCCGATGTTTTGCCAACCATTCCAATAAACAATCTAATAGTGTTTATTATTTTTGTCGTCAATTCTCAAGAACAAAGAAAATATGCCTAGGTTTTATTCCAATTCTAATCATTGCTTTTTAAAACAATAAATATCGTTGAGGAGTGAAGGTAGTTTAAATAATAGCAGTGTCAAGGGAAAAACCGTTCTTTTGACATTTCATTTTTTTTTTTTCTCACAGGCACAAAGGTTTTAGATTACCAAATATTCTTTTTCTTGACATTTTTTTAAGACTTCCTTGTTGCTTACTTGCTCTGTCCATGGAATTCTCAGTATGCTTCTGTAGAACCCCATTTCTGTTGCTCCCAGTCTTCTCCTCCTCAGCCATGAGGAGACTGTGTAGCATTCACTACCATATAAAGGGATGGATATCACACAGCAGTTCAGCCCTCCTTTTTTTTTTTTTGTTATTTCTTTCTAATGAAAATCTTCTTTTACGCATTACAGTAAGGTTCACCCGGTACAAAGCCCAGGGGCCACTTTAAGGTAAAGGGTTACATTAGGAGGCAGTTTATATGGATAGGAGGGGAAAATAACTGTTAACTTGAACAGGTTAAAATTGTAGTGATGGGGTGGGGGGAGATAATCCCGGGCGTTGGTTCCACAAAGCAGTGGTTTGAGGGAAGAAGCTGTGCGAGTGAAACTTCTCGCTGATGGAATACAAAGGGAATGTGCGTGGTTTGCTACAATGTCAGTGGCATGACGGGTTCTACGTGTGAAGGTTAGACCTGGCAGAACCAAGGAATGTAGTTTGTCTGAGCACTTTCCATGGAACTAGCGATAAAACAGTGAGAGGCTTGCCACATCCCACCTGTAAGAGAGAGAGAGGTTGGAGAGTGGAAAATAATTCTTCTCCCGCAAGGACTCTGAGACACTTCTGATCTCTCTCAAGACTGGAAAGTGAGGTATGAGCAGCCCCTGCCCAAATATGGTAACAGTATTATTTTCAGCCTGATCTGGCCCTTATAAAGTTAGAAGATAGCATGAGGTGTCAGGTACTTACTGGAGCGGTACATGGAGCCAACCATTTTACCTGCATCTTTAGTGATGGATTTGTATATATGACTTGAGGTCGGGTGTGAGTTTGAGGCCCAATATTCTCTCAAGGGACAGTGCCTCCTCAAGGAAACATCCATTCATTGGGACTGGCAGAAGTTTGGGATCTGATTTCAATGCTGTATTTTACATGATTTGTAAACGAGAAGCTCTCAAAATGGACAGCAACTTTTTGCATTTTATGGCTTATCAACGGGTTATTTAAAACCAAAACATATTTGGGGTTTTAAGAATTATTTCTTTTAGCACATGAATATTGCAGTAACAATTTTTTTTTTGATAACAAGGACTTTCCCCAAATTATTTGCCAGTAAATAAATGTAACAAACCCAAGTCTCCAATTTCTCATTCTAATCCACCATTCATTACGCCTCCGACAGACCGGTGTTTATTTTTTTCTTTGGGTGTTGGAGGAGGGGGTTAATGAGGATTGATATTATAAACTGAAAGTACATCTTGTTTGTATATATTGAAAATATGACTGGTTAGTAACAGATTTTATTGTAATAATATAAAAATAAAGATTTTCCTAATAAAATCTGACATAGCACATTTCTGTACAAGGTCCATTTTTAATATCTAAACTCTTAAGATCGAAGGTAAAATTAAGCCAAAACTAGTTTATTTGCATAAGGGTACCAACTTTCAGCTTCATATTTTCTTAAGTATCAAGGTGTCAAAGTTGACAAAGCTATACAATCAGCCGACAAGGCATTCTAGAAAAATAAGTTTTAACCTTACAGAGAAGTTTGGGTTAATTTGCAGTGTAACACCCGCACTCAGTTCGCATTAAAAATTTTCAGAATTTTTACATTTATGAATACATTCGAATCTGGCTTGATAAATTTGATAAAATCTACCATTTTGGGGTTATCAACAGTGAAATTTAGAAAGGAAATTTTTTTCTAACCAAATTCATTTATATTCTTTTTCTTTCTATTGTCTTTCTTTTTATATATACATATATATATATATATATAAAAGTGGACATGGAAGTCAGCACTTAGAGGCGACAGTCTGTTTCATGCTAGTGCAATTGTCAGGCGACTAGTGCTGTTATTTTTCTCAGCTATTTATATAAGGGTCAGTGGTGCATTATGGGTAGTCTATTTTGGCGGTTACTTTTACCGGAAGTCACTTATTTGTTTATTTATTTGTCAAATTATTTTGCTTGTTTCGGTAAAAGTAACCGCCAAAATAGACTACCCATAATGCACCACCGACCCTTATATAAATAGCCGAGAAAAATAACAGCACTAGTCGCCTGACGATTGCACTAGCATGAAACAGACTATCGCCTCTAAGTGCTGACTTCTATGTTCACTTTTATATTTACACACACTCTCTCTGATATTGAGCACTTTACCCCATAAATATAGCACACTTTAAGACTATATTTCTGCATATATATATATATATATATATATATATATATATATAAATATAAACAATGTGTTTTGGGGAGAAAAATTTTGTTAAGAAATTTTCTGTGAGAGAGAGAGAGAGAGAGAGGTGTACAAGAACCGTGGTTTCAAAGAACCCAAGTTTTTTATTTATAAGAACACAAGTTTTATTAAATTCAAGGCTTATGTGTGTGTCACATTGGAACCCTGCTTCTTTTACACCCCTCTCTTTACTTAACACAATTTTTCCCCAAAAACACACACATCTCTCTCTCTCTCTCTCTATATATATATATATATATGCAGAAATATAGTCTTAAAGTGTGCTATATTTATGGGGTAAAGTGCTCAATATCAGAGATAGAGTGTGTGTAAATATAAGAGTGGACATGGATATATATATATATATAAAAATAACAACAACAAAATAACAACAAAGACAATGGAAAGAAAAAGAATATAGATGAATTTGGTTAGATGCAAAAAAAAAAAGTTTTCCTTTCTAAATTTTGAAACTTCTAGCATCTCATTCATGTACACGTGTCGCCACAACAATGTAAACTAACCCCGTTGGATAAAACACATCACAAAAACTTTTTCCTATTTTCTTTCAAAAAAAAAAAAGATATATAAATGCACACACACACACACACACACACACACACACTATGAAATTCTCTCCTGAAAGACTCAAAGTTTAGTTAAATTCTTTGGTTCAATTATGTCTCAACAATTGTGTGTCAATTTGCCAAATTCCTCCAGTCTGAATTTCATCTCGCCAATGGAATTCAGTCTAATTATGAACTTAAACAGATTATATTACAACCTTTCATCTTACATTCTATAAAAAACCCCACCCACCCAATTGACCCATCTCACTTCACTGAACTCATTCAGTGGAAATGTTTTGTTGAAACTGATGCCAATTGTGAGATTTCCATATCTTCTACTCATATATAAGCTGATTCTACATATTGTGTGATCCCAGAAAAAAATTATCCGTGTATAGTGTAACTGGTTGCCAAAAATGCATGATTTTAACCTCTTCAAAAAAAATTTACCTGAATTTGACCTCTTATTTCTTGCGAAAAAAAAAAATGATCATAAAAACTCTATGTAAATATGGTATCCATCTTCATACAGAAAGCATTAGTCAATTGAAATTTATACAATCTCTGTTTATTTTTTTCAGGAAATTAAACTTAAGTCCACTAACTGCTATAGCTCTTTCTACTACTGATAGGAGTTTCCTTTCTAATCTTTTGTTTATGATAGTGTGGAAGTTAACATCTTAATTATATAATTATTTTCTCTTCTAATTTTATGTGCGACCCATTTTAGTTTTTGCTGTTGGAAACCTTCAAGTGATGTGGCTTTTGTTATTTGGTAAAATTCTCGGTGATTTTGAAGTGCCAGTCTCTAGTATCTGATCTTGAATTGTCTTTAACATACTGTCAACCATGAGATAAGTCAGGGTTAAGTTTTTGTTAGGACACTGACTAGTCTCAGATTTAGCATTTTCTGATACTTTTTCATCTGTGGGCACTAACAATGAGTTTATTCACACTTTGTACTTTCAGTGTGAAAACAATGTCAATCAACTCCTAAGAATTTTTTATTGCCTCAGTTGTCTATTATAAAGTCTGGCGGAAGAGTTAACTTTTGGTCAGAAGTGGTGTAAACATTTCTCCTCATTTTCGATGTGGGAAGTTGCCTCGTCCCAAGCATTCCAACCCTGCCACATCACCTTCCTTGTTGCACTAAGAGAGGTACGGTTGGTGTAACATCGATGCCAGCCTGGGGACAGCGTAAAAATTTGTGTATGGATTTAATATTTTTCCTACATTTGTTTTTCTGTTTTTATCATACGATAGGTTGAACCATATGATGTTTGTTTTTCCTGTTGGTAGTTTTTTGTGCTGTATATGCGAGTTGCCAAAAATCCACTATTCTTTAGGGCTTTCATAATCTTTCTGTGCTTCATTGAAGATGGTTTCACTTACAGAATTGTCTGATAACCTGCAGTTCATGGGACTGCTTCATTATTGGTTCCAGGTGGTTGGAAGATATGTATATGTAAAGTAGTTTGTCATTGAATTTTCTATATGTTTGATGTGTACGTTTTCTCAGGTTGAATGTTATATCTTGGAGATCTACTTCTTTTAGATTAATTTCTATGTTTGTCGAATCCCATATTTTAAAAAAAATTTATGATTATTTTTCTGTTGTATTTTCTTAGTATTATGAAACCGCCATCTCTGTAGAGACCTATATCATTTTATTAGTTACTTTACTGAGTTCATGTAGTAAATGTACACCTATTAGCTCACTGATTTCTGCAACATCAAAGCTTCCCATTGTAATGTCAAAAGTTCCTTCTATATCCACATGTCTTCGTTGTTGAATAATAGTAATTTTCAAGAGTGTTTAATGATTTTTGCTTTTTTGTTTATTTTTATTTGTTCTTGAGCTAAGATTGCCTTATCTAGCATAGGTTCTGTTTATAGGAGATTAAAAATCTTTTATATCAATTTTCGTTATGATCTGATTGGAAGAACTAATTTTAATAAACAAAGCAAGAAAATTGTTATAA
This sequence comes from Acanthosepion esculentum, assembly GCA_964036315.1. Lineage (NCBI taxonomy): Eukaryota > Metazoa > Mollusca > Cephalopoda > Sepiida > Sepiidae > Acanthosepion > Acanthosepion esculentum. Next base: position 86,421,465 of record OZ038508.1, on the reverse strand, counting down.
AACCCAAATGAAGGTTGAATGATTTGAATTAGATATTTCTATTATTTATCTCTAAGTGTGAAAAACATTAGTATCTTATTAGAAGGATTAATTTTGCTTTTACAAAGAAGAAAAGAAAGAATATTCTTTATTTTTGTTTTTTTTCTGTCAAATCAGATTTTATCTTAATATTATTATAATATACTAAAATTAAATAAAAACCAACTACATTAGTGTAGCCAACAGACAACTTGCCAGAAGACCTACCACCTTAGATATGAAAAAATTTTAAACAAGAAAAATTTGACGAAAAAGCAAACACTTACCTACGCAGTAAAGTAAATCGCTCGACCCCCAGATTACCAAGACAGAGCAAAAAATGCTTCCCAACATGAACACTTAAAGGACAGCCAGTTTCATGCTCTCATGATCTTCAGACAATGATCAGTGAATGTCTGGAAAACTGGATGTCAAAATCACTACAACGGGGAAAAAGTATAAAACTAATAAGAGCATATCAAATGACAAGAAAAATGAAGAGGAGAAATAACCATGACATTCTACATGTACACACATCCGTGCAGGTGAGTATACCAATGAAAAGTGCATATATATATATATATATATATATATATATATATATAATATATATTTGTCATCCACAGACGGACTGTTTCGCTGTTTCACAGCTCATCAGTGTGGCTAGACGTCTGGTTGCCTCTAGCTAGGATCGAAATCCGACTGAATTTGCGTCAGTTGGAACTTCTCCCACTAAGCCGTCGGCGCACGGCAGGGATGAAGGTGAATTTTAGCGTGTTTATTTTTAGATTTAGATAAACACATAGTGACTCAATTCTGCCGAAGAGTCGTGCAATATTAGCTTAAATAGTCACTGTTTACAAATTCACACCTCAAACCAGAGGGCTCAACCGAAATTAATTTTTCAGGAGCCAATATTTTTGTCATCTACAGACAGACTGTTTCACAGCTCATATATATATATATATATATATATATATATATATATATAATGTGTCTGACTGAATAAATTATTGGGCAGGGTGAAAGATTGTGTAGCAAATGGATGTTGACTTCAATGTCCCATGCCCAACCTATAACTCTCTTCATCAATATTTAGAATCTCACCCACCCCCCAACAACACACACTAGCAACAATAGACCTGCCAAACAATTTTACACTAATCAAAATTTAAGTTTATTTTCATACAACTGTTCACACATCAATATATTAGACACATGGTTTTTGCTACTTAGACAATTTCCACTGGAAAATACATCTGTTGGTGGGTAATTCCCATTTCTCTGTTTCTTGCTTGGACCATTTATATATATATATATATTTTAAATAAAAATAAAAACAGACGACTTTAAGGTAGTAAAGTCTGATGATCCGCGGCCCTTTAAAAGGGCTGTGGTGAAATGATTTATTACATGGAACCTTAAAGTAGTCTGTTTTTATTTTTATTTAAATTATTAGCTCTGATTTACATTGAGCTCTCTGGATTTTATCCTCCTTGGGTTTACCCACACAGATTACCTAGTTTTTCGTAAACTATATATATATAACATGTATATGTAATATATATAAGATGTATATATAATATATCTAATAAATACTAAAGAGCCAGACAAACCTACCAAGGTTTCACCTACACGGATTGTCAGGAAATTCACTGATGATCCACATAGGTGAAACCTTGGTGGGTTTGTCTGGCTCTTTAGGTTTAATTAGGTTTGCTCTACTTAGCGTATCGAGCAATTTTATTAGTTATTTTACTTACTCGTATCAGGGTTTTTTTCTTTGGACTCTGAACTTGGATGCTAGATGATTATTTTCGGCTGACGTACATGTTCTCTGTTCTTTCGTTTTTTGTACAATTTTTTCCCCTTTGGTATTGGTTTGTTTATTTACAAACCAAATCACCTAAGGTTTTCCGGACAAGTATAATTTCTTATAAATATACGATTATTACTAGTGTATATATATATATATATATATATATATATATATATATATATATATATATAAATATTTACCCCCAATTTAAAATTAATCCTAATATATTATGGAAACTACTATTAGCTTGTACTACTGAAGTCCCTTTCTTTGATCATAATAATATATATATATATATATATATATATATATATATATATATATATATATACAACGTGATGGTGTCTCCATGGGTTCAGTACTGGGTCCAACGTTTAGCAATTTTTACATGTCGATCCTCGAAAATAAGATATTTACAGATTTTAAAAAACCATCCACCTACCTTAGATACGTTGATGATATTCTTGTGTTAGTTAAAAATACAGATGAAATACTTCAACTTCAAAAACGTTTCCAAAATAATTCTGTCCTTAAATTCACGTATGAACTCAATACTAATAATAAAATTCCCTTCCTTGACATATTGATGAACTCAAATAATAACAAATTTACTATTTCGCCATATAAAAAACCTACTAGCATAAATTCATGTACACTTAACTACAAGAGCGAATGCCCATATTACTACAAAATAGCAATTATAGAAAATCTAATACATCGTGCAGAAACTAATTCATCCACAAAACAGATTTTTACAGTGAACTAAAGAATATAAAACAAACACTTATTAATAATAGCTTTCCAAACTATATAGTTGATGAACAAATAAGATGCTTTCTTAGAAATCTCAATACTAAGCAAATAGTACATAATACTGCTTCTACTAATCTCAAACATATTAATCTCCTATATCGTAATCAAATGCATACTAATTATAAACAAGGTGAAAATATACAAAAAAATATAGTAAATGCTAATAGATCTACAACAGATCCTAGAAAAGAAATTAAGTTAATCATATACTACACTAAATTTAGTATATCCAACTTAATTATTTGCAATGTTTCTTCTCCTCTGGTTAGCAATTTGCAAAAAACAACATAGTTTACAAATTCAAGTGCTCTTTGGGAGATTGTATCTCCAACGAATTAAATAATATTTATGTTGGTCACACCACAAACTCACTTTCACGATGCTTGACTCTACATTTGAATAACTCTAACATTTTTAGACATTTAAAACAACATGCCTGGCCACATAAACAAAAACTAAAAATTCTTGAAGCTATATACATAAAACAGTTGAAACCTAACCTGAACAAAATAAACAATGAAATCTCCACAAATATTCTTAAATGCCTATAATTGGTAACAGTTCAACATACACACGCAGAAAAAAAGAGAAATACTGGATTTTAAAATTAGACACATATAAACTAGGGTTAAACAAAGACTTGGGTATTTTAAATCTGTATAAATATTTCAATAGTTAAAAAATTTCTTTAGATATAGTTAAAAACATCTAAAATACTATCGTTAGATTTTCGTTAAAAAATTCAAACACAGTTGCATTCCACATCACGTGACGTCCGCGTCTTGCGACGGACGCTACTTGTAAACAAACTCCCAAATACAGTTATTCAATTAATTTCTGATGAAGGACCGAGGCAGTCTGAAATATCAAATATATAAAAACATATAAATAAATACTTTCACAAAAAACACCCAATTTTTTCTTTTAATTTGCAACTTTTCAGTTGTTTTATCCATATTATATATATATATATATATATATATATATATATATATATATATATATATATATATATATATATATGAAGTGTGTGTGTGTGTGTGTTTTTATATATATACACACACACACACATATTGTGTATAATAAAAAAAAATAAAGTAAATCCTATTATTTTATTTAGAAGCTCTAAGAATCTACAACTTCCAATATTTACCTGAAGAAAAAATATACATGGAAAGTATGTTTTAAAAGGCTTTTTCACCTGTTTTGTGCAAGATGAGGGAAGGCCTGTCAGAATCGTGGAAAATTCTGTACACTTGAATTTGAAAGCTAACATTCCTGAAAATGCCAGGATATAGCTAGTAATTTTTTTCTTTTTCTTTACATGCCACTACTGATAACATTCGCCCCCCCCCCACCCTCGGATAATGACTAGAGACAGCGGAAAGTACTCAAAGAAAACCATTATGAAGCTTTGGATGGTTCTCCCACAAATTTGATCCACATGTGTCACAATTTATGTGCAAGCTGGAAAATGTATCAAAAAAAATTAAACTCAGATGTTGTCAGTCAATTTTACAAAAAATTGTTTGAAAGTGTGTGTGTGTGTGTGTCTGTATATACACAGAAGCAGTGTTTCTGTGTTTGTCTGTCAGTATGTATTTCCAATCCAAAAATGAGCTCACCCCAACTTTAATATTAATAAGTGACCTACCTAGGGTAATGGCACTTTAGTCCCTTCAAAATTCTCCTCCTTGGGATCTGGCATACATATCCTAGAATCCATTCCACTTTTCAAAACCATCTACAAATTCCTCTTTTGGTTTTTCAGTTGCCTTATAGCCTTCTCTTTTAATCTTGTCAATGGAGCCATCAGGATGCATGATCGTAAGAAGAGATAGCAGCTCTCACCAGACCCCACATTGGCCTCATCTCTATTACTCATTCATATATACTGAAAGAAAATGAGGAAACCTTGTGATGATTGGAAAGATACACGGTAAAGCAGATACTGCCAGGAAGAGTTGACTTCAAATTAGTCTGTGAAAAATGTTGGAGATTTAAAAAAAAATATATAGTTTTGAAATCTTTATCGACATCATTTTAAGAAATTCCTATCTACATAGAAGACTTGAAACGACAATAATCTTTTTGTGTACAGATCACTTGGGAGTATAAGAAGCAGTTAAAAAAGTATAGAATTAAGAGACAAGAGAAAAAAACTATTCTTAACCAACACATTTCATCCTCTGGGGGACTTTATCAAGGCAAATGTAAGATTATTGTTGCATGTGTTTATATAGAAGAGCAAGGATGTCATTGGCTTATCCATGCTTTTAAATTTTTCATGAATGTACATCAGGAGGTTGAAAAGTCGGTCAAAACATGTGGAGGACACAGTGTCATAATTTAAAGTCTGGCAAAAATTAAGTAATATTCAAGAAATTTTTTCTTTAATATTTTTTAAATTGTGATTGGATTCTTATGAGATGACATAAACATATGTAGGGTATTTTCTTTGTAGTTTTGAAGATATACATCAACAAAATAAATCCTACATTGCCTGATAAAATCCCTCAAAAGACAACACATGTCAGCTAAGAACTGTTTTTCCTCTTCTCTCTCCTTCTTCATTTTGCTCCTTTACAGATACACTCTATCTGAAAATAATTTACACACACACACACACACACATATATATATTTTAAGACATTTTTATGTTTATACATTCTTTTTATAGATACAAATATTTAAGTAAATGCTCTGTTTTATAATAAACATTATTAAACAACATTTACCGACCTGAATGTCCAAGAAATTTTTATAGAAAATTTTCGTCCTCTGACAGGAATCAAACCTGTATCCTATACGGAACCGTCATATAGCCTGACGTGCCTTAACCGATTCGGCCAGTGAGGATCGTTCGGTTGGCACGGTCGAATTTACTGCTTATAAACTTCAATCTTCCATGAATCTCTCACATACATTCATATCTGCTCAAAGCGTATCAAATGTAATCAAATGACGTCACACATTATGAAATGGACAAAGTCTGACAATTATTTCAAGACATTTTTATGTTTATACATTCTTTTTATAGATGCAAATATTTAAGTAAATGCTCTGTTTTATAATAAAATAATCAATGAAAATTTCTCGGACATTCAGGCCGGTAAATGTTGTTTATTATAAAACAGAGCATTTCCTTAAATATTTGTATCTATAAAAAGAATGTATAAACATAAAAATGTCTTAAAATAATTGTCAGACTTTGTCCATTTCATAATGTGTGATGTTATATATATATATATATATATATATATATATATATATATATATATATATATATATATATATATATACACACCCACCATGGATAACAGCAAAATTGTTTGATTGTTAGATTAAACTCCGAGGCATTGTATCTTAGAAATGATTAAAGATATTTTACTGGAATTCTGAGGTTTTTATAGCACTAAAAGCTAAGTATCAGCAGCTCATGAAGGATTGAAATAAAGTTCAACATTCTCCAACTTATTCAAGATGATCTTTGCCCTCCCTAATCTTCTAACTTTCTGTCCTGGAGTAACAAGGTGCCTCACAGGTTTCACTTATGATTTAATTTTCAGTTCTTTTTCCCTGCTCTTTGAACTGTCATCACTGAAACTCCTCTCTCACATGCCAAATGTCTTATGGATTGAGTTGGATCTTTTCTAATTGAGATCTTCAGCTCTGTTGAAATGATGGTCCCTCTTCCTGTTGTGACCTTCTGATCCAGTTTCCTTCTCTACTATTCCCACTTTTAAAAAAAAAATATTCACTGTTCTCTTGATGGTTCTTGACTAGACTTTGAAGATAGAAACCAGAGTATGAATGCTGATACCATTACTGAAGGCCTAAATGATATTTTTCCTCTCACCATTGCTCAGTTGGGAAGACAGTGAGTCTGACACAAAACAATTTTAACCTGCTCTATTTTTAGCTGAATATCTCAAAGGGTTTTTTTATTGATTTTTACATCAAATGTTGTCAAGATGGATAAACCTCTTATCTGAATATCTAGATAAAAGAAACACAATTAGTTTAGTGGTTTTTAGATATTAAACATTTTGGGGGATGGACTATTATGCTGTAACACGATTTGGACAATTTTGCTGTTACACCCGGTAGGGGGGTGTATATATATATATATATATATATATGTGTGTATAATATTATTATTATAACATCAAACACACCCAAATATTTGTTTAGAGTAACTGTGTGTATATCTGTTATTTAACATATATGGTTGTTGGTAATTTTAAAAGTAGAACCTGATAACGTTCTCCCCCCAGGACTCTTTCAGATTCTCTGCCCCACCCAGTGATCTGATTTAAGGAGAAATAGTAATGTCACTTGTTTAAAAAAAACTGAAAAAGAATACTCTTCTTGTCTTTATTTATCTACACATACACAAACGCCTCTCTTTCGTTGTCTTTTCATCCTTTCGCCTTTCTCTATCTAGACACACAAACGCAGTGTGTACAAACCCACATGCATGAAGACACACAGATAATATTTATTTGTTAGATACTTATTCGTTTAAACTTTTACAAGTACGCACATCTATTTGGTTACACAAGTGTATTGACACACTATCTCTAAATGTCGTGGAGCCTATGTTGAAAATGCACTCTCATAGACACAGGCACACGTCGAGAGTTGTCTGCTTTGAAGTTCACTCTTAAAAATTTGGCAATAAAATTACAAATATTATGAAGATTTTTTTTTTTTTTTTTTTGGTTTCACTTTCTTTTTACAGGGGGTGCTGAAAATTTGTCAATTTCACCCACTTTTCAAAATCTGTATTCATTTTTTTTTTTTTTTTGTTGTTGTTGTAAAAGGCATTTTAAAGTAAGTGGCTGTGGTTAAATGTAAAAATTGCTTTTTACAGACGGTGTTGAAAAGTTCTCAATTTAACCCACTTCTCAAAATCCATATTAAAATATTTTTTTTTCTTTTTTGGCAAAGTTTGCGATAAACAAAAACAGGAAAAGAACAAGGCAAAAATAATATTGAGCAAGCAAAAAGTTTACGTAAGGCAAAGCAACAATAATAAGGCAAAATTTTTCAAACTAAGAATTGGGGTTGACACACAAGAGTAAATTCAGATAAATGAACACACCGTTCTGACTTCAAGACAAGACAGACTGGGACTGAGTTAGGCTACTTTTTGGTATCTTTTATCTTATTGACTAGGAAGAAATCCCAGCATGCCATTTTGTGTGGTTGGGGGTGGGGAGTATTTTGCAATCATTCCTAATTACAAGTGAAACCAACAAAGGGTTTTATGGCAACTTTTTAAAAATTTTTCTTTTCTTTTTTTTAAGGTTTTATAACAGAATTTTTAAGTTTTATAGCATCATTTTTTAAGGATTTTAACAACCGTAAATGGAGGTACACGTTCGAGTAATGGATAGTGGCTCGGATTAAGGAATCAGAGAGCCAAGTTTGAATTCTAATCCAATCCATTACATTCACTTACATGCTAATACCCTTGGGAAAGGTATGAATCCTCTTCTTCTCCCTCCAGCTATAGGTAAATAGCAGGACAAACTGGGTTCTATAGCCTTCGATGTTAACTGGTCTACCACAGAAAGAAATGGCAACCTACTGCAGGAAAAAATTCTGCTTTGTCAGTCATGTATCGAAAGATCACGCATGGCACGTAACTGACTGAAATGAGATTGGGGGGGGGTATTTTTATTTTTTACGGAATTATCAGAAAAAGGGATTATCTGTAGCTTGGAATTAATGCAACCCTTTATGAGAAGTTACGATTATATATCATTACCGCATTGTTCAAATAATAGATGGTTGAACATGTTTCCATGCTGATAAAATTGCAAGCACGCACCAGGAACTCTCGTAATTGTCAGCCTAATTTATGGGACTGAGTGTCACGGTTATGATTTGTCTCTTAAGCTGATAAAATATTTGGCATATTATGTAATAGCTTTTAAAATGTTTTCATGTCAATATAGTTGTATGTATATACATGGGCATGCTGAAAAGATCTCAGTACAACCAACTTCTCAAAATCTGAAAAAAAAAAGTCTTATGTGTCGGATAAAATAAGGAACAAACCGGAAATGTCTCTAAATTTAATGTTTCGCTTTTATTTAAGCTTCATCATAAATTTTCAGGAAATGAGTTACAGGATCGTAAGAGAGCAACTCTCACCAGACCCCGCATTGGCCTCATCTCTATTACTCATTCATATATACTAAAAAAAATGAGGAAACACTGATAATTGTAAAAAACACACGGTAAAGCAGATACTGCCAGGAGGGGTTGACTTCAAATTAGTCTGTGAAAAATGTTGGAGATTTGAAAAAAATATAGTTTTGAAATCTTTATAGACGTCATTTTAAGAAATTCCTATCTACATAGAAAACTTGAAACGACCGTAATCTTTTTGTGTACAGATCACTTGGGAGTATAAGAAGCAGTTAAAAAAGCATAGAAATTTCGGGGTAAAAAAAAGAAGCTTATATTCATGTATAAAACGCACCTGATTTTAAGGCAAAGGAAATGACCAAGACTCGTGAAAAAGGAAGAGAGAAAAGCAAGAAAAAAAACCCCCAAAAAGCAGGACATTTTTTTTTATGTATCATTGTGTATTTTGTTTAAAAGAGTGTGAGTTCAATACCCGGTTAAGGCAGTGGAGAACTTGAAGAGGGGAATTAACAGGAGATAACTGACATCCATTAAACGTGTGTGTGTGTGTGTGTGTGTGTGTGTGTGTGTGTGTGTGTACACAGAAGCAAACAACAGTTTCTGTGTTTGTCTGTATGTATGTATGGTCAGTCCAAAAATGAGTTTCCTACCCAATATTAACAATAAGTGACCTACCTAGGGTAATGGCACTTTAGTCCCTTCAAAATACTCCTCTTTGGAATCTGGCATACATATCCTAGAATCCATTCCACTTTTCAAAACCTTCTACAAATTCCTCTTTTGGGATTGCCATCAGTTGCCTTATAGCCTTCTCTTTTAATCTTGTCAATGGAGCCATCAGGATGCAGAATCGTAAAAAGAAGAGATAGCAGCTCTTACCAGACCCCGCATTGGCCTCATCTCTATTACTCATTCATATATACTAAAAACAAAAATGAGGAAACCTTGTGATAATTGTAAAAAACACACGGTAAAGCAGATACTGCCAGGAGGGGTTGACTTCAAATTAGTCTGTGAAAAATGTTGGAGATTTTTAAAAAATATAGTTTTGAAATCTTTATCGACGTCATTTTAAGAAATTCCTATCTACATAGAAAACTTGAAACGACCGTAATCTTTTTGTGTACAGATCACTTGGGAGTATAAGAAGCAGTTAAAAAAGTATAGAATTAAGAGACAAGAGGAAAAACTATTCTTAACCAACACGTTTCATCCTCTGGGGGACTTTATCAAGGCAAATGTAAGATTATTGTTGCATGTGTTTACATACAAAAGCAAGGATGTCATCGATTTATCAAGTCTTTTAAATTTGAGAACGTTCGTGAACATTCCTCAGGAGGTTAAAAGGTCAGTCAAAACAAAATGTCATAATTTAAAGTCTGGCAAAAATCAAGCAAGTAATATTAAAGAATTTTTTATTTTAATATTGTTTAAATTGTGATTAGAGTACACTATTTACATTATTCGGACTATTGTTCTCATCTTTGTCGCCTTATTTATTACAACGTTTCGGCCTTTTAGTATCTGTCTATATTTCTGCGATGAGGTATTATGTACACTATTTACATTATTCGGACTATTGTTCTCTTCTTTGTTGCCATGTTTATCACTACATTTCGGCTGTTGTATGCTCCAGCCTTCTTCAGGTGGTTGGAATGTCAGACTGAACCCTTTATTTTGCTCACTGGGGTAGACTGTTCTAGTTCCATGTACCATGTTTAATGGATGTCAGTTAACCGGGTATTGAACTCACACTCTTTGGGTCCTGTCACTGAGTGACAAACAGTATGGTTTTCACTCCTCTAGAACCACTGCTGATGTCTTGACAATCATCATGCAGAGAACCAGTGAGGCACTTAATAAATGCAGCTCAAGTTCTCCACTGCCTTAACCGGGTATTGAACTCACACTCTTTGGGTCCTGTCACTGGATCTAACTAACGCCTTTATCCACTGTGCCATGTGTCTTTGAGGACAATAGTCCGAATAATGTAATTAGTGTACATAATACATCATCGCAGAAATATAGACAGATAATGATTAGAGTAGTTTGGCTTGTTTGAGTTCTCTGTTGTTTTTTTATGTTTTCATTGGTCAAGTCGATCTTGGGTATTTTTTGTCTTGTAGCATTAGTATGTGTGTATGTGTTTGAATGGGCATTTTGTGTCTGTCTATCTTATTGATATGTCTACTTTTACAAGAATACAGGTCACAGTATCTCTCTATCAGCCTCCATAGACTTTTGAAGCTATCATCAAGAACATCTTTCATGACCTCAGCAGAAACCTCCTGAGTGACAAACAGTATGGTTTTCACTCCTCTAGAACCACTGCTGATGTCTTGACAATCATCATGCAGAGAACCAGTGAGGCACTTAATAAATGCAGCTCAAGAGTGATCCCTTTAGATATCACTAAGGTCTTTGGAAAGATGTGGCTTAGTGGGGTGGATGCACAAAATTTCCAGCTATGGAATCTCTGGAAGGGTTTTCTCAATGATCACGTCCTTCCTAACAGGTAGGTCCATGAAGGTCATCATTAATGGCCAGACATGAGATCAATTCAGGCATTCTCCAAGGCTCTCTTCCAAATCCTACACTCTTTCTGCTTTATATTACTGATCTGTAAATGGACATATTTAAATATTTAGTAAATATCTGTACTGATACCACACTTTATGAGCGCACCTCCCAAAATCTAGATGTCCAGTGCCTGGCAGCTGATCTCTCCTTTGACCTTGTTTGCACGTCTCAGTGAGGGAGGAACTGGCTTGTAATATCCAATACTTGAGAATATACTCCGATCTCTTATGAATATCTATGCAGGTGACAATGGTATGTGGATTCACCTCCAAAAATCTAGACGACCAGAGCCTGGCAGCTGATCTCTGCTCTTACTGAGCTCACACAGCTCAATGGGGGGAAAACAGGCTTGTGTAATTCAATACCTTCAAAACCAAACAAGTTTTATCATCACAGAGCAGACCCCAAATTTGTTGCCCATCTTGACAAATGAAGGTCAAAAAAACTATTGGAACTCTACTCACTCCAAATGCGTCCTGAACGATACCGAAAAAAAAATGGTCAGTTACTTGTACCTCTCTAGTAAGTACCTGACTCCTCCCACTATGCTCTATCTTTCCAAGAGCCAGATCGGACCAAAACTAGAGTACTTCTGCCATATTGTGACCATAACTGCCCAATACCCACTTTCCAGGTTTGGGAAGGTTGAAAAAAGATTATGTGGCCTTGTAAGTAATGAATTGTTTTCTACTATGCAACCCTTATCACACAAGCGAAACATTGCTACCCTTATCGGGTTATCTCCTCTTCGTTTCGTAACCTTTCAACAGGGGTCTCTCTCCCACGTGTATAAATACTCGTTCATCCTTCTCTCTTTCTCTTTTTCCTGCTTACGTCCACGTGTGAGCAACTACCTCGATTTCGGCCGCGGGCCGAAACCTCGCACGTGGGGCAAGGTACCAAAAACTTTCTCTTTAAAATTTCCAATATGTGAACTCTTACACACAACCAGCGTTTCCCATATTCTGGGAACATGCTAAAACAAATACACCCCGTACGGACATTTCAATTCAACACACAACACAATAACTTTCCATACAGACACTAACGTTTTATTCATGTTTTAAATGATGTATTTGTAATTCATGTTTTAACCTGTTTGTCATTAATATATATTTGTTTTGTACATATATATCTGTCTTGTTCGTTTTATTTTGCTTTCTTTAGACTCCATCATAGTCCAACATTACTATGTAGCGGGACTGGCCAGCAGAAAGTCTTAGTCCAGAGATTTTATCCTCACATAAACCCGCCGGTCCCCTACACCCTCTCACACCTCTAGTCGGATAAAAAAATACTGTTTAAAAAAACAGAACTTCTACTTGAATATGAGTATCCATAAAAAAATAACGTCGAAACAAAATAAATTAAAAATACAAATGTGTCAGATTTAATCCACTTCCTAAATATAATCTTTTACATGTTCAGTTTTGATTAAAATTCTAATCATCACTTTTTAAAACAAACATTTTCCGAGGAGTGAAGGTAGTTAACATAATGGCGGGGGTGGGGGGGCTCTCCTTTTGGACACTCCCTTTCTTTCAGGTATAAGAGTTCAAGATTGCCCAGAAGTCTTTTGTATTCAGCAACCTTCTTGGAATTTTGAACTGAACCCTTTCTTCCCTGGGTAGATTGTTTGCAGTCTGCTTTCCGTGCTTAGGGGAGATAACTCCTGTCAGTTGATACTCACCAGTCTTTTTTCGCCTTTGTATTAATGGTCTCTTTCTCTGGACTCACAATGGCCAAGGAATCGGATGTCTCAATCTAGTACAAGTTCAGTTGTAATAGACAAGTAACATGAAGGTGAATAAGTTTTTTTTTTTTTTTGCCGGGGGAGTCTTACTTAGGTGAACCTAATACAAGGCTAAAGAGCCACTCGTGGTAGAGGATTACTGAATGAGTTGCATGTGATATGAATGTAAGGGAAAGTGTTAGGAGATAAGGATGAGGAGGATAGATAATGATTGACCCTTGACTTGAACTCTTCGGGAGAGCATCCATGTGGGAGTTTGTTCCACACAGTTCTTGTAGGAAAATTGCTTGAGTGCAATTCCCTCCTTACAATTACAATACAGAGGAAACGAGGGTGATTAATTTCTGTGGACGTAGCTGTAAATGTCTGAAGTGCTTGAACTAAAGTATGGATCCTATCAGAATAGGTGCCATTGAAATATCGGTAGAGTAGTTATAGGAAATATCCCTAAAACATATTTGAGTAAATTTAAGTGTCAGTGTTTTGGGGATTCCTGTCTCCAGCTGCTTTTGAATTGGCAAACATAAAATGTTGTTAATGATTTTAAATAATCATAAGAAAAGAATATTTTGAAGATTTGACCATGCATCTGGCTTCTTGGGTGGTCTCCACCTTCCAGAACACATGTGGATGGATTGGGGGATGGGGCCCCAGCCATTATCCATATAAGCAGAGTGAGAAAGGAAGAGACCAGCGGGCAGTTAGGGAGATAGCAGTTTAACCGAAGAAAACAGACGTGAGAATTCGTATTATTGCTATTTCCCAACTAGAGAGTTTTGAAAATCAGTTGTCGTTATTTTCTGTTGAATTCGATCACAGCCAAGTGGACAAATCTGTGACCATAGCAAAGTCAAGTGTATATGCAGATACAGCCAATCTTGGATGTCACCACAGATGCGGTGAATGACAGATGAGCGGAGAACGTCATCATGAAAATTGTCACACCTTTACTTCTCTTTACCATATTTCTTTTGTTTTACACATGTGACTATATATATACTTTTTATCTTTTTCAGGATCCCATGGATTCAGAAGATCATTGTTACAGTCGCCAAAGAATACACAGACAGCCTGCAAGAGGTTGCCAGCCAGCATCTGCTCGACAAAGTCCACGTGGCAACTGCTGCAGCAACAAGGCACAGGTCCATTTATAACGGAATCAAAGCCGTCTCTTTAGGCATGTCTCCTCCGTTTTATAGTTGTTTTTTTGGGAGGTGGTGGCATATTTTTATTATTATTTAGTTTTGTTTTTATTGGGGAGGTGTTACGTTTTTTATTGTTTTTTTATTGGGAGTGATATATTTTTATTAATATTGTTGTTTTTTTTTTGAAGGGGGTATATTTTTTTATTGGGAGGTTTTTTTTTGTTATTTTAATTCAAAAACAAGTTTTTCAGGGCATAAAAATACATTCTTTTCTGTTGGTTTGAAAGTTTGTTTTTTGCTTTTGGTTTGTTTTCTTTTTTTCTGGTTTGTTTTCTTTTTTTCTGGTTTCGTTTCGTTTTCTTTCTTTTTTTCGTTTTTTTCATTTCGTTTTCTTTTTTTGGAATCGTTTTACTTTTTTGGGGTTTTTTTCTTGTGATTTCTTTGTTTTTTCTCTCTGTTTTTTTGTGGGGGGTGTTTTGTTTTTTTTCTTCTGTTTTTCTGGTTTGTTTTCTTTTCTTTTTTTGGTTTGATTTTTGTTTTTTTTGGTTTATTTTGTTTGGTTTGTTTTCTTTTTTTTGGTTTCGTTTTACTTTTTTTGTTTTTATCTTGTGGTTTTCTTTGTTTTTTCTGTTATTTTGTGTGGGGGGTTCTTTTTTGTTTTGTTTTTTTCTTTTTGGATTTCGTTTTACCTTTTTGTTTTTTGTGGTTTCATTTTGTTTTTTTCTTTTGGTTTTGTTTTTTTCTTTCTTTTCTTTCTTTCTTGATATTTATAATCTGGAGTGTTTAATTTATAGTAAGATTTTTAAAAAATGACTTATTTCTGGCAACAGTGCGTATTTCACAACTCAACCCAACTTTCATTTTCCATTTATTATTTAATAAATTTTCAACGTGTTCAATTATAATGTTGCACAAGGCTAAAAATTGTAACTGTCACAACTTTGCATTTTTATAAATTCTTGTCAATCTTTAGAAATCTTTTAAATATTTGCATTGACTTAATGTATGAATATTTATTTAACTGTTTTTTTTTTTCTTTCACTTTTATTTTCAGTCTGTGAGGATCCTGACATTGTCTTAATTCATGATGCTGTGCGTCCATTGACCAGTGAGTCTGTTGTCCAGCAAGTGGTGTTAGCTGCCAAAAAACATGGTGTACGTTGAATTTCTTTCTTGCTAAAAAAGCTTTTCACCGTTTTCATTTCTGAATGATGGCAACAGATTAAATTTCAAACATTTCAAATGTCAAATTCGGGATTTAAATTCGTCGTTGATTTTTGCCTGAATTTTGACATGAAAAATCAAACTGCTATCCTTATCTTACTTGTTACAGTCGTTTTGGCGCATTCGAAGCTGAGGAATTATTAATTGGGATGATGGAATTAGCCTTTTCTACATGGGGAACTTTCAGCTTTTATCGACCGAACAGGTAGTGTTGATATTTACACTATTGTCCTCCTCCCCATTGATGTTATCACGATGTTTCGGCCGTTGTGCCCTCTGACATTCCTTATGTGTATATTGATGGGGTAGTTTATTTAGGATTCAGTTCTGAAATCCTCATAGGGTACTCAGGTTGATATACACCTGATGAAAGCCGGAGGACATAACGACTGAAATGTTGTGATAACGACAAAGATGAGGACAATAGTCCGAATATAAATAGTGTAAATAATGATAACTCCCCATCCCAGAAATTCAGACAGAAGCCAATGAGGTGATAGCAACAACAAAGATGAGGACAATAGTCCGAATATAAATAGTGTAAATAATGATAACTCCCCATCCCAGAAATTCAGACAGAAGCCAATGAGCTGATAGCAACAACAAAGATGAGGACAATAGTCCGAATATAAATAGTGTAACTCCTCATCCGAGAAATTAAAAAAAAAAAAGAAAACAAATTTTTCAAGAAATTAGATTTTTCCTAGTCCACTAGCTGTTATAACTCTTTCTAATATTGATGAGAGTTTCTTTCTCAACCTTTTGCTTTTGGTAGTGTGGAAAGTTAACATTCGGATTATATCGGGCAGAACTTTAGGCTCAGAAGGCTTCAATGGGAGGTTTGGCCCTGATAATTCCTAATGGATTTCAAATATGTAACTTTTCAATCATATCTTATTTGAAAATGGTCACCGTTATGAACTCTGGGATTAGATTGTAATACAGATTCTGAAGTTAAGCAACATTATGCCTGGTCAGTACCTAGATAGGTGACCACTTGGGAATATCAGGTGCTCTAAGATTGGATGCTCAGGTGGTGCAATGGATAATGGCTCAGAATTGTTAATCAGCGCGTCAAATTCCAGTTCCTGTTGGGTCTGTTGTATTCACTTCCACTCAAATATCCTTAAAGGTATGAATCCACTTCTCCCCCCATATATGGGTTAATTAGTAAGATTTGCGTCATTAAACCATTATCACAAAAAAAAAATTTCTTGCGATCTAAAAATATTTTCTGGTTTTAAATAATCTGCAAAGGGTTGATAAACCGTGAAAAATGAATCAATCCGTTAAATACTTATTATCTACACAGGCATGTCTTTTAGATTTGTTTACATTCATATATAGAAACTATCCTGGCCACAAAGTGAGTGATCCGTTTATATATTGATTGTAATATAGAATTGATCCTCCACTTTATATCTATACTATAATTTCTTTATTTATCAAATTCTGATTAGGTATGAATCCATCTCTTCTCCCCCAGCTATGGGTTAGTTAGTAAGACTTGTATCACTAAACCATTACAACAATTTTTTTTATAGATAATAATATCTATAAAAAAAAAATTTGTTGTAATGGAATGTCTCACACGGCCTATCGCCTATGTGGACTGACTATATCAGTAGATATATATAGTGAGCACAGGATATACCTGGCGACTTGCTTCAGGAATTACTGGCCTGCTAACCGAATCCCTGTCTTTCAGTAGTGTATTTTCTTTTATAATAAACCTCTCTTTCTTTCATCTACGCCCGTGTTGCTGTCCCTTTAACCTGAGTACCATCTTTGTCTGTAACGTCTTTAAGGATACAACAAAATTCTTAGGCTCTAAAAATAGTTTCCGGCTTTAAGTCGCCTGCAATTGTTGGTGGGCCATAGAAAATGAATCGATTTGATTTAAATATCTGGTGGTGGGGAGGTTAGATATACCAAACCGGCCATAAAATTATCTGACCCACTTTTTTATGACAGCAATTGAGGACCATTGTCTTGTGGATTAAAACCTTGGTTTGTGAATTTGGTGACATAGGAATTGTGAGTTCAATTCCTGGGCGGGGCAGCACAGACGGAAAACTCATTGAAAACAGGGTGAGCAATGAGTGAGTCGTACTAAATAAGAACAATGAAGAGATCTTCCGAGACATGATCAGCGGAATTGTTAGGGATCAAATAAAGGGTTCAATTCAAAATTCTTTGCAGGTTACCCGGGTCAAGCTGAAGAAGGCGACAAGGACACAATGGCCAAAACATTGTAATATCAACAACAAAGATAAGGACAAGAGTTCAAATGTAACTAATAATCTGTTAGATTACGTCAAAAGTAATTCCTGTTTTGGGGAATCAATTGTAATGACGATCGTATCATTCAAAATACTAATCAAATACGGCAGTTAAGATTAAATTTAGAATGCATTAAACATACCTGAGTACTTGTATGGCAATGGCAGCGTACACAGCGGATTAAAGATAAAAGTTGCATTGAGTAAGAAGAATATTCAATCCACTAAATTCAGCAGACCTTGCACCAGCCAAATGCAACTTCTCTTTTTTTTTTTTTCGATTGCTGCAAAATGCATTGATGGGGGGGGGGGGCTTTCTTGAATGAAAAACAAATTCATGAAATCACTAATAACTTTTTACATGTCAAAATCTGCAGAATTTTATTCAAAAGGTATTGAAGAACTGCCTGACAAGTGGCAAAAAGTCATCGCAAATATATCTTCTATCTAAATTAATAAATGGCAGATTCTGTCTGTCTGTCCGTGTGTCTGAAACTCCTAACTAGAGCCACACTTGCTCTACATGGACATATACCTTTTTGGGATCAGGATGATCATGGGATTGAAAATCTGCCCTTCATCTGGTACTTGAACATATAGTATTAGGATTTGTGTCTGGATGAGGAGGGAACAGTTAAAAATTCAAATTTTAAAATAACTGAAAAAAAAATTAGTGATTTTAAAAGTTTTTAATTTATATCGAATTTAAAGTAACATAAAAACTTTGAATTTAAAAATTTTTGTTTTAAATTCATTTTAAAATAATCTTCAAAACTTTGTGAATTGAGGAAATCAATTTTATTTCTTCAAAATGCCAAGGAATCAGAGTTAAAATGAGAGGTTTCGTGACGTGAGGTTTTGAAGTTCTGCAGGGTTTGTGATTTAGAGAACACAATTTTTGGCCTGAATTGGACTTTTGGTCCAAATCGGCCTTTTGGCTGGAACTGGGCTTTTGGTCCAAATCGGTCTTTTGGCTGGAACTGGACTTATAGCTTGAATCAGATTTAAGGTGAGGTTTTGAAGTTCCATGGAATGAATTGTGGAATTCAAAGTTATTTTTCAAAATTATCATTGCTGTTTTCTAAACTGGACGAGAGATCCCAATTAACTCTCTGTGGGAGTTGCTTAAAAATCTGCTCGAAGTGCAGCTTTTGAGCTAGTAATTGAATAGAATGTAATTGTGCTTTATTCTGCCAAAAATAAAGTTGAGAAACCAAAACGGAAATTATTTCTGCCTCAGCCTAATAAATAATAACTCCTTATCCCAGAAATTCAGACAGTAATCATAATCCCTACAAAAGACCTTATAACTTTTTTTTTTTTTTTTTATATTTGTTGGAGGGAAGATTAAAGATTTCACGACTGGGTGTTGAACTTTGTCGAATTTTTATTTCTTTTAAATGTATTGTTTTCATTTTCTTAACCAGTGATTTACTGATTGTTTTGTTACTTCTGATGCAGGCCGCTGGAGTTGTCCGCCCTTTGGTGTCAACAGTCATTGCCGTTGACTCCAATAATTTTCTCAAACAGTCTCTTGATAGAAACAGCTACCGTGCCAGTGAGATGCCTCAGGGATTCAAGCATGAACTCATCAAACGAGCATACGAAATGGTAATTTTTTCTTTCTCACTTTCAAATCCAGATTTGTTTACATCCTCCTCTACTTTGGTGAGGTGCTCCAGGATCGTGAAAGACCTGAATGAGGTTGTTAGGGAGGGTCAGCAGTTTGTAGCGGGAGCAGTTACAACTTGATACTGATTAGGATGAAGACTTTCAAAAGAATTTAAGTGCTGTACTAGACTGGCGGTTAGGTCTCATCATTTTACAGCTGAAATAATCATGAGTTCTATGCCAACAGTTTCTTTTCTCGCTTGTGGAACTCTCTTCTGGCTTCCACCTTTCCGGACAACAAATTTAAATGCAATGTCAATCATTATCTTCTGTCTTAATTCTTGTTCTTTTATTGTCCTCTCTCCTTAATATTATATTTTTCTCATATTCGCTAACTCAGTAACTCCTTGTGTCTTAGTGGCTTTATTGCCTTTGATCTTCACAAATTTAAATGCAATGTCAATCGTTATCTTCTGTCCTCTTAATTACTAATCTATTGTTCTCACTCATTATTTTTTCTCTTTTTTTCTTATTCTTTCACACCCCGTACCCCCCATGTGTCTTAGTGGCTTTACTGACTTGCATGGGGTGAAATGATTTAAAAAAAAAATAAATAAATAAATAAAAATAATAATAATAATTTTGGCACTTAGGGATTTTATAAGAATCGATAAACCAGTTTAGTTGTTTTTAAGTTATTTTGGTTTTACCAATTTATAGTAATATGTATTATTTGTTACCCTCCCTTTTCGGTTATGAATTCTTTATTTTTTGGTTTTTAATTGGATTTCATTCATATATATATATATATATATATATATATATATTGAAATTCTTAGGAGGATTTGATAATTATAATTAAGTAATTCATTGAGTCTGAAAGAAACCTCAACAGAATGCAGAAAGCACTGGACGGCCGTTTCGTCCTATATTTGGGACTCATCAGCAGTGCGTATCCACTACCGAGAATTGAAACCCTGACAGTTAGGAGGATTTGATAATTATAATTAACCTAACAATTTCTATCATGTGCATATCATTGCTTGATCCGGATTCTAATGCTTCAGTTTGAGCGGCTTGGTGATAGTAGTCGTGGCTCCAGGGGGGCACCGTCCTATGGTTACAGAGAATTTCAGTTGAGTTCCACCACGGAATATGTGAGCGAGCGGCGCTATATTGAGTCTGATTTGCTACCTCTTCATCACCGAGGCCCGTTGGAACAGTTGGTATGATGTTTGCTTGATAACCTAACTGTCAGGGTTTCAATTCTCGGTAGTGGATACGCACTGCTGATGAGTCCCAAATATAGGACGAAACGGCCGTCAAGTGCTTTCTGCATCCTGTTGAGGTTTCTATCAGACTCAATGAATTACTTATATATATATATATATATATATATATATATATATATATATATATATATATCTGTGTGTGTTGATTATCTATTGGATTTTGTCGAGAACCTCAAGATGAATAACAGGAGCACCTGTCCAGATCTGGCAAAAGTATTCAAAGCCTCACAATCCCTATTTACATTATTCGGACTATTGTCCTCATCTTTGTTGCCATATTTATCACAACGTTTCAGCCATTGTACCCTCTGGCCGCCTTCAGGTGGTTGGAATGTCAAACTGAACCCTTTATTTCACTCACTAGGGTAGACTGTTCTAGTTCCACGTGCCATGTCTAATGGATGTCAGTTATTGGTTATCTCCTGTTAATTCACTTCTCCAAGTTCTCCACTGCCTTAACTAGGTATTGACCTCGCACTCATTTGGTCCTGTCACTGGATCTAACCGACGCTTTTATCCACTGTCTTTAATGACACATAGCACAATCTACCTCAGCGAGCGAAATAAAGGGTTCAGTTTGACATTCTAGCCACCTGAAGAAGACCAGAACATGCAATGGCTGAAACATTGATAAATATAGCAACAAAGATGAGGACAATAGTCTGAATAATGTAAATAGTGTACATAATACCTCACCTTACCTCAGAAATATAGACAGTTACCTCACAATCCCTGTATATATTATGACCTTGTAAGTCAGACTTAGGAATCTATAAACTTCCTCCCAGATTGACTAACTTGAAAATTTCTATCAATTTTATTTTTCTGGAACAGACTCCCACAGGGATACTTCCCCAAACACTACAATCTTAACCTGTTCAGGTCTAAACTCAGTTGTAATCTTTCCTTCCTGTCCTCCTTCCTTTTACATTCATATCACATACATCATTCTTTAACGCTCTACTTTGAATGGCTCTTGGGTCTTGTATTGGGTGAACATCCAGTAAAACGAGTTATCTCTCCTACATATTCTCATAATCTGTACTTACTTCTCCATTCCTCCTCCTATGTCCATACAACAATCTCATTCAGTTTATCCTCTATCTTGAGTGGCTCTTGGGGCTTATATTTGGTGAATTTTTAATTAAAATAAATAAAATCAAATTTGTATTAATATGAAACTACTGTTTAGACTCATCAACATCATTTTCACTGGGGAGGGCGTGTTCAGCCACCACTCTCCAAGTTACGGACCTGGACCCATTTAATAACTTTTTTTTTCTTTGTATTTTTGTTTAGTGTACAGACGATGACTTGGACTATGGAACTGAATGTCTACACCTCGTACGCAAATACACCAACATTGGTGCCTACCTCATTGATGGACCATCTTCTTTATGGAAGGTGAGGTGATGACTTTTTAAGATCATTTCATATTTATTCCCAAAGACAGGTAACCATTAATTTCTCTCGAAGCTTGATTGATTGTGACTTACTTTCCAATGTGTTTGCATTTTCTCTTCATAATTTTGTTGAAACGTTGTCTTTGATAACATCAATAAATACCAAAGAACAAGAAGTTGTTTCAAAAGCATACGTCACATTCTAAGAACTCTTACATCAGGACTTCCTTGGTAAGACGATAAACTATATCTGACAGCAAGGCTTCTCATCGGGAGGATTTGAGGAGCATCAAACCACCACTAAAAGTTGCTGGTATTCCCAGGTCCACCCTGACCTGAGGTGGCAGCACCTCTCAGGGTCCCAGCTATGGGCAAATAGTTAATCACCAAATATAAAAATAGGTTTTAATACCAGCAATACATTTTTGAAAAAAGAAAAATATTACCAGATATGAAAATCTTGTCAGCATTAAATAACCCATTGAGGTGTTGATATGCCATAAAACAAAACCAACCAAACCAGTGTATCAAGCATGTAAAACATTTTCTGTTAAACATATTTTGACAGTGTCCAGAATTAGTTATCTCAAGACGACAATTTTACAATACTGATAGCATGTTTCAGTTGCTCAAGAAGGTAACTGTGAATGATATACTATTATTTTTAAAAGTGGTCGGCCTCTACAAGAAAATATAAAACGGGAGGGAATAATGATAATACAAAGTTTTTATAAAAAAAAAATATTTTTAAATTTACGAAACCAGACTATTGATAAAAAAAATTTATTTGCAGAAATAAAACTAGGAAATCAGATATGTAGAGAATAAATTCTTTATTGAAGGAAAAATAATACCAACAATGTATTGCCTCTCGACAGAAGCCCTCTTTGCAGAAGTGTTAATGGAACTTGATTTACAAAGTAATTTTGTTACAAAGAATGCTTTCTTTTATTCATATATATATATATATATATATATATATATATATATATATATATTTGTGTATTTAGGCAGCAATCCTTCTTTTATGCACATTTCATTCAAAACGAGTGACAAGGTGCTTTTATTTAGTTTTTTTATATAATTTCTCGTGCGATCTAATAAAGTTTTTCTTTTCAGAGGATAAATTATATAAAAACTGTTCGAATGTTCTTTTTATCCGAGCGCTTTCGGCTATACATTTAGCCATTTTCAAGGATTATATTTCAACTGTTAAAATGAGAAATAGTTTGTTATATGTATGTTTTATAAAATGATTCATTCGGACAGTTTTTATATAATTTATCATCTGAAAAGAAAAACATTATTAGATCGCACGAGAAATTATATAAAAAAACTAAATAAAAGCACCTTGTCAGTCATTTTTAGTGAAATGTGCATATATAATATATATATATATATATATATATATATAATTTGTTCGTATTAAATAACCCTTTGAGGTTGATATGCCATAAACGAAACCAAACTCCTATCAGAAACTACAAATGGTAGCATGATTGAATTTTTTTATATATATATATTTTGATGCATGTTTCATTAAATGATACAGACAAGTGTTGTCTATTTTAAGTAAATTCCTTTCATATTGTCTGATAAGCTTAATAACATTATCATTGAAAGATGAAATAAATCTCAATATTGATACATGTTTTTTTAATCCTATTGAAGCTTTCGGCTTACATAAGCCATTATCAAAGATGACAATTACATTACAATATATTGAACAATACACGGACAAAACAATAATGATTGTCGTTGCTTGGAAATCTTTCATGCAACAAAAACAGACTAACTTGTGTATACGGGACGCGGAAGTGAAAATCCCACCGCAGCTCATGATGTCACACATGACCATGCGAGAGTGAAAACGAGAAGTATTAAGTATGTATCAATATGGTGTTTTTCAAGGGTTCAGTTCGACATTCCAACCACCTGAAGAAGGCTGAAGCGTACAAGTGCCGAAACGTTGTAATAAATATGGCGACAAAGATGAGGACAATAGACCGAATAATGTAAATAGTGTACATAATACCTCATCTCAGAAATATAGAATTATTTTTTTCCTCAAAAGCTGGTAATATTTTTATCCAAAAATGTATTGCTGGTAATATTTTTTTTTCAAAAATGTATTATTTGTAAAAAAAATTTTCTTCAAAAATTCATTGCTCCTCAAAACCTCCTGATCAGAGGCCTTGCTGCTGGACGTAGTTTATCGTCTTACCCAGGACGCATAAATTGTTTTGATATCCTCAACAGTTATGAAGCTATACAATGTCAACACAGACATTTGAAAGACGCTATTGTTGAAATAAATCAACTAAGTCAAAGTATACTGACAATGTCTCATGTCAAAAAGCATAGCAGATTAATCAAACACTGCATGTCCCAAAATAATGGATGCCTGAAGATGGCCTAAGTGTACTTGGCTGAAACATGGTGCCTATAAAATCACCTATAACAAAAATGAGAACAATTGTTCAAATAAATCAATTAAGTCAAAGTTTCTAATTTCTTTATCGTTTTGAATTCTGTCACATTTTAGCTGTGACACCCTCAACTGCAGGATGGTTGGAGAGTGTGTTGGCTGAAACCTTGCATGTGCTTGTAAAATCCAGCTAGTTTACTTGTTCACTGTGTGGGCAAGACAGCGAAAATTTAAATATCTTGCAGGTAGAGGCATTGAAGGGAATGTGCACGACAGGTTAAATGTATGAATGCTGTTTAACCCTGCCAGAGTGCAGACGGACACTTGAGGAGGGCCAGAGAGCTCAATGGCTAAAACGAGAAAATTAATCTGCATACAATGCAGATACAACACAGTAGTTCGAATTTCTCATCTAAATTCCTGGTCCAGTGTATGACGATAAACTACATCCGGCAGCAAGGAAGTTTTGAGGAGCATGGAACCACCTCTTAATTGCTGTTGTTCCCAGGTCCACCTTGACCTGGGGTGGTAGCACCTGTTAGGGTCCTAGCTATGGGCAAATAGTCTCTTGTTTTTGTTTGGGGGTTCACTATGAAAATATAAAAATATTTTTTCAAGTAAAATGACATTTTATCTGTAGTTGAAGGCATACAATTGCATTAAAAGTATATTTAGTTGAAGCCATGAAATTACGTATAAAATATTTAGATTTTGTCATTAAATGACCCATCGAGGCTGAAATGGTGCCAAAGAAAATCAACCAATAAGAAAGAATTCTTTCATGACATTAATCCATCTAATAACCTACAATTTCTTAAAGAAATCCAACTGAAATCCAAAATATAACTTCAACATAAAACAGACGTATCACTGCCTCGTGTAATAATGTCCATACAAACATGTATATGCACAAAAGCTGAGCATCATCTACCATGGATTCAGCTGTGAAAGCAGAATAACATATTTTTATTAATTCATTGTTCCCAAGAAAATTAAATTTTGGCATTAAATGACCCAGTTGATGTGTTGTTAAAGAAATTCAAGCAAAAATTTTTTATCTTTTATTTTTATTATTTTTATTTCCATTTCAGGTAACACACAGAAAAGATTTTTATACTGCTGAAGGAACCCTAAAAGGTAAGATGTTTTCCCCTATATTTGCTTTGACAGGTTTTTTTTTTTTAACTTTGGCAATTGTAAGATGGCAACTGAGAATCAATTTTTGGCAAACAAGGACAAATGTGTCTGCGATAAGACACGGTGCCAAAAGGACTTTTTTTCTCCCCATGACACCGATTTCTGGAACATTGCTGAGGAACGAAGGCAGTTGTCTTAAAAACGGATGATTAGAAGTGGAATTAAACCTAAACAAATGATAAAAGTAAATTTATACATTTTTTGTTCTTGAGAATTTACAACAAAAATATTAAACCCTATTTAATTATTAGATTATTTACAAGAATAATTTAATATTTACAACATTCTAAAAACAAATACAATTGTCTTAAAACTAATGCAATATTTCTCATTTAGCAGTTTATAAAGAATTAAATATGAAAACAATTTTTTGTTTATAAATTTATAAACATTTACTAAATTCTTAAAATATGTGAACCAATGTTAAGAAAATCCTTATTCACCATTTTATAAAGTTTGAATCAGTTGGCAATTTGCCGATGTTTTGCCAACCATTCCAATAAACAATGTAATAACAAAAAAATAAACAATATTTATTTGTCAATTCTCAAGAACAAAGAAAATGTATAAATTCACTTTCATGTTTAGATTTTATTACAATTCTAATCATCACTTTTAAAAAAAATAAAAATAGACAAAGGGTAAAGGTAGTTAAAATAGTGGTGTCATGAGAAAGACTGTTTTATAGCATTTTTGTCTTTCATCGTATTTGACAGGGTTCCTTTATGATAAAATCATTCAGTAAATCCAATGAACAAATGTTTGGTAACACTATTTACATTATTTGGACTATTGTCCTCATCTTTGTTGCCATTTCAGGCGATCAGAATGTCGAACTGAACCCTTTATTTCACTCGCTGGGGTAAACTGTTCTAGTTCCACATGCCATGTCTAATGGATGGAGAAATATAGACAGATACCAAATTTTTCTTAACCTTTGAACTCTTCCAAAATATCATATATCACACACATGAAATGCTTTCAAGGATTCTGTTGTCATTTTAATGACATGGCTCCAAGAATTATGCTGACACTGGAGCCAAGTTCATCTTAGGAAGAAACTATATATATAAGAAATATAGTCTTAAGGTGTACTATATTTATGGGGTAAAGTGTTCAATATCAGAGATAGAGCATGTGTAAATATAAAAGTGAACATAGAAGTCAACACTCAGAGGCGACAGGCTGTTTCATGCTAGACGCAATCGTCGGGCATAAAGCTTCTTCAGAGAATGAGATATGGAGAAAAAGAAAAAAACTCTTAAATATTCTACATATATATAAACATCAGGCAATTGTCCAGAGATATATATATATATATATGATCGACTCTCCCGTCGAATTCGACGTATGAGGGTCAAGCAGCTCAGTTCCTAGAAACTGAGAGCCCGACGCCGACACATGAGATTTGATTATAGTGGTGAAGGTTTCCTGCAGGACCATCCACACTTTTTGAAGGGACGAATACAGAGACCTGGTGCACTAAGTTCCATAAGGTCCCCAAACGACCCTCCGCAAGTTTTAAATTCAGAGTTGTCCTTCTCCTAGACCAATTGCCATCCAAGGCTATAGAACCCAGTCTGTCCTGCTATTTACCCATAGCTGGAGGGAGGAGAGGATTCACACCTTTCCCAAGTGATTGTAATGGATTTGACTGGAATTCGAACTCGGCTCTCCGATTCCTCAATCCAAGCCGTTATCCATTACTCCACCGTGCCTCCTCATATATATATATATATATATATATATATATATATATATATATATATATATATAAATAAAAATAAATTTGTAATTCTTTGTTTTTGTTTAAAAAAGAAAGTCTCAGCTGTGAACCTGAAAAGAAAAAAAAATACTTAAATGTTAACATTTTTCAATAACTTTCAATTAAAATGATTGAAAATTTCCATTTTTACCAAATGTAAAAATGAAAAAAGGCCTTGATGATAAATGAATGATTTCTTAAACATTGAAATTAAAATTTTATCAAAAATAAAAATCATGATTTTCAGAGAATTAGAACCTTTCATGAGGATTCATTTCTTTTTCTACCCCCCCCCCCCAAAAAAAAAATTTAGTGTTTTTAATCAACAAGACCTAAATTTAATGTTGCAATATTTTAATTTTTGTGTAATTTTTTTAAAGTCTATTTCAGTATCTGAATTTTTATTCCAAACAATATTTTAAATTTTATAGATTCTTGAATTTCAGTAGAAATTTCATATGGATCCCAACATAAAAACGATTTTCTTGGACTCTTTAACAGTCACCGACTTGCATGATCTAGTTTCACTTAGTATCTACGTAAGTTATCCATTTACTAGAACTTGTCAAGTAGGTCAGCTGGCAAAAGGACAAAGGGAACGTTAGGAGTTAAAATTTAATTAGAACATTAACGGGTAGGAAATTGGGGAGGGCTATGATCACTAATGTCTTGAAAGGACATGGCATTTAAAAGATGAATGGATTTTATCTTAAAAACATTAGTTCAGTCTATTTGGATATTGTTTAAATTATTTTTTTTTCTCATTTCATTTTTAATTATTACTTTGAAAATATTTTGCAAAATAGTTAAAATTATTTACCTGTGATAAAGTTTTTTTCTTTTCTTTCTTTTTTCTTTCCTTCTTTTTTTCTTTTGAGAAAAAAATGAAAATAAATAACTTTTTGTAAGTAAAGAGACCTTACTCTGTGATGGAGATTTTGTTTTCTTTCTTTTTCTCAGAAAAATTTCTCAAAGTTGGTTTGGTCAATATTCCTGATGCCAATTTGGTAACTGCCCTGAAACGCCATCTTGAAGACCACCACATAGAGGTTTGTTTGTTTGGGTTTTTTTTTGTTTAAGCAAAACAAAATTAATGAACATCTTCCATGTTTAATCTTCAGTCAGTTCATCGGTTCCTGCAAGTTGTCTTGCTAAATGCAATTAAGTTGCAAAACATCAAAATTAGTATATCAGTGTTTTTTTTTACTTTATATTTTATCTACACTTACGCCATAGCATATCTTTAGGTTTGCCACACTACCTTCCTGCACTTCTTTCCCCTGATAAAGTCTTTTGTTGGCAATTGGTACTCTTGTGGTCCTGTGATCAAAGTTAGAACTTGACTGGGCCAGTTTTCTTGCTGCTGTTTCAGTGTAAACATGGCCGCTCCACTAGCAGTGTGCACCAAGGAGAGACAAAGAGCAGTTTTTACAGAATTTTTAGATTTAAGAGGAGCTCATAAATATTCATCAGGCTAACTATGGAGGATGCTAAGTGACATAATTTAATGTCTAAAAAAAAAATGAAAATGAGTAAATGTTTTGTTTCGTTAATAATGTAATAACATTTAAATTAATTTAGTTTGAAAAATTAATTTGTTATACATTTTTGATAATAGAAGTTCATTAATTTGACCATTTTCTTTTTATGTTTAACATTTTTAAAGTCGTGCATGTTTGATTGGAAAAAGGAAAACTAAATTAATTTCTTCATTCCCATTTTTTATCGCTATCATGCGATTCGATCTTTATCGTCATAGCTCTCGGTAGTTAGCTGACTTTTAAAGCGAAAATGCTCTCGGCAGGAACTTTGCCAGACTAACGTTTCTTCATCTTTCTCGGCTCTTCTAGGTTTGTGCATTAGACTCTGCTGACCAATTGCCAAAACAGTTGACCAGTGTCGTCCTGAGTCAGTCAACAGTGAACCTCGAAGAAATTCTTGAGACCACCGAAGAACTCGCGCAAGTGTGGACCGAGGAACCAGGCAGGTTTGTGGCCGGTGGCACAGTAATATATTTGTTCCATGCTTCCGAACAAGACAACTTCTCGGCTGTTTGGGATCAACTACAGAAGTCAGCCGAAACGCTTGCCGATAGCTTCAAGGACAACATTGCACCAATTTTCATTCTGACCAAGGTAAGGCTTAGAATAATCCGTGGCAATGATATGCAAGAGCATTATCATCCCGCACTCTCGTAAGCCCAACAGATCATGACAAGAAAGAAAAGCTTGTGACATTTCATAACAAGGAATAGGTGCAACAAACTTGGGCAATGTTTAACCTTCATGCCTGCAAAAAATGGTGTCTCAAAAGGACTGTTATTCCCTTGACACCGCTGTTACTTTATACACTTTTGTCTTCCTCAGCAATGTTTATTTACAAGATTATAAAAATATGTGAACCAAGTACAATGCGATATTATTACCTTTGATAAATATTTATTTACCATTTCATAAAAAAATTAATTTCAAAAGAAATCTTTTTACTTAAAAATTAAAAAAAAAATTAAGAAAATTATCAAAATACGTATGTCCTGGGTATAAACTACATCAGCATTCTGGGTAAGATGATAAAGTACGCCCAACAGCAAGGCCTTGAGGAGTGTGGAACCACCTCTAAATTGCTGGTGTTCCCAGGTTCCCAATGACCTGGTGTGGTAGCACCTCTAAGGGTCCCAGCTATGGGCAAATAGCTTAACACTCCGAAAGGGGTCAAAACACTATGAAAGTATAAAAATAGGTTTTAATACCAGCAATACTTTTTTGTAAAAAATTTACTTGCAATGAATTTTGGAAGGAAAAAAATATTGCCAGCAATACATTTTTGAGGAAAATATTACCAGCAATAAAAATCTCATCGGCATTAAATAACCCATTGAGGTGTTGATATGCCATAAAGCAAACCAATGAAGGCATTAAGAGCAGGATAGATGAAAGGAAAAATGAACTGAATGAAAGTTTTTGGAAATTTAAATTCACCACATCAAACTTAGCTCTTTTGTTTGTTTTTTTTTCCATAACACTGATTTCCAAAAAAAAGAAGCTAGAAAAACAAAATACTATATTTCTGCGTATAAGGCGACCTCTAAATAAGACGAGGTAAAGAAATATAGCAAATTTTCATGAATTTATACAAGTATAGGATGAATTCATAAAAAAATTTGCTATATTTCTTGACCTCGTCTTATGACTGTTCATTACCAGCAATATATTTTTGAAAAAAAAAATTACCAGCAATAAAAAAAACTTGTCTGTATTAAATAACCCCCCCAAAAAACAAAACATGTAAACCAACTAAAATGCAATATTTAATAATTATGATTTAATTAGGAACTATGTTATTCAATCTAATAGTGTTTAATTTAACATCTTTGTTGTCAGTTCTCAAGAATAAAGAAAATATATAAATCCATTTTCACATGTTTGAGTTTTGTAAACATTCTAAGCATCACTTTTTAAAACAAACATTGTTGAGGAATTCAAAAGTGTATAGAGCAATGGTAATAAATGTTCTTTTAACACGTTTTATTTTTTTTGGTGGTGGGGTATTTTGCAGGCAAGAAAGTTAAATGTTGTCCAAATTTGTAACATTTTAGGCAGTAATTTGTAACGGATTGAGTAAGAAGAAAGTAAATATTATTTTTAATACGATGGTCAGTCAAAAAGTAATGTGTTCTATTACAACAGATTTAATCATAGAAGCATACAAAACCTCCTAAAATGAAAAGAAAATCTCAGGTTTTCACATCTGGACCTTTTTCGTTTAGCATTCAAGAAATCCTGTAAATGTCAGCTCTCAGTGTTCAGCCTGCCCCATGTAGACTCTGACATAATGTATATGATAAAATCATTGCAAATAACACAGGAAGTCATGCAAACCATGGGACTTTAAGTGTTGATATTTACAAGGCGGGTTTGGGTGTGTTGAATGCTAAAGGGTTAACATACCTTCCTTCTCTGTTACGTCATTAGGGTTGGCCAAAAAGTAATGCCTGTTCTTTAATTCTAACAGATTTAATAGTAGAAGTTTGAATCCATTGCCAAGTCTGCAGTTAAGAAAGTTGGCTTCATTGTGTCGTGCTAGACAAATTTTCTTGCCAGAATCTATCTTGCATATTTATAAGTCTACCAATCGTCCTTGCTTTGAATATTGCTGCCACATTGGGCCTAGTTCCCCCTGCTGGATATGTATTTAGAGATTCTTGATAAAATTGATGTAACAAACACAATACGAATGCAATATTAACTAAAAAAAAATTCCAAAATATTTTGGCTTTAAATAACTCACAAAGGGTTGATAATCTCTATAAAAAAAAAAGTCAATAAATCAAACCTTCAGGGAATAGCTGGTTCCATCCTTTGCCTCGACTGTAAGAAATGAAATACCAATTTCTCTGGCAAGTCAAGCTTTTCTGAATATTGTCCTGATCCAGATCATCTGAATCCTTTCCGACAAGCCCTTGACATAATGGAGGCAGATCGTAGGTTTTCTCATCCTTTGGCCCTTCTCTTTCAGTCCATAGAAGCTGACGTTACATTTGCAGGGTAGTTGTTATTCTGAAGGGTAAAATTGATGCTGAACATCCCCTTTTGGTATGTCTGGCTCACCACTTTTTGCATTTTGGTTTAGGCACTGGACAATCCCTTTCTTTAATGCTGTAATCTGGTGATGGTTGGCTTGTTATATATATATATATATATAATGAAATGGACAAAGTCCAACAATTATTTTAAGACATTTTTATATTTATACATTCTTTTTATAGATAAAAATATTTAAGTAAATGCTCTGTTTTATAATAAACAGTATTAATAACATTTACCGGCCTGAATGTCCGAGAAATTTTCATAGAAAATATTTGTTCTTCGACAGGAATCGAACCTGTATCCTATACGGAACTGTCATTTAGCTTGACTGATTGAAGTTTAAAAGCAGTAAAATCGACCTTGCCAATTGAATGATTCTCCGTGGCTTGATCAGTTAAGGCATGTCAGGCAAAATGACAGCACCATATAAGATACAGTTTCGATTCCTGTCAGAGAACGGATATTTTATATGAAAATTTCTCAGAAATTCAGGCCGGTAAATTTTGTTTAATACTGTTTATTATAAAACAGAGCATTTACTTAAATATTTGTATCTATAAAAAGAATGTATAAACATAAAAATGTCTTAAAATATATATATTCGAGGGTCATTCAATAAATAAGTTGAATTTTTTGGTATAAGGACTTCTAATACAGATAGAAGCTTACTCTTTTTTATTTTTTTGTTTTATTTCTTTTTCACATGGATTTAATTTCTTTTGCAAATTAAAAAATAACTTTGAGAGTTTTGGCGATTAACAAAGATGGCCGACCAAGAAGCATGCTCCAGGATTGAACAGCGGTCAGTTATCAAGTTTTTGGTTGCTGAAGGGTGCAAACCAGTTGAAATTCATAGGAGAATGTCAACTGTGTATGGTGCCACATGTTTCAGCCCAAAAAATGTCTACAAGTGGGCTAAATTGTTTAAAGAAGGACGGAGCAGTGTTGAGGATGAAGACAGGCCTGGGAGGCCTACAGAAGTGAGGTCTCCTGAGGTGATCGAATCAGTCAATGACCTCATTCAGTCTGACAGAAGGGTGACAGTGGATGACATTGCAAGAACTTTGAGCTTATCTGTTGGGACAAACGCAGGGGTCATCAGTCAGAAGGAGTCATCTTGCATCATGACAACGCAAGGCCTCACATAGCAGCCCAAACGGTGCAGACCATCAATGAGCTGGGCTGGGAACTGCTCCCTCATCCCCCTTACAGCCCAGATCTTGCCCCTTCAGACATTCACCTGTTTGGTCCTTGAAAGCGTTCATGAGAGGCACGAAGTTTAAAAGTGACGATGAAGTCAAAAGTGTTGTGAGCGACTGGCTGAGACATCAGTCCAAAGATTTTTACGCTGAGGGAATACGGAAGCTTGTGAACAGATGGGAAAAGTGTGTGACAGTGCTGGGAGACTACGTTGAAAAAAAGAAAGCTTCTATCTGTATTAGAAGTCCTTATACCGAAAAATTCACCTTATTTATTGAATGACCCTCGTATATATATATATATATATATATATATATATATATATTCAGGGCAAACTGAAGATCCATTTAGGTGAAACCTTCATAGGTAGTTTGTGACTCACTAAAATTTTTTAGACTCTGTTCTACTTAGTGAATTGAACAGTTTATGTCTTTTCTTATTTTACTTGATTGTTTTGTTTTTTTTTTTGTTTTTTAATACCAACTCGGATGTTTTTAGTCTTTTCTTTTTTCCAAACTCCCCACCCCCCCAGGTACCTGTTTGCTTAAATATATTTTTGTAGATAAATTGTAATATCCAGTTTTTTTTGTTTTTTTTAAACCAGTTGGGTATAGGTATTAAAATAAATAAATAATTTGTGTGTATGTATATGCACATATACACACGGTAAATTATCACCATTTTATATTTTTAATTTTGTGCATGTGACCAACTAAAACAAGGAGATTGCCCTGAAGAGATGCAGGAGATTCTGGAGGCCATGGTTGAAGCCAATAGCAATTTTATTGAATAAATTTACTCTTTAGTATTTAAAGATATTTTTTTGTAATTTTGGTAAGTGTATCTGTTAAAATGAGATGTTAGTGTTATTTTCATTTTTGTGTCGTTTAGATGACAATTTATCCATCGCACCCTGTATATTTAGGGTACTCCCCCCACCCCATTGGCCATAACCACCAAATCTTGCACAAATGACCTTTGGTCATATTGAACATTTGTGAAATTGGTTATAAAATCTACATAAATATCTTGTTTGAATTTTGATAAATCTTTTATTGGTCAACAAGAAGCCGAGGACATACAGTTACTCAAATATTCAAATGATGTGAAGGTTTCTGAGGACATCACACACTCGTATATAGTCCCCTTCTAAAGTATTGGGATGGTGAGGCCAATTTCTTTGTTTTGGTTGTTCACTGAAGACATTTGGATTTAAGTTCAAAAGATGAATATGAGAGAAGGATTCCGACTATCAACTTTTATTTCCTGGTCTTTACATTTTGATGTATTAAACAGCTTAGGACATAACACCTTTTGTATCAGATCACCCCGTTTATAGGAGAGCCAAAGTAAACGAACAGATAGACTTAAAGTAAATAACATTTAATATTTGGCTGCATAAACCTTGCTTGTAATAACCGCATCAAGCCTGTAGCCCATTGACATCACCAAATTCTTCATTTGTGATGCTTTTCCTGACTTTTAACGCAAACTCTTCCAATTCTTGTTTGTTTTTGTTTTTTCTTGGTGGGAGTCTTCCTTCAGTCTCTTTCAGGAGATAAAATGCATGCTCTATTGGGTTAAGGAAGTCCGGTGAGTGACTTAACCCGTCTAAAACTGTCCACGTCTTTTCCCCGATAAAGTCCTTTCTTAGTAGGTTTTTGGGTCATTGTCCTGCTGCAGGATAAACTCCCATTTGATTAGTTTGGATGCATTTCTTTGTAAATTGGCAGAGAAAATTCTTTTGTAGACTTCTGAATTCATTCTGTTGCTACCATTATCATCAATAAATATGAATGAGCCTGTTCCAGAAGTAGCCGTGCAAGCCCAAGCCAAGACACTGCCTCCATCATGCTTCACAGATGAGCTTGGATTATAAGCAGATCCTTTCTTTCTCCACACTTTGGCCCTTCCGTCATTTTTGGTAGAGGTTAATCTTCGTTTCACCCGTCCCAAAAACTTTCTTCCAAAACTTTTGTCACTCGTGTCTCTACTTTCTTTCAAATTTCAATCTGGCCTTTCGATTCTTATGTCTGATGAGTGGTTTGCATCTTGTAGTATGGCCTATATATTTCTCCTCTTGAAGTTTTCTTTGAACAGTGGATTATGAAACCTTCACCCCCTGCACTGTGGAGATTGTTGTTGATGTTACTGATTGTTGTTTGAGCTGGGGGGTGGGGCCTCCTCACAGCTCTAACAATGTTTCTGCCATTAATTGTTATTGTTTTCCTTGGCCAACCTGTCTGTTGTTCAGTACACCGGTAATTTCTTTCTTTTTCAGGACATTCCAAATTGATGTGTTGGCTATGCCCAATGTTAGTTCAATCGCTCTGATCGATTTTCCTTTTCTCGGCTTCGAAATGGCTTACTTTTCTCCCACAGACAGCTCTCTTGTCTTCATGTTGGTGTATCTGTAAATAGTCTTTATAGGTAAAACCCAAGACTGAAACCAAGAGTAGTCATTCCAAGCTATTTAATCAAGCTAAAAGGCAACACCAAACACCTGTCAGTCATGTGTTCCAATAGTTTTGTGCATTCAAACAAAAGGTGGTATGTCCTAAGTTGTTTAACACATCAAAATGTAAATACCACGAAATAAAAGCTGAAATTCTGATCTCTTGTCTTATACCCAAATGTTTTCAGTAAAGAAAATGGTATCAGCATAGGTGGAGTCCATCAATGCTGGCTGAATATTGTTGGACTGTGACCAGAGATGATCCTTTTGCAGTTTACAAAAAACAATCTAAGAAGCGACATGTCATTGCTGAAAAACTGCGCTTGTATATACATCTGAATATAATTGCACTTTACTTTGTGGAATAAAGTTTATAAACAAAATAGATTATGCAACTATTGCTTTTTTTGTTGATGACTGTTCCTAACATCGATAGTGTAAAATCGATACCTGACTTTTACAATGTTATTGGACTTAACTGTTATTTACAAATGCGTAGTGGACGCGCGTCAGTAAAGATTCAAAAGAGGCCCCAAGTCGCGTACGGACATGTCTGTCAAAACTAGTTACATCTGGGATTTCCTCCGTTAACAGCAGAACAACTTATCCTGTCCAGATACGAGCCTCTCTGTGTGACACCTGAAGAGCAAAACAGTTGAAATGTCATACCAACAATAAAGATGAGGATATCAGTCATTTTCTTCATAATTCCCTACAGATCCCTGATGACTGTAAGAGTGATGGTGGGCCTTACCTTGAGCCATGGTTTGTGAGCAGGGAGTTGCCATTCTCTTAAATTGGTTACCCTACCAAGGCAAATAAGCCATAGGACGTAGATATTTGGCTGTCATTGTCGACTAGAGAAACAGAAATGATATGACATTTGTTTCATTCAATATCTTTTCTCTTCTTTCTTTTTATCTCGCATTTACTGCCATGAAGCTGCATTTTTTCTTTTCTTTCTTTACAGGACAACAAAAATGTGACACGGATAGTAAAGATTGTGAAATCGCTCGTGTGGGAAATGTCCGACACATATTCAGGACAAGTTTTCATTGCTTAGCCTCTCTGCGTGGCTTTGTCAAACAGACGACAAAATAGGAAGAACAAAAATAAAAAAAAAATAAAAAAAATTTTTTTTTTTTAATTTAAAGATTTTTTTAAGTTATAAACATTTTTCAACATACTGGGGAATTTTTTTTGTTAAATCATTGGTTTTTCATTTTCATTCATTGATTAGTTTTTCTTTCCTCATTCTTTTTTCTGTTTTTCATTCAGATTCTTTTTTTTTTCATTCTCATTCATTCATTTTTTTTTTTTTTTTTTTTTTTTTTAATTTTTCCATGTAATGACATTGTGCCTCATTCAATCTTTTTGGAATTACTCCGCATGGATGTTGTGTCGTCTTCATCTTAATGAAAGCCCTGAATACAATCCAAGTCAAGAAGCTTATACAATGTATGTGTATGTGTGTAAATGAACTGTGCAGCCATCTACACAACTTGCATCCGCGGTCACTGTACACTTCCGACTTCACACAGACCGGATATACCCTTGGCAAATCCTATCCGTGACTAGTAATAATAGTCACATTGCAGTACGTTTTTGTTTTTCTTTCGGCAATAGTGTCTTTTCCAACATGGGTCACGAAAATGAAGTATGGTACTAAAATTATTTAAAAAAAAAAAAATAATAGACTGACTCGTAGATCTCAAAAGCGAATTCTTTCAGACCAGTTTTCTCCTCTTTGTATTTTATTATTTTTTTTTATAATGCTGTTTCAGCTGCTATACCCTCCAAGAAAGACAAGCTAGGAAACTGGTCAAAAAGAATCAACGTATAGTCGTAAGAATTCGTCATCTAGAAACATCAGCCAAAAAGAATGAACATGATGAAAGGCAAAAAAGAAAAAAAATGCAATAATAACTGCTTCATGTCCAAGATCTAAATAACCTTAACCATTTTATACTTGTAAAATCATTTTCATTATCTGAGCGACATTGTTGCAACTTTACCAAGTGTGAAGTAGCATTGCAGTTGTCGGTGAACCGAGATCATATTCTGATTTAGGCTGCTTTTATTCGCTAAGGCTCTTTGTGAAAGGCATGAGTCTTCTTCTTCCTGTGTATCGCTCGCATTGCTAATAGCTTGACAAAAATATCTCTAACATGGTTGAGTGAGCATTTAGCTAATCCACTCATCCATAACTATTATTTGGGTGGCAATAAGTGTAAAAGAAACCAAAAAACTTTGTTAACCTCGTCAGGGTGGTGCTAGGTGTGGGTAATATGAGCAACCAATTTCTTTTTTTTTTTTTTTGTGATGTCGCTTGCATCCTTGAAGCATTTGCTATCTTGTGTCAGCTTTTAAGGGTCTTTTTATACACTGCAGTTCAGATGTCAATTCATATTCTCGTATTCGTTTGTCAGACGGACAACAAAAACAGCTCAAACGATTTGCCAAATGTTAATCTATTAATTACGGTAAATTTTTTTTGCTGTTTTCTTTTTTAAATGCGATGGTAAATTTAATTTCCAGGGCAATCAATGAAAATTTTTTGATTGTAAAAAAAAAAAAAAAAAAAAAAAAAAAAATATAAAAAAAATAAAAATTGTTAAAGAAAATGATTTAATCGGGAAACTTTTAAATTAAATATATATATATATATATATATAGTTAACCTGTAGAAAAAGAGACCATATTTATAAATGTAAAAGACAATAGGAAAACTAATAGTTGCCGATGCGTTTCGGCCAATGTGGACGTTTTCAAGGCAAAAGACAAAATGAATTTATTAAAACAAAGTAACTAATAACAACAAAACAAAATGTCCTTAGCAACTGGAAGAATTTAGAGAACGCTATTTTATACTGTTAACTGATATTACGTCAATTACTGTCGCGTGTGGATATATTGTTTTTATTCCTCTGTTGACGGATTCAGCCATTTTCTTTTGATTTCTTGATACTGTTCTGTATGTTTGTTTGGAAGAGTAGTAATTCTGTTAAGAAAGGTGAAATAGGGAAAAATCCTGGACGTAGGTTAATATTTGGGTAAAATACTCTCCCAAACAAACGTACAGAACAGTATTAAGAAATCAAAAGAAA
Organism: Acanthosepion esculentum; assembly: GCA_964036315.1. Classification (NCBI taxonomy): domain Eukaryota; kingdom Metazoa; phylum Mollusca; class Cephalopoda; order Sepiida; family Sepiidae; genus Acanthosepion; species Acanthosepion esculentum. The sequence continues at coordinate 86,382,625 of OZ038508.1, read as the reverse complement.
ATATTTGAATCCGTCAACACAGCAATAAAAACAATATCTCCACATGTGACAGTAATTGACGTAATTTTAAGTTAACAGTATCAAAATAGCGTTCTCTAAATTCTTCCAGTTGCTAAGGACATTTTGTTTTGTTATTATTAGTTATTTTAATAAATTAATTTTGTCTTGCCTTGAAAAAATCCACAATAGACGAAATGCGTCGGCAACTATTACAGTTTTCCTATTATATATGTATATATGTAAAAGACATGTCTCATTAAATAATTTAGAAAAGTTTTATCTACTTCTTTTTAATAGGATTATCTCATACTTACAGACAAGTTTCTTTGTATCCTTATTAAAAGAAGAAAGAAAATTACCAGGTTGATACATATTCATTTTATTTCCAGTACTTTCGACATTAGCACAATGTCATCATCAGGGTCTGTGTTTTTTCTAAGACAAATTTGTTGTGTTCATCTGAAAATTAAATATCAAAAGTACTCGGATTAAAATAAGTAGACAAAACTTGTCTAAATTATTTAATGAGACACGTCTTAAGGAATGAATACTGCCAAAATATATGCAGTATATATATATTTAGAAGAATCCATTTGTGTGTGGTAGACATCAAAGCATGCTACAAAACTCTCTTTATACATTTAAAATGAGTCCCTTTACTTTTTTCTTTGGTAATATGAATGTAACTTCAAAGTGAACATTGTCTAAGGAAGGAGAACAAATTTGAAATTGCTCTGATTGAATAGCTCCTGGGCATTACATTAAATTGGCACTTTTTTCACCAGCCAATCAGATACCTGGAATCACAGATACAGGATACAGCAGATGAAGACGCCATTGCCATTAATGTCCTACATTATGTAGGAAGTATTTATGCCGCACTATTGAAAATTGATAGAAATTTCTGTCAATTGCAATTGAGCCTTAGAAATGTAATACCTGGAATTTGCCTGGCTGTACTGGCCCGTTTTGGGTAAAATAGGAATTTTTTTTTTTTTTAATCATTATATCCCAAGTAAGATGAGAATGCAGGGGGATTAGAGGGTGTGAGAGAAAACACTGGGTATAGGGAGGATTGAAGAAAGATCAAAAGATGAGTGGGATTCAAAAAACATGACAATTGACATTGCATTTAAACTTTTGAAGATTGTAGTTATCAGGGAAGCAAGAAATAGGAAAGGCGTTCCACAAGTGGGAAGTGTGAGAAAAGAAACTGTTGGAGTAGAAGTGGCAGTTGCATTTAGCTATTTCAACAGTAAACAGGTGGGACCTAACTGCCAATCCAGTATCATGCTTAAATTCAGGGAGTCAGAGCACCGGGGGGGGGGGAATTGTCAGAGCAGTTAACATGAAAATATTTGTAGAAAAGAGAGAGGGAAGCCATGTTAGGTCAATGAGAAATTGACTGAAGTTGAGATGCCAGGTCAGGATCGATTATATTACAGATTCTTCTTCAGATTTTGTCAAAGACCTCAAGATGTACAGCAGTAAGAACAGACCAGATATGGCAGCAGTATTCTATGCACAGATGAATGGGAGATTTGTAAATGTGCAAAAATGAACTCTAACAAGAAAGAATGCTTACAGCAATTTCTCGGGGCACCAATATTTTATTGCACTCCCATACACTGCAGGATAGACTAAGCTAAACACCCAACCTCATTAAAAAAACAATCCCAAAACTGGTTGTATTTTATTCTGGTATATGTCCCTACCACTTTGGAAATAGCACGGTTAGTTTATAACACAAACACTAGGGGATTCATTTTCACGGTATCTTGAAAATGTATGCATATGTCAACAACAGAAAACAAATTTTGTAAAGGTGTATAAATATGACTAGAGCAGCAAAAGTGTTACAACTGAGAATTGGAATTTCTACCGTAATCTATGCCATATTAAAATGGCCGACAAAGAAAAACTAACAGAAAATGAGAACAAGTAATTTAAGTTAGCATCCTTTTTATTCTACTGGATGTAAAAAAAAATTTTAAACGTTTTATTATGAGTTATTTTACTAGCGTACATAAATGTTTCGTAGATTTTAGTTGTTAAATACAAGTTTATTTACATTAAATTAGTTTTACTTCGAAATAAAGCACATATCCATAATACAATTCCTAATCTTATCTATTAATAAAAACTAAAATAAGTTTACCCACCCACCAATCAATCAAATGGCCATGGGGATCTACCAAAAAAAATAAGTTTGAGAACGACTGTACCAAAACTTCGAGCAACTATCAAAGAATAATGCTTTTCTTATATATATATATATATATATATATATATATATATATATATATATATATATAGTGGACATTGAAGTTCACACCCAGTGGTGACTGTCTTTTTCATGCTTATACGCAATTGTCAGGTCATGTGCATTGTACTTTTGCTTGACTGTATATACAGGTCAGTGATGCATTGTTGGTAGTCTGACCTATATACATAAATAGCTGAGCAAAAACAAATGCATGTGGCCTGACAATCGCATATAAGCATGAAACACTGTTACTGCTGCGTGTTGATGTCAATGTCCACTTTTATATTCACATACACTAACTCTGATATTAACCTCAAAATATAGCAAACCTTAAAATTATATTTTATCATTATATATATATATATATATATATATATATATATATATATATATATATATATATATATATATATTCTGAATAACAAAAATGAGATTTGTCACTCAAATTGTTTTTTCTTTAAGTTTATTATAGGTCTTTAAAAGTTGATTTCTTCTGATATTGCCATTATACATATATATAGTATAATATAAATACGTATAATTGTAATATCAGCTGTTTCCTTATAAAGAAATATTTGGTAATCATTGGCCGAGCAGTTATTACTGTTGTCAGGTGGAATTTATAAAAAATTTTTCTTAAAGGTCTCTCAAGCCCTGTAGCTGTTATCACTCTTTCCAGTATTGGTGGGTGTTTCCTTCCTAACCTTTTATTTGAAGTAGTGTGGAATGTCAATATCTTGATTATGTCATTATTTTCTCTTCTCAAGCCCAGTAGCTGTTATCACTCTTTCCAGTATTGGTGGGTGTTTCCTTCCTAACCTTTTATTTGAAGTAGTGTGGAATGTCAACATCTTGATTATGTCATTATTTTCTCTTCTCAAGCCCAGTAGCTGTTATCACACTTTCCAGTATTGATGGGTGTTTCCTTCCTAACCTTTTATTTGAAGTAGTGTGGAATGTCAACATCTTGATTATGTCATTATTTTCTCTTCTCAAGCCCAGTAGCTGTTATCACTCTTTCCAGTATTGATGGGGGTTTCCTTCCTAACCGTTTATTTGAAGTAGTGTATGAATGTGAACATATTATTTTCTCTTCAAGTTACATGTGCTATCCATTTTAGTTGTTGCTGTTGTTGGTAGTCTTCAAGTGATGTGGTTTCTGCGATTTGGTACAATTCTTTGCAATTCTCTAGCAACACAATGGTTTAAAAAAAAAAATGATCTTTGCCAAGACTCTCAGTATTTATTCAATCAAACCAATTTTTAACCTTTGATCTTGAAAAACTGTTGTACATGCATGACATCCATATGAAAGTTTCAATTTGACGAGGCTATTTAAGAACATGACCCGAGTTTTCAGGCTAATGTTTTGGTTTTGTAGCAATTTGTGGTATTGGGCGAAACTATCTCTGGCACAGACTATTCTATGTTCATTTTCCTTATCTCTTATGCTAAATTTGTTATAACCTATTCATACGCCAAGGTTATTGATGTGTTTGGTATTTACCAGTTCCACTAAATTTTGAAGATATATCCAGGGTCGGTGCCATCATTGCTTTCATTCCAATTCCAGATAAATCATTCTAAAAACAGAAACTGTTATCTTGAGAGCCATTTCTTGAAAAACTTGGTAGGGGATGTTGATTTTTCTGTTCAAGACCATTCTCATCCCAATTATGAATAATTACGTCACCAGTATAGACGCCCCCCCCCCCCCCCCAATCATCACTACATTGGCCTCAGGTAGGAAAGCAGGAATTCTATCTTTTATTGGTAGATTTGTTTGAGATGTAGTATAGAATGCTTAAACGATCAATGCCTATCTCTTCACATCTGTATTTTGTAAATGTGCTGTGTATAGTCTCAGAAAAGATTAAATAGACCGAAGCTCTCATTTCGTCTCGTTTGCCTGATGAGATTTGAAATGATTATTCCTTACTTATATGCTTTCAGCTTTAAGTAACATTTTTAATCCAGTCGGAATTGTGAGGAGTTTGTTATCATAGAAGTCTAAGATTTATTTGTACAATATTTCAATCCCTCGGTATCTGTCTATCTCAAGGACACATGGCACAGTGGATAAAGGCATTGGTTAGGTCCAGTGACAGGACCCAAAGAGTATGAGTTCAATACCCGGTTAAGGCAGTGGAGAACTTGGAGAGGGGAATTAACAGGAGATAACTGGCATCCATTAAACATAGCACGTGGAACTAGAACAGTCTACCCCAGTGAGCGAAATAAAGGGTTCAGTTTGACATTCCAACCACCTGAAGGTCCTCAAGGACACATAGATAAAGGTGTTGGTTAGATCCAGTGACAGGACCTAAAGAGTGTGAGTTCAATACCCGGTTAAGGCAGTGGAGAACTTGGAGAGGGGAATTAACAGGAGATAACTGGCATCCATTAAACATGGCACGTGGGACTAAAACAGTCTACCCCAGTGAGCGAAATAAAGAGGTCAGATCGACATTCCAACCATCTGACGAAGGCCAGAGTGTACAACAGCCGAAACGTTGTAATAAATATGGCGGCAAAGATGAGGACAATAGTCCGAATAATGTAAATAGTGTATTTCAATCCCTGTTATTTTTTTTTGAACATTATTATTAAGACTGGAGTAAAGGTGACCATTTGGCCCTAGGTTGAGCAATTCCATTTGATATTTAATAAGCTATGATGAAACGGCAACCATTACTCCACTTTTAACAATAATATAAAACAAAGCAGAGATTGAAATACTGACTGTACAAACATATTTTCGAACTACAAGATAACAAACTGATCACAACTTGGATAAAAGCATAAGTAAGCTTTTCAAAGAAAGCCAATAATGAATTTAAGTCTCGTCAGATTGGGATTTTCCTGTGGTTGGCATCTGGCTTGTTCAAAAATCTCTAAACCATCATCGATATACAACCGCTTCCTAAGATCAATGATTAAAAATAGCTTCACGTGAATGAATCCTGTAGGTCTTAGTGAGGACCATCCTTCTTTGAACCATGCGGACTGGTGCTACAGAAGCACAAAGAACTGTACCAAATAACAGAAACCACCTCACTTGGGGACTTTCAACAGTGACAAAAAATTAAAATGGATAGCATATGCAACTTGAAAAGAGAATGACATAATCAAAATGTTGACGTTCCACAATACCTCAAACAAAAGGCAAAGAAGGAAACCTGCAATAAAACTTCAAAGTGCATTAACTGCTACTGGACTTAAGAAACCTATTTTTCTGGAAAATGGTTTTCATAATAAGAATTTTTAATTTTAACCCGTCTTTTGAACAGGAGTAGAGGGGTATCCCTGTTTTGATTTGATACTCAAACCTTCCATCCTCCTTAAAAGTTCAAACGTCTCAAACTAATTGAACCATTCTTACTGGACGTATATTATCTACTCATCTTGAAAGACGCCTAGATGGAACATAAACAAATCTATTTAGAAAAGTTCAGAGCATCAATTGGAGATCCCATGCAACAATTAATACAATTTACAGAGAACTGAGACCAATTACTCGGGATTCAGGGTTCGACTTTGGGGATCTGGGAAATCGTCTCATCCTTACTCCTATGGCATCCTTCTGGAAATGTCTTCACATGAAAATTGACTTTCCCAGACACCATAGCTCGGGACTCAGGGTTGGACATTGGGGATCTGGGAAATCGTCTCATCCTTACTCCTATGGCATCCTTCTGGAAATGTCTTCACATGAAAATTGACTTTCCCAGACACCATAGCTCGGGACTCAGGGTTCGACATTGGGGATCTGGGCAATCGTCTCTTCCTTACTCCTATGGCATCCTTCTGGAAATGTCTTCACATGAAAATTGACTTTCCCAGACACCATAGCTCGGGACTCGCGGTTCGACTTTGGGGATCTGGTAAATCGTCTCATCCTTACTCCTATGGCATCCTTCTGGAAATGTCTTCACATGAAAATTGACTTTCCCAGACACCATAGCTCGGGACGCGGGGTTGGACATTGAGGATCTGGTAAATCGTCTCATCCTTACTCCTATGGCATCCTTCTGGAAATGTCTTCACATGAAAATTGACTTTCCCAGACACCATAGCTCGGGACTCAGGGTTGGACATTGGGGATCTGGGAAATCGTCTCATCCTTACTCCTATGGCATCCTTCTGGAAGTGTCTTCACAAGAAAATTGACTTTCCCAGACACCATATCTCGGGACTCAGGGTTCGACATTGGGGATCTGGGAAATCGTCTCATCCTTACTCCTATGGCATCCTTCTGGAAATGTCTTCACATGAAAATTGACTTTCCCAGACACCATAGCTCGGGACTCAGGGTTGGACATTGGGGATCTGGGAAATCGTCTCATCCTTACTCCTATGGCATCCTTCTGGAAATGTCTTCACATGAAAATTGACTTTCCCAGACACCATAGCTCGGGACTCAGGGTTCGACATTGGGGATCTGGGCAATCGTCTCTTCCTTACTCCTATGGCATCCTTCTGGAAATGTCTTCACATGAAAATTGACTTTCCCAGACACCATAGCTCGGGACTCGCGGTTCGACTTTGGGGATCTGGTAAATCGTCTCATCCTTACTCCTATGGCATCCTTCTGGAAATGTCTTCACATGAAAATTGACTTTCCCAGACACCATAGCTCGGGACTCAGGGTTGGACATTGGGGATCTGGGAAATCGTCTCATCCTTACTCCTATGGCATCCTTCTGGAAATGTCTTCACATGAAAATTAACTTTCCCAGACACCATAGCTCGGGACGCGGGGTTGGACATTGGGGATCTGGTAAATCGTCTCATCCTTAGTCCTATGACATCCTTCTGGAAATGTCTTCACATGAAAATTGACTTTCCCAGACACCATAGCTCGGGACGCGGGGTTGGACATTGAGGATCTGGGAAATCGTCTCATCCTTACTGCTATGGCATCCTTCTGGAAATGTCTTCACATGAAAATTGACTTTCCCAGACACCATAGCTCGGGACTCGGGGTTCGACTTTGGGGATCTGGGAAATCGTCTCATCCTTACTCCTATGGCATCCTTCTGGAAATGTCTTCACATGAAAATTGACTTTCCCAGACACCATAGCTCGGGACTCGGGGTTCGACTTTGGGGATCTGGGAAATCGTCTCATCCTTACTCCTATGGCATCCTTCTGGAAATGTCTTCACATGAAAATTGACTTTCCCAGACACCATAGCTCGGGACTCAGGGTTGGACATTGGGGATCTGGGAAATCGTCTCATCCTTACTCCTATGGCATCCTTCTGGAAATGTCTTCACATGAAAATTGACTTTCCCAGACACCATAGCTCGGGACGCGGGGTTGGACATTGGGGATCTGGTAAATCGTCTCATCCTTAGTCCTATGACATCCTTCTGGAAATGTCTTCACATGAAAATTGACTTTCCCAGACACCATAGCTCGGGACGCGGGGTTGGACATTGAGGATCTGGTAAATCGTCTCATCCTTACTCCTATGGCATCCTTCTGGAAATGTCTTCACATGAAAATTGACTTTCCCAGACACCATAGCTCGGGACTCGGGGTTCGACTTTGGGGATCTGGGAAATCGTCTCATCCTTACTCCTATGGCATCCTTCTGGAAATGTCTTCACATGAAAATTGACTTTCCCAGACACCATAGCTCGGGACTCAGGGTTGGACATTGGGGATCTGGTAAATCGTCTCATCCTTACTCCTATGGCATCCTTCTGGAAATGTCTTCACATGAAAATTGACTTTCCCAGACACCATAGCTCGAGACTCAGGGTTGGACATTGGGGATCTGGTAAATCGTCTCATCCTTACTCCTATGGCATCCTTCTGGAAATGTCTTCACATGAAAATTGACTTTCCCAGACACCATAGCTCTAGACTCAGGGTTGGACATTGGGGATCTGGGAAATCGTCTCATCGTTACTCCTATGGCATCCTTCTGGAAATGTCTTCACATGAAAATTGACTTTCCCAGACACCATAGCTCGGGACGCGGGGTTGGACATTGGGGATCTGGTAAATCGTCTCATCCTTACTCCTATGGCATCCTTCTGGAAATGTCTTCACATGAAAATTGACTTTCCCAGACACCATAGCTCGGGACGCGGGGTTGGACATTGGGGATCTGGTAAATCGTCTCATCCTTAGTCCTATGACATCCTTCTGGAAATGTCTTCACATGAAAATTGACTTTCCCAGACACCATAGCTCGGGACGCGGGGTTGGACATTGAGGATCTGGTAAATCGTCTCATCCTTACTCCTATGGCATCCTTCTGGAAATGTCTTCACATGAAAATTGACTTTCCCAGACACCATAGCTCGGGACTCGGGGTTCGACTTTGGGGATCTGGGAAATCGTCTCATCCTTACTCCTATGGCATCCTTCTGGAAATGTCTTCACATGAAAATTGACTTTCCCAGACACCATAGCTCGGGACTCAGGGTTGGACATTGGGGATCTGGTAAATCGTCTCATCCTTACTCCTATGGCATCCTTCTGGAAATGTCTTCACATGAAAATTGACTTTCCCAGACACCATAGCTCGAGACTCAGGGTTGGACATTGGGGATCTGGTAAATCGTCTCATCCTTACTCCTATGGCATCCTTCTGGAAATGTCTTCACATGAAAATTGACTTTCCCAGACACCATAGCTCTAGACTCAGGGTTGGACATTGGGGATCTGGGAAATCGTCTCATCGTTACTCCTATGGCATCCTTCTGGAAATGTCTTCACATGAAAATTGACTTTCCCAGACACCATAGCTCGGGACGCGGGGTTGGACATTGGGGATCTGGTAAATCGTCTCATCCTTACTCCTATGGCATCCTTCTGGAAATGTCTTCACATGAAAATTGACTTTCCCAGACACCATAGCTCGGGACGCGGGGTTGGACATTGGGGATCTGGTAAATCGTCTCATCCTTACTCCTATGGCATCCTTCTGGAAATGTCTTCACATGAAAATTGACTTTCCCAGACACCATAGCTCGGGACGCGGGGTTGGACATTGGGGATCTGGTAAATCGTCTCATCCTTACTCCTATGGCATCCTTCTGGAAATGTCTTCACATGAAAATTGACTTTCCCAGACACCATAGCTCGGGACGCGGGGTTGGACATTGGGGATCTGGTAAATCGTCTCATCCTTACTCCTATGGCATCCTTCTGGAAATGTCTTCACATGAAAATTGACTTTCCCAGACACCATAGCTCGGGACGCGGGGTTGGACATTGGGGATCTGGTAAATCGTCTCATCCTTACTCCTATGGCATCCTTCTGGAAATGTCTTCACATGAAAATTGACTTTCCCAGACACCATAGCTCGGGACGCGGGGTTGGACATTGGGGATCTGGTAAATCGTCTCATCCTTACTCCTATGGCATCCTTCTGGAAATGTCTTCACATGAAAATTGACTTTCCCAGACACCATAGCTCGGGACGCGGGGTTGGACATTGGGGATCTGGTAAATCGTCTCATCCTTACTCCTATGGCATCCTTCTGGAAATGTCTTCACATGAAAATTGACTTTCCCAGACACCATAGCTCGGGACGCGGGGTTGGACATTGGGGATCTGGTAAATCGTCTCATCCTTACTCCTATGGCATCCTTCTGGAAATGTCTTCACATGAAAATTGACTTTCCCAGACACCATAGCTCGGGACGCGGGGTTGGACATTGGGGATCTGGTAAATCGTCTCATCCTTACTCCTATGGCATCCTTCTGGAAATGTCTTCACATGAAAATTGACTTTCCCAGACACCATAGCTCGGGACGCGGGGTTGGACATTGGGGATCTGGTAAATCGTCTCATCCTTACTCCTATGGCATCCTTCTGGAAATGTCTTCACATGAAAATTGACTTTCCCAGACACCATATCTCGGGACTCAGGGTTCGACATTGGGGATCTGGGAAATCGTCTCATCCTTACTCCTATGGCATCCTTCTGGAAATGTCTTCACATGAAAATTGACTTTCCCAGACACCATATCTCGGGACTCAGGGTTCGACATTGGGGATCTGGGAAATCGTCTCATCCTTACTCCTATGGCATCCTTCTGGAAATGTCTTCACATGAAAATTGACTTTCCCAGACACCATAGCTCGGGACTCAGGGTTCGACATTGGGGATCTGGGAAATCGTCTCATCCTTACTCCTATGGCATCCTTCTGGAAATGTCTTCACATGAAAATTGACTTTCCCAGACACCATAGCTCGGGACTCAGGGTTCGACATTGGGGATCTGGGAAATCGTCTCATCCTTACTCCTATGGCATCCTTCTGGAAATGTCTTCACATGAAAATTGACTTTCCCAGACACCATATCTCGGGACTCAGGGTTCGACATTGGGGATCTGGGAAATCGTCTCATCCTTACTCCTATGGCATCCTTCTGGAAATGTCTTCACATGAAAATTGACTTTCCCAGACACCATAGCTCGGGACTCAGGGTTCGACATTGGGGATCTGGGAAATCGTCTCATCCTTACTCCTATGGCATCCTTCTGGAAATGTCTTCACATGAAAATTGACTTTCCCAGACACCATATCTCGGGACTCAGGGTTCGACATTGGGGATCTGGGAAATCGTCTCATCCTTACTCCTATGGCATCCTTCTGGAAATGTCTTCACATGAAAATTGACTTTCCCAGACACCATATCTCGGGACTCAGGGTTCGACATTGGGGATCTGGGAAATCGTCTCATCCTTACTCCTATGGCATCCTTCTGGAAATGTCTTCACATGAAAATTGACTTTCCCAGACACCATATCTCGGGACTCAGGGTTCGACATTGGGGATCTGGGAAATCGTCTCATCCTTACTCCTATGGCATCCTTCTGGAAATGTCTTCACATGAAAATTGACTTTCCCAGACACCATATCTCGGGACTCAGGGTTCGACATTGGGGATCTGGGAAATCGTCTCATCCTTACTCCTATGGCATCCTTCTGGAAATGTCTTCACATGAAAATTGACTTTCCCAGACACCATAGCTCGGGACTCAGGGTTCGACATTGGGGATCTGGGAAATCGTCTCATCCTTACTCCTATGGCATCCTTCTGGAAATGTCTTCACATGAAAATTGACTTTCCCAGACACCATATCTCGGGACTCAGGGTTCGACATTGGGGATCTGGGAAATCGTCTCATCCTTACTCCTATGGCATCCTTCTGGAAATGTCTTCACATGAAAATTGACTTTCCCAGACACCATAGCTCGGGACTCAGGGTTCGACATTGGGGATCTGGGAAATCGTCTCATCCTTACTCCTATGGCATCCTTCTGGAAATGTCTTCACATGAAAATTGACTTTCCCAGACACCATATCTCGGGACTCAGGGTTCGACATTGGGGATCTGGGAAATCGTCTCATCCTTACTCCTATGGCATCCTTCTGGAAATGTCTTCACATGAAAATTGACTTTCCCAGACACCATAGCTCGGGACTCAGGGTTCGACATTGGGGATCTGGGAAATCGTCTCATCCTTACTCCTATGGCATCCTTCTGGAAATGTCTTCACATGAAAATTGACTTTCCCAGACACCATATCTCGGGACTCAGGGTTCGACATTGGGGATCTGGGAAATCGTCTCATCCTTACTCCTATGGCATCCTTCTGGAAATGTCTTCACATGAAAATTGACTTTCCCAGACACCATAGCTCGGGACTCAGGGTTCGACATTGGGGATCTGGGAAATCGTCTCATCCTTACTCCTATGGCATCCTTCTGGAAATGTCTTCACATGAAAATTGACTTTCCCAGACACCATATCTCGGGACTCAGGGTTCGACATTGGGGATCTGGGAAATCGTCTCATCCTTACTCCTATGGCATCCTTCTGGAAATGTCTTCACATGAAAATTGACTTTCCCAGACACCATAGCTCGGGACTCGGGGTTCGACATTGGGGATCTGGGAAATCGTCTCATCCTTACTCCTATGGCATCCTTCTGGAAATGTCTTCACATGAAAATTGACTTTCCCAGACACCATATCTCGGGACGCGGGGTTGGACATTGGGGATCTGGGAAATCGTCTCATCCTTACTCCTATGGCATCCTTCTGGAAATGTCTTCACATGAAAATTGACTTTCCCAGACACCATATCTCGGGACTCAGGGTTCGACATTGGGGATCTGGGAAATCGTCTCATCCTTACTCCTATGGCATCCTTCTGGAAATGTCTTCACATGAAAATTGACTTTCCCAGACACCATATCTCGGGACTCAGGGTTCGACATTGGGGATCTGGGAAATCGTCTCATCCTTACTCCTATGGCATCCTTCTGGAAATGTCTTCACATGAAAATTGACTTTCCCAGACACCATAGCTCGGGACTCAGGGTTCGACATTGGGGATCTGGGAAATCGTCTCATCCTTACTCCTATGGCATCCTTCTGGAAATGTCTTCACATGAAAATTGACTTTCCCAGACACCATATCTCGGGACTCAGGGTTCGACATTGGGGATCTGGGAAATCGTCTCATCCTTACTCCTATGGCATCCTTCTGGAAATGTCTTCACATGAAAATTGACTTTCCCAGACACCATAGCTCGGGACTCAGGGTTCGACATTGGGGATCTGGGAAATCGTCTCATCCTTACTCCTATGGCATCCTTCTGGAAATGTCTTCACATGAAAATTGACTTTCCCAGACACCATATCTCGGGACTCAGGGTTCGACATTGGGGATCTGGGAAATCGTCTCATCCTTACTCCTATGGCATCCTTCTGGAAATGTCTTCACATGAAAATTGACTTTCCCAGACACCATAGCTCGGGACTCGGGGTTCGACATTGGGGATCTGGGAAATCGTCTCATCCTTACTCCTATGGCATCCTTCTGGAAATGTCTTCACATGAAAATTGACTTTCCCAGACACCATATCTCGGGACTCAGGGTTCGACATTGGGGATCTGGGAAATCGTCTCATCCTTACTCCTATGGCATCCTTCTGGAAATGTCTTCACATGAAAATTGACTTTCCCAGACACCATATCTCGGGACTCAGGGTTCGACATTGGTGATCTGGGAAATCGTCTCATCCTTACTCCTATGGCATCCTTCTGGAAATGTCTTCACATGAAAATTGACTTTCCCAGACACCATAGCTCGGGACTCGGGGTTCGACATTGGGGATCTGGGAAATCGTCTCATCCTTACTCCTATGGCATCCTTCTGGAAATGTCTTCACATGAAAATTGACTTTCCCAGACACCATAGCTCGGGACTCGGGGTTCGACATTGGGGATCTGGGAAATCGTCTCATCCTTACTCCTATGGCATCCTTCTGGAAATGTCTTCACATGAAAATTGACTTTCCCAGACACCATATCTCGGGACTCGGGGTTCGACATTGGGGATCTGGGAAATCGTCTCATCCTTACTCCTATGGCATCCTTCTGGAAATGTCTTCACATGAAAATTGACTTTCCCAGACACCATAGCTCGGGACTCGGGGTTCGACATTGGGGATCTGGGAAATCGTCTCATCCTTACTCCTATGGCATCCTTCTGGAAATGTCTTCACATGAAAATTGACTTTCCCAGACACCATAGCTCGGGACTCGGGGTTCGACATTGGGGATCTGGGAAATCGTCTCATCCTTACTCCTATGGCATCCTTCTGGAAATGTCTTCACATGAAAATTGACTTTCCCAGACACCATATCTCGGGACTCAGGGTTCGACATTGGGGATCTGGGAATTCGTCTCATCCTTACTCCTATGGCATCCTTCTGGAAATGTCTTCACATGAAAATTGACTTTCCCAGACACCATAGCTCGGGACTCGGGGTTCGACATTGGGGATCTGGGAAATCGTCTCATCCTTACTCCTATGGCATCCTTCTGGAAATGTCTTCACATGAAAATTGACTTTCCCAGACACCATAGCTCGGGACTCGGGGTTCGACATTGGGGATCTGGGAAATCGTCTCATCCTTACTCCTATGGCATCCTTCTGGAAATGTCTTCACATGAAAATTGACTTTCCCAGACACCATATCTCGGGACTCAGGGTTCGACATTGGGGATCTGGGAAATCGTCTCATCCTTACTCCTATGGCATCCTTCTGGAAATGTCTTCACATGAAAATTGACTTTCCCAGACACCATAGCTCGGGACTCGGGGTTCGACATTGGGGATCTGGGAAATCGTCTCATCCTTACTCCTATGGCATCCTTCTGGAAATGTCTTCACATGAAAATTGACTTTCCCAGACACCATAGCTCGGGACTCGGGGTTCGACATTGGGGATCTGGGAAATCGTCTCATCCTTACTCCTATGGCATCCTTCTGGAAATGTCTTCACATGAAAATTGACTTTCCCAGACACCATATCTCGGGACTCGGGGTTCGACATTGGGGATCTGGGAAATCGTCTCATCCTTACTCCTATGGCATCCTTCTGGAAATGTCTTCACATGAAAATTGACTTTCCCAGACACCATAGCTCGGGACTCGGGGTTCGACATTGGGGATCTGGGAAATCGTCTCATCCTTACTCCTATGGCATCCTTCTGGAAATGTCTTCACATGAAAATTGACTTTCCCAGACACCATAGCTCGGGACTCGGGGTTCGACATTGGGGATCTGGGAAATCGTCTCATCCTTACTCCTATGGCATCCTTCTGGAAATGTCTTCACATGAAAATTGACTTTCCCAGACACCATAGCTCGGGACTCGGGGTTCGACATTGGGGATCTGGGAAATCGTCTCATCCTTACTCCTATGGCATCCTTCTGGAAATGTCTTCACATGAAAATTGACTTTCCCAGACACCATAGCTCGGGACTCGGGGTTCGACATTGGGGATCTGGGAAATCGTCTCATCCTTACTCCTATGGCATCCTTCTGGAAATGTCTTCACATGAAAATTGACTTTCCTAGACACCATAGCTCGGGACTCGGGGTTCGACATTGGGGATCTGGGAAATCGTCTCATCCTTACTCCTATGGCATCCTTCTGGAAATGTCTTCACATGAAAATTGACTTTCCCAGACACCATATCTCGGGACTCAGGGTTCGACATTGGGGATCTGGGAAATCGTCTCATCCTTACTCCTATGGCATCCTTCTGGAAATGTCTTCACATGAAAATTGACTTTCCCAGACACCATAGCTCGGGACTCGGGGTTCGACATTGGGGATCTGGGAAATCGTCTCATCCTTACTCCTATGGCATCCTTCTGGAAATGTCTTCACATGAAAATTGACTTTCCCAGACACCATAGCTCGGGACTCGGGGTTCGACATTGGGGATCTGGGAAATCGTCTCATCCTTACTCCTATGGCATCCTTCTGGAAATGTCTTCACATGAAAATTGACTTTCCCAGACACCATATCTCGGGACTCAGGGTTCGACATTGGGGATCTGGGAAATCGTCTCATCCTTACTCCTATGGCATCCTTCTGGAAATGTCTTCACATGAAAATTGACTTTCCCAGACACCATAGCTCGGGACTCGGGGTTCGACATTGGGGATCTGGGAAATCGTCTCATCCTTACTCCTATGGCATCCTTCTGGAAATGTCTTCACATGAAAATTGACTTTCCCAGACACCATAGCTCGGGACTCGGGGTTCGACATTGGGGATCTGGGAAATCGTCTCATCCTTACTCCTATGGCATCCTTCTGGAAATGTCTTCACATGAAAATTGACTTTCCCAGACACCATATCTCGGGACTCGGGGTTCGACATTGGGGATCTGGGAAATCGTCTCATCCTTACTCCTATGGCATCCTTCTGGAAATGTCTTCACATGAAAATTGACTTT
This sequence comes from Acanthosepion esculentum, assembly GCA_964036315.1. Lineage (NCBI taxonomy): Eukaryota > Metazoa > Mollusca > Cephalopoda > Sepiida > Sepiidae > Acanthosepion > Acanthosepion esculentum. The sequence continues at coordinate 86,366,553 of OZ038508.1, read as the reverse complement.
CCCAGACACCATAGCTCGGGACTCGGGGTTCGACATTGGGGATCTGGGAAATCGTCTCATCCTTACTCCTATGGCATCCTTCTGGAAATGTCTTCACATGAAAATTGACTTTCCCAGATACCATAGCTCGGGACTCGGGGTTCGACATTGGGGATCTGGGAAATCGTCTCATCCTTACTCCTATGGCATCCTTCTGGAAATGTCTTCACATGAAAATTGACTTTCCCAGACACCATAGCTCGGGACTCGGGGTTCGACATTGGGGATCTGGGAAATCGTCTCATCCTTACTCCTATGGCATCCTTCTGGAAATGTCTTCACATGAAAATTGACTTTCCCAGACACCATAGCTCGGGACTCGGGGTTCGACATTGGGGATCTGGGAAATCGTCTCATCCTTACTCCTATGGCATCCTTCTGGAAATGTCTTCACATGAAAATTGACTTTCCCAGACACCATAGCTCGGGACTCGGGGTTCGACATTGGGGATCTGGGAAATCGTCTCATCCTTACTCCTATGGCATCCTTCTGGAAATGTCTTCACATGAAAATTGACTTTCCCAGACACCATAGCTCGGGACTCGGGGTTCGACATTGGGGATCTGGGAAATCGTCTCATCCTTACTCCTATGGCATCCTTCTGGAAATGTCTTCACATGAAAATTGACTTTCCCAGACACCATAGCTCGGGACTCGGGGTTCGACATTGGGGATCTGGGAAATCGTCTCATCCTTACTCCTATGGCATCCTTCTGGAAATGTCTTCACATGAAAATTGACTTTCCCAGACACCATAGCTCGGGACTCGGGGTTCGACATTGGGGATCTGGGAAATCGTCTCATCCTTACTCCTATGGCATCCTTCTGGAAATGTCTTCACATGAAAATTGACTTTCCCAGACACCATAGCTCGGGACTCGGGGTTCGACATTGGGGATCTGGGAAATCGTCTCATCCTTACTCCTATGGCATCCTTCTGGAAATGTCTTCACATGAAAATTGACTTTCCTAGACACCATAGCTCGGGACTCGGGGTTCGACATTGGGGATCTGGGAAATCGTCTCATCCTTACTCCTATGGCATCCTTCTGGAAATGTCTTCACATGAAAATTGACTTTCCCAGACACCATATCTCGGGACTCAGGGTTCGACATTGGGGATCTGGGAAATCGTCTCATCCTTACTCCTATGGCATCCTTCTGGAAATGTCTTCACATGAAAATTGACTTTCCCAGACACCATAGCTCGGGACTCGGGGTTCGACATTGGGGATCTGGGAAATCGTCTCATCCTTACTCCTATGGCATCCTTCTGGAAATGTCTTCACATGAAAATTGACTTTCCCAGACACCATAGCTCGGGACTCGGGGTTCGACATTGGGGATCTGGGAAATCGTCTCATCCTTACTCCTATGGCATCCTTCTGGAAATGTCTTCACATGAAAATTGACTTTCCCAGACACCATATCTCGGGACTCAGGGTTCGACATTGGGGATCTGGGAAATCGTCTCATCCTTACTCCTATGGCATCCTTCTGGAAATGTCTTCACATGAAAATTGACTTTCCCAGACACCATAGCTCGGGACTCGGGGTTCGACATTGGGGATCTGGGAAATCGTCTCATCCTTACTCCTATGGCATCCTTCTGGAAATGTCTTCACATGAAAATTGACTTTCCCAGACACCATAGCTCGGGACTCGGGGTTCGACATTGGGGATCTGGGAAATCGTCTCATCCTTACTCCTATGGCATCCTTCTGGAAATGTCTTCACATGAAAATTGACTTTCCCAGACACCATATCTCGGGACTCAGGGTTCGACATTGGGGATCTGGGAAATCGTCTCATCCTTACTCCTATGGCATCCTTCTGGAAATGTCTTCACATGAAAATTGACTTTCCCAGACACCATAGCTCGGGACTCGGGGTTCGACATTGGGGATCTGGGAAATCGTCTCATCCTTACTCCTATGGCATCCTTCTGGAAATGTCTTCACATGAAAATTGACTTTCCCAGACACCATAGCTCGGGACTCGGGGTTCGACATTGGGGATCTGGGAAATCGTCTCATCCTTACTCCTATGGCATCCTTCTGGAAATGTCTTCACATGAAAATTGACTTTCCCAGACACCATATCTCGGGACTCAGGGTTCGACATTGGGGATCTGGGAAATCGTCTCATCCTTACTCCTATGGCATCCTTCTGGAAATGTCTTCACATGAAAATTGACTTTCCCAGACACCATAGCTCGGGACTCGGGGTTCGACATTGGGGATCTGGGAAATCGTCTCATCCTTACTCCTATGGCATCCTTCTGGAAATGTCTTCACATGAAAATTGACTTTCCCAGACACCATATCTCGGGACTCAGGGTTCGACATTGGGGATCTGGGAAATCGTCTCATCCTTACTCCTATGGCATCCTTCTGGAAATGTCTTCACATGAAAATTGACTTTCCCAGACACCATAGCTCGGGACTCGGGGTTCGACATTGGGGATCTGGGAAATCGTCTCATCCTTACTCCTATGGCATCCTTCTGGAAATGTCTTCACATGAAAATTGACTTTCCCAGACACCATAGCTCGGGACTCGGGGTTCGACATTGGGGATCTGGGAAATCGTCTCATCCTTACTCCTATGGCATCCTTCTGGAAATGTCTTCACATGAAAATTGACTTTCTCAGACACCATAGCTTCGGACATTGGGGATCTGGGGACAGCAATGAAGGACAGAACAGTGTGGAAAGGGATTGTCAATGGAGTTCCGATCAACCATAGAGAGGTCGAAGGAGGAGGATGATGCTTCCTGTTTAGGGTTGAATTTCTGGTTCCTTCCAAAGTCTATTTTAACTCTATACTTCTAACATCTCCACCTAAACTCTGAAATTTTGCTTACTATTCATTTATTTTCTCCTCAATGGGAGTAGATAGGTTTGCCTATTGTTTGGTTCACACCCCTCCCTGTTCTTTTGAACAGCATTAGATGTTTAACCCTTATTTCCTATTTAGGATTGAGTTTCCAGTTCCTTCTAAAAAATTTTTTAATTTTCTTTCAGTCCCAGTAGCCCCTTGGATCTTAATGGCATTATTGCCTTGCTTGGGTGAATTGATTAAAAAAAAACTGCTCAGTCAATGAACGCCAAATGTTTTCGTATAGGTAACAGCTAATATTAACATTACCAAAGAAAACAGAAACATAATTAGCAACAATCCTCTTGTATTTAATATTTGCAAATCTAAATTTTGTAAAGGTGTTCCAGTATATATTGAAAATTTTCTTTTTCTTTAAGATTTCTCGAATACACAAGCCAACAAACGTAATAAAGACTGCTTAAAAAAAAAATGGAGCATCTATTTCAAATACGAGTATCTGCTATAATAACGTTTGAAATAATATATAAATAATGCACAGTGATTGCTGGTGGTAATAAAACAATGCATGATGTATTATAACAGATAAAATATATACTAATATGTACTAAATATATACTAATAAACTATATACTCATAATAAATAAACATTTTGTCATAAACAGGATAAAACGTGTCGGCTAAGATAGGTTTTCCTTTTGTCTTTACTGATATTACTTTTACAGGTATATTTTTAGTTACCATGAGATGTGGATTGAAAACTGGTCAGTTTTCTATCCAAGCAAGCAACTCAGAATTGTACTAAACAGTGAGGAACAAAATGTATATTTTTTTTTATTAGTGTGTATGAATAAAAACTAAAGAAAAACTTATCTTAGCTGACACGTTTTGTGCTCTGATAAAAGCACTAAAAAGCTGCAGCCCCCAATATTTACCCAAAAAATATACGTAGAAAACACCTTTAAGAACCTCTAATAGCTTCATTATTTCATTCACAATGCTAAGAGAAAGGCATACAAAATATACAACCACAAAAAAAGATAACATTATTAACAATGACAAGAAACGAGATAAAAACAGACAGACCAGGTGTAACAGCAAAATTGTCCAAATTGTGTAACAGCATGCAATAATTGTCCATCCCACAAAATGTTTAGTATCTAAAATACCACTGAACTAAATTTTTCTTCCAGGTTTTCAGGTAAGACATTGTGACACCATTTGTCGTAAGAATCACAGAAAAACCCTTTGAGACAGGGAACAGGTTACAATTATTACGTGTCAGTTCCACCATGTCTTCCCAATTGAGAAATGATGGGAGGAAAAAGATCATTCAGGCCTTCAGTAATGGTACCAACATTCATACTCTTGCTTCCATCTTCACAGTTCATTCAAGTGAACGGTGAATAAGTTTAAAAGAAAGAGGAAACTGTAGAGAGAAAAACTGGATCAGGAGGTCACAACAGGAAGAGGAGGATACCTTTAATCATTTCTAAGATACAATTCAAAGCTTAATCTAACAATTGGACAATTTTGCTGTTACACCTGGTATAATACAACTTACTAATTCCTTAACATCTGTTATCCAAAACAATTTATCCAATCTAAAGATCAAAATAATTAAACCCACATCACAAACTACTATGGATCTGATCAGAACCAAAAATACACATAACAATAATAATTCTGTAGCAAGTATATATATATATATATATATATATATATAAAATTAGCAGTATAACCTGTCTTTGACCGTGTCTTTCATTACTGGGAATTTTTGTTGTTCAGTTGGAGCAGTTTCAGTTTAAAATCAGCCCACCCGAAAATCAATATTAGTAACAACATTTGGGTGCAACTGTGGCACATCCCCAAATGGGGAAGCGGGGTAAGAATTTGAAGGGGGGGCCTGAAAAGGGAACAGTATAATAATAAATAATATTGTAATAATTTAAACTATTTATTTTTATTAAAGTTTTTATGAAAGATATATATCTAAGAACAGATAGTAAATAAAATGTTGCTGAGAGTTATAATGGACAGGAAGTAGTGGAGAGCCATTGTTGCCAACAATTTGGACTCAAAACCAGCACTGAAGAATTATCTATCAAACAAAAAAATTAATCAAAATCTGATGAAAACTGTGGAAATGCATAAACAACATCCGCTCATACATACATATGCACATTTTGAGAATTATAGATGTAGATAAACTGTCACAACTATTCCTTATAATACATTGGGTAAACTTGCAGAAATTTAAAAAAAAAATGTATTTATGAACATAAAAGGAATCTTATACACAACAATTTATCAAATGTATCAGTCATACTTAGAAATAAATCTTACTAAAAGAAAAAGTAACTTACTTAGATGGGAAATTCTTGAGAGTGCTACTATTGAATTTTGCCAAAACATGAATCTGTGCCCTGGATTTTTTTCATATATCTCCTTTCCTGCAAGAAATACGCCTTTCCCAAGACAATATACATGTCTATAAGAAAACAATTAAATTCAAAACTTATTATTTAAAATATATAATACATAAATTAATCCGAAATTGAAATAATATAATAATTACATTATAAAAAAAAAAATCAACAACATTCACTGACTTTTGCTTATTAGACATTAAATTATATCACTTAGAATCTTCCATAATTTAGCTTGATTTTCAGTTAGCCTCATGAATAGTTATGAGCATTCTTAAATTTAAAAATTCTGAAAAACTAACAGTAATTTTATACTTTTGCTTATAAATGCTTATTGCAAAATGAAATCCTTACATTCACCTTTGATAAAATCCATCAGAAGGCAAAACATGTCTGCTAAGATAGGTTTGTCTTTTGTCCCCTTAAAGGTATATTTTTAGTTCTATCTGAATTTTTACACACACACACACACATATATATATATATATATATATATATATATATTATAAATTAACTGATTTAAAATATGGTTTCTTCGCTACACAGGAATTACCATGTTTCAAAAACGGAGCTAAAAACTTCAAATTTAATTATACAAATAAATTAAAAGCATTAGTTCTGTTTCATCTTCAAGCGAATTTTAATTTGCTTGAAGATGAAACATACTTACTATGTGCAATTTGTGCATTTTAATGGAGCAGACTCTTTTGGTGATTGATATACAAAAACATTATTTCTTATTTATTCATTGGACATTCAGGAGTATATCATACTCATGTTTTGCTCACCAACAGCGTCCTCCAAAGTATATCAGCATAAGATTGTAGAATTATCAGGGATTGGTCCATAGAGCTGTGATTTAGTTAACTGTTGTCTCCAAGAGATATTAAGTATACCTCTCAGCATCCGAGTGTACGTTCCATCAAGCTTAGACTCTAGGATTTTAGCTAATATCCAAACAGTTGTACTATACATTAACAGTGGTTCGAAAGAATCTCTGAGGTTATATAGCAGATCACATTTCCAGATTACATCTATTTTATTCAAGGTGGCCCAGGCTATGCAAATTTTCACATCCTTTTTAGGAGAAATTATTTCACTTCCTAGGAATGCAAAGGATTCAACAGATTTTATCGATTTGCCTGAGAGGCATTGACATAAAGCCCAACATTGTTAGAGGCATTTTTTTAGATAATGTAGGAGAACTGTGGCATTGCTAATGGCGTTTGCAGTTATAGCTAGGTCAGCTGCATAGTCAATATCTGCCAATTTTTTTGCAGGATATCATCTCGAGAGTCTCACTGATAGAGTATCACCTAGGTATTGATGTTTGTTGACGGAAGTTTTCAATAGTCAAGGGTGTCACCCTGAAGACCCCTTCTTTCATGTCAAAAAAGCAAGTGTCTCCACCCGGGGATCTAACCAGAGATTTGGTATTTGTGTATGACATCATTATAGCAGTTACTATCTCAGAGGGGGATGTCACATGCACGAAGGATCTTCTTTATTCCTGACCCATGTACAGAAATTGAAAGCTTTAAAGAAAGCTACAAAAAGTAAGGAAGCCTGTAGATTCTTCATCCCAACACCCTCAATAATCCGTGAAAAAGTCAAGATTTGTTCAATGGTTGATCTATTTTTTTCAAAAGCCATTTTGATTTTTTCAGAGCACCTTTTCTACTTCCAGCTATATTCTGTTGAGAAGCATTGAGTTGTAAATTTTTGGTGCAATGGAGGGGAGTGTAATTACTCCATCGTTTTTTTATCGATGCTTGATCTCCTTTCTTTGGAAAAGGATGTATGTGCCTTTTGTTCATCTTTCTATTATAAAGACGGACTGAAGGCTGCATATAGCGTTACAGAGTTGGAGTAGAATATAATTTAAATCTTGGTCTGGTCTGGTTTGGTTTGGTTTACGGCATATCAACATCAATGGGTCATTTAATGCTGACAACATTTTTGTTCTTGGTATATTTTTATTCTTTCTCAAAAATGCATTGCTGGTAAAGTTTTTCTTCAAAAATCTATTTCTGAGAATATTTTTCCTTCCAAAAGTCTATAGCTTGTAATATTTTAAAAAAAAATTATAGTTGTTTGTATTGCTGGTATTTTTTTAAAAGTATTGCTGATAATAATTTTTTCCTTCAAAAATTATTGTTGGTAATAATTTTTTTTTTTACAAGGTATTTCTGGAATTAAAACCTATTTTTACACTTTCATAGTATTTTGACAAGCTTGGGTGTTAACTATTTTCCCATAGCTGGGGCCCTAACAGGTGCTACCTCCCCGGGTCAGGGTGGACCTGGGAACAACAGCAACTAAGAGGTAGTCATACCCTGGACGGTTGAAATCTTGGGTTTGGTGATAAACTATGTCCAGCAGAATGGCCTCTGATCGGGAGGTTTTGAGGAGCATGGAACCATCTCTTAATTACTGGAGTTCCCAGGTCCACCCTGACCCGGGGTTGTAGCACCTGTTAGGGTCCTAGCTATGGGCAAATAGTTAACCCCAAAACTGGGGTAAAAATGGTTTTTTTATGCCAGGAATACTTTGTAAAATAAAATTATTATCAGCAATACATTTTTGAAAAAAAATTATTATTAACAATACATTTTTGAAGGAAAAAATTATTACCAGAAATAGATTTTTGACAAAACAAAATATTGCCAGCAATAAAAACTTTGTCGGCATTAAATAATCCATTGAGGTTGATATGCCGTAAAACACAACAAACCAAACCAATTCTAATCATTGCCTTTTAAAACAAACATTGCTGAGTAGGGAAGGTAGTTAAAATAATAGTGGTGTCGGGGGAAAACTGTTCTTTTTGATACTGTTTTTTTTATAAACACAATGATTCAAGTTTATCCAAATGTTTTCTTCATATTAGTTTAGTTTGGACAGAGAAAACAAAAAGAGAAAAGCTGCAAGAATGTCAACCTGGAGAACTTCTGCTTTGATGTATTTGTCTGGTGATCTAATCAAAAATTTGGTATTTGTTTATAGCATCATTATGGCAATTACTGTGTTGGGAGGGGGTGCCATATGCCAGAAGGATCTTCTCTATTTTTCCCCCCCCTATGTACAGAAATCGAAGGCTTTAGAGAAATCTACAACAAGTAAGGCAAGCATGTCGATTCTTCATCCCGACCCCCGAATTCAGATGCAGGATACTCACTGAATGGTCAGTGAGTTCCTGCACCTGAAGATTGCATCAACATGGGATATTATATAATATATATATATATATATATATATATATATATATACATACACACACACATACATACATACATACAGTTTTTTATATATGTGACTTGTTATTGTAAAACCATTGATATAATACAAAAAGGTGTTATTAATATAAGTCTAAGCTGAAACCGAGATAAGATTTTTCATAAATGTACTTTTGTGTACTTCTAAAATCCACAAATATTGAGCTATATATTTTTGTGTGAGATCATGAAGCAAATTTTGATCAATGCTTTGTGTATTGAATGTATGGTGTACATTGCAGAAAGAAAAGGTGTTTTCAAATTGTGGTTTGCCGATTTGCTTCAAGCATTGCTAAAATCAAATCCTCGATGTGAATTGCACTTTGATAAATTTCAAATATCAGCTTCAAGTAAACATCTGTCTTTATGGATCCGTGATTCAAATGCAGTTTAGCTGATGTATAAACGGGTGTATCACTGGGGCCTCCGCGAGTTAATCAGAAAAAAGGAAGAGGAAAGAGAAAAAGGAAAAGAAAAAAAAAGAAAGAGAAGAAACAGGCTGCAGAAAGGATTGCGTTACATTCTTTTGAGAATCAGTGTACTAAAAAAAATAATTAAACTAAAAGTACAATGACTGTTAGATAAACAAACAATTTTTGAGATTTGGGAAATTGGCTGGGATGGAGAGGGGGTCTGGACTTTCTTCGGATAACTTGACTGTAGTCAAAAGCTGTGTGATCTTGCTGACCAAGAAACACATAAACGAAGAAAAATAATTTTTATTATCTCTATTTATAAAAGGCAGGATGTGTGTGTGTAACGAATGCATGGCCACAATTTTCAACGGATTTGCACCAAAATTTACATGCACATGCTCCAAGTTTGCAAGAAGGCCAAGATCGACTTTGCATTTTCCAACTCCCATCGATAGTGGAAATAATCGATTTTTTCATGCTTCTACGGCAGTTTTTATGTAGTTTGCGGCCATTTTCTATTCTATTGGCCAGTGTGAGAGCCAACAGCTAACTGACACGAATGTTAACTAGCATGCTATCATGCAAAAAAAGTTGATAGCTGCATTCGTCACAAGTAGAAAAAAATTTAATCTGCATGGCACTTTACTCCAATTGGCTCATTCGCTTGCTTAAACTCAACGTTGATTCTGATGCCGCAGAACTGGGTTGGGTGTGAAAAAGTATTTGTTGTTAACATTCTTTTTTCATTCGGTTTTTCCAGTTATGAGTCCTTTTTTAAAGCTGATCATTTTGTGTTCATTTTGTTTAGTTCTTTTTTCGTAACAGATTTAATATTTAGTATAGAGCTTAGAAAAAATTTGCAGTGTGAGATAGGCAAGAAGTAAGGCATGTAGCAACATCAGCACGGCAAAGGGCACTCCTTTAAAGGCAAGGAAGGGCAAAAATATTTTAAATCAAATGATAGTGATTGCTGTATGAGTCATACGATTTTTGAATCAAGCACGGTCAATGCCGGGCCATGCTGCTAGTTAGGAATATTTTTCTCATTTTTTTTTCACCCATGACAACTGTGGATGAAAAAAAACAATTCTTGAGATTGGCTGGCAGAGGATATCTGGATTGGCTCTGATTATCTTAGAATAATGGTCAAGTTCCTGGCTATGGGAAATCATCAAAAAACAAACAGTGAGACAAACTGATAAAGAAAAATTAATTACTGGATACCCCGTTTTTGCCTCCGTCACAAAAACAGTTGTACCAACCTTTGGAAATGGACTGAGGTTGGATGCTGAGAACATGGGTGAAAGGAGAGAAAGATTAGCGCCATCTATATAGAGCAATGGTGTGAGATGAAAAGTGAAAGAAGTTGGAGTTAATGGGAGGCTTGATTCCTCTGACCACTCTCAAAAGTGGCTAGACAACCCATAAATTTGGAAAATTACTACAGTAAAAACATATTTTGAAAAGATGAGATTTTAGAAAAAGGTTAAGAGATAACTGAATCCGAGACTCTGGTCAACCCCACACCCACCAGACTCAGCAATCCATGTTTGGACAACTTATAGAGTCTCCAACCTATACTACTTGCTGAGACCTCCGAACCAAGAGCTTGTGCCAGCCCTGAAGACCAGAACATAGACGTTTAAATTGCTACTAACACTGGCCGTAAACTCCAAAAGAAGATCTCAGTGTCATTTTGATTATAACAGATGGGGAAAGGGTTAAAACCGCTGTATGCAACAAATGGTATATACCGTATATACTCATGTAACGCACAATCTCATGGATTATGCGACCCCAATTTTCACTTATAAAAAAAGGATTTTATCATGTATCTTGTGTATCATACAAGTTCCTTTTTAGAGAGACCAAATTTAATAGATTAATCTCTTTTTCTCTATCTCTTTATCCCATCTTCTAGTTAAATAAGTTAAAGAAGTGAAAGAGAATGATAAAAGTACCGTTAGTAATGCTATATTCGTTGTGTAAAAACGTACAGCCATAAACAACCAAACGAGAAACAGCTAAACATCTTAGAAATGTAAACAATAGAAAAGATGCATATTTGTAATGTTTGTATCTTATAATAAGATACTAATATGTGAATATTACATGCGTTATTATTGGATACAGTGATGTTTATTTTAAATACAGCTGCACTTTTTTAGTACAGTAAATGGATATATAGTTTGGTCAACAGCATAGACAGGGCCAGTAGTACATATCCAAATTTTATATCTCATGTATGATGAGACCTCCTTAAAATTAGCTTCAAAATCAGATTTACAAAAGTCACATGATACGTGAGTATATACGGTAAGCCAAAAGCGTTATTATATTTTTAATCCGAGTTAATTCTTTATTCCAAAGAATTCTTTTTGTGTAGCTCCTCACCTACGACGTGTTCTTCACTTTGGTTTATTTCATCAGCGATCTTCTCACCCTCTGAAATCAAAAACAAAACGTAGCTGAGGAGTGAAGGATTGTGAAGAAGACAAACACCAGCGAGATCAATTGGAACTGTGCTCATCATCACAATACCAGCGACAAACCAGCAACATGTTAACAAGTGAGGAGTCAGCTAGATGGTAACCACGGTGGTCTAAAGGTCAGCGCAGGAGTGAAAGGGTTACAACGGGATGCTGAATTCATTTTCTAGAAGCTTTCGGATGTTTAAAAGACATAAAACTTTTATTCTTATCCAAATTTTGCTTTTCATTTATCACAATCTGTTTACATTCATCCAGCCAGTCACTCATTCTCCGTTACTTATTCCAGCTATGGAGACTTTCAGAAAGTAAGGCTTCATTTTGGGATTTAAAATTGAATTCAAATGCAACAAAATGGGGCTGTGAATGTCTATTTGGTCTCAGGTTCACTCCAGACCCCAAGTGGAACTTGTATATACGGTCCATTGTTAAAAGATGCTGGAAAAATGGTCAACTCATTCTATCACTCTAGGAATCATCTGACGCCACTGGCCATGCTTTGGTTAGGGTTAGGGTCAGATGAGAACCAAAATGGAGTATTGCTGCCATATCTGAGCTGGAGTTGCCCAATCCCCGTTTTCCAGCCTTGATAGAGCCCTTCTGTCGCACTTTGTCTTTACAAGAATCAGATTAGACCCAAAATGGAGTATTGTGGGTGACAAATTATTCTCCTCGCTCTCTCAGACTGGATATGGCAAACCTCTTGCTGCTTCCACAGAAAGTGCTCAGACAAACTACCTTCCCTGGTTCCACCAGTTCAAACCATCACAGCAAGGATCTGCCGTCTACTTATTTTTCACCGATGGAATACGGAGTGAATGTAGGTGGTTTGTTATTATATAAATTTCACTCTATACAAGGTCTGAGAGCCACTTGAGGTAGAAGGTTACGTTAAGAGACAATTTGTGCAGACAGGAGGGGAAGATAATGGTTAACCCTAGACTTGAATATACTTAAGATTGTTGTGACTGGGGAAGCATCATCTTGGGAGTTGGAAAGAAGCTGTTCAAGTGAAATGATGGAATACTGAGTGAACGTGGATGATTTGCTACAATATAAATTCCACTTGAAAAGCTTCCTCCCGCAAACCACTAGTCTGTGGAACGGACTCTCAAGAGGATGCTTCCCCAATCCCTACAATCTTAACCTGTTCAAGTCTAGTGTTATCTTCCCCTCCTATCTACACAAACTGCCTCTTATTGTAACCTCTACCTTGAGTGGCTCCCGGGACTTGTACAGGGTGAAACTTACTGTTGAAAAAAAAAATATTTCTGCTATATCTGGGCTGGTGCTAGCCAATCCTTACTTTCCAGACTTGACAGAGTTCAAAATAGTTTACACTATCTTATGGCGTATGAGTTATTTTTCAAACTGCAGCCTCTTTCCTCACAGACACAAAGTGACAAGCCTATCATTACTCCATCAGTATTTCTATGACTAAGGTTCAGAGGAGCTTTAGTCTTCAGTTCTACCAATTCAAACCTTTATAGTTTAGACATGTTATGCTACTTGCAAGGAGTCAAAACACCCAGATTTCTCCAGGGTTCCAAAGGTAAGAAAAAAAGTCCCACTTACTCTCAAGAACTAAAACTTTATGAAACAGGCTTCTCAAGTCGAGGCTGAATTATTATATATCCTCTTTATCCTCATCACCTCATGCCTTGTATTGGGTGAATTCTACTAATTAAAAAAAAAAACAAATCAAATTTATTTGTTAGGAATATAATCAGAATTACTAACAATGACAAATACCTAGGAAACCAATTCTTTTGTCCCTTTAGAGCAGTGGTTTTCAACCTTTTTGCCGGAGCGGAACCACAAGGAAACATTCCAGTGGATCGAGGAACCCCTGCAATAAATTAATTGTCTTATGCAAAAAAAAGCTTTCAATTATTAAAATAAAATACTCATCTTCAGATTTATTTACAAAAAAATACAAAGACAAACTGTAAAAATATTGTATACGTCCATATGCAATTTGAATCTTGCTTCTACGGTTATTACACATGTATTAAAAAACTTCAGTTTAAATGGATTTATTTTCATTAAAAATTCAATGAGAAACTTGAGGCTGATGTTTCTTGCACAAATCTTTAATATTGGGTCGTATCAATCATAGTACTTGTGTAACTTCTTGTGGAACCCCTGGGGTTTACTGGAGGAACGCTAGGGTTCTGCGGAACCCTGGTTGAAAAACACTGCTCTAGAGAAACTTCGGATTCTAGATAAAAAGCCAGGGTTTCCCAATCCGAGTGATATTACCCACCGGTGGACAATGAGCAACTGAACAGAAAATGGCAGCAATTGGAAATTTTGGTGGGTGATATAGGATTTTAAATATTAAAAAGTCATTTCAACATATGCTACCACACGCCATAAAATATTCAAAGGAAAATGCAAAGAATAATAAAAAAAATAAATAAAGCAAAAGACTAAATGGATATAATTAGCCCCCATTCCTCAATAAGATATACATATACTCGCAAACAATGAATATTTTAGTATTTTCTAGATTTTTGAAAAAGTATTTGTCTATTTCTGAGATGAGGTATTATGTACACTATTTACATTATTCGGACTATTGTCCTCATCTTTGTTGCCATATTTATCAAAACGTTTCGGCATTTCAGTATCAGTCTATATTTCTGAGATGAAGTATTATGTACACTATTTACATTATTCGGACTATTGTCCTCATCTTTGTTGCCATATTTATCAAAACGTTTCGGCATTTCAGTATCAGTCTATATTTCTGAGATGAAGTATTATGTACACTATTTACATTATTCGGACTATTGTCCTCATCTTTGTTGCCATATTTATCACAACGTTTCGGCCTTTCAGTATCTGTCTATATTTCTGAGATGAGGTATTATGTACACTATTTACATTATTCGGACTATTGTCCTCATCTTTGTCGCCATATTTATTGCAACGTTTCGGCCTTTCAGTATCTGTCTATATTTCTGAGATGAGGTATTATGTACACTATTTACATTATTCAGACTATTGTCCTCATCTTTGTTGCCATATTTATCACAACATTTTGGCCATTCAGTATCAGTCTATATTTCTGAGATGAGGTATTATGTACACTATTTACATTATTCGGACGATTGTCCTCATCTTTGTCACCACATTTATTACAACGTTTCGGCCTTTCAGTATCTGTCTATATTTCTGAGATGAGGTATTATGTACACTATTTACATTATTCGAACTATTGTCCTCATCTTTGTCACCATATTTATTACAACGTTTCGGCCATTGTACGCTCTGGCCTTCTTCAGGTGGTTGGAATGTCGAACTGAACCCTTTATTTCGCTCACTGGTGTAGAATGTTCTAGTTCCGAACAATGTAAATAGTGTCACCTGTGTTTTCTATTCATACCACTCCTCCCCACACACGCTCTTTGTTTGTCTTCTCCATAAATGGAACTAAAAACATCTCAAAATTGAAGATGAGCCATCTTCTGTAGACACACTTGTGAGAAAGGGAACTAATTTTAAAAGCAAGGCCAAAAAAAAAGGTTTTTCTTCAAGTGGTCAGTCTTGTACTTATAAAATTTACAACCCTCCCCCCATGGTGCGGGATTAATATTTGTTCTCTCTGTCATTTTGTACATCTACCTCTTTCCTGGAGAAAATGGAAAAATCGAGGCAGGAGAAAGTTATTCTTTCTTATAATTGTCAGATTCCCTTGCCTCTCTTCCTGACAAATTGCCCCTATTTCTCTCACTCTCTCTCTCTCTGTCCTGAATGTTCCTCCACGTCTCCCTCCTTTCTCTCTCCCTTGATGTTTCTCCCCCTCTCTCCTGAACATTCCTTTGCTTTTCTCTCTCTCCTGTTCTTCCATCTCTCTTCTTACTCTTTCTCTCTCGTCTCACCCACTCTCTCTCTCCTGTCTTTCTCTCTTGAACATCCTTACTTACTCTCACTTTCTCATCTGTCTCTCTTTGTCCCCCTCATTCTCTCACTTAACACTGAATTCAATTGCTTCTAAATAAAAATCATATTGAATATTAATTCTATAAAACAAATGAAATTAATCCTCAAGAATTTTCGATTGATCAAAGATTAATTTTTGTTTGTACAGATTAAGAAATTATTTTTTGTGTTTATTTCTTCAATATTAAAACAAAAGTTTTTTGACTAAAAAGTAATCCAGTATGTGTGTGTGTGTCAGAGGTCATAGTTTCTAATCATTGCTTCAAATTCTTGTTCTAAATAACGATTCAGATGTCATGTCTGGATTTTGTTAAACAAGACGTTTTAATCATTCTGTCTGACTGGTTTGGATTGCTTTCTTTGTTTTTGTCGCAACATTTCACCCGTTTATCCTCCAGGCTTTCTCGGCTGTCTAATGTGACGCGCTGGAATGTTGCCAAAACTTGTTCTGCACGATCATATTCTAAGCTATAATTTAGGAAATTGAACACAGAACAAGTTGTGCTAGAGGTAGTTTCACACAATACCATTAGTTGCTACAAAACCAAAACATTAACCTAAGAACTAGAGTCATGTTCTTAAATAGCCTTGTCAGGTTGAGACTTTCATATGAAATTTTGTACCAAATTCATTTAGAAATATCTAAACTGTCAGTTGTATGAAACGATTAAAAATGGCTTCAAGCAAGAACGATCCTTCTTCTGGACTGGCACTACAAAATAAGAAAGAACTGTACCAGATAACAGAAACCCCATCACTTGAGGACTTTCAACAGCTGCAACTACTAATATGGATAGTACATGTAACTCAAAGAGAAAATAATGAAATAATCAAGATACCGACATTCCACAAGCATAAGTTTAGGAACGAAGTCTCCATCAGTACTAGAAAGAGCAAGATATTTATTTAAAACAGGCAATATTTAACGAAAATCTCCCACCCCTATTCAGATGGGGTGGGAGATTTTCGTTAAATATTCTTTTCTCTCTTTCTAGCATTCATTCATTCTCTCTCACTTTTGCCTGTTTTCTCTCTCTCTCACTCCCTTTCTTACTCTCTCTTTTGCTTGCTTTCACCCCCCCTCACTTTTTCTTTCTCTTGTTTTATCGCTCTTTCCTTCTCCTTTGCTTTCTTTGTTATATTAAAGCGTAATGGTGGCTGAACAAAGAAGAAACAAGGAAGGTTTAAAGAAATAAACAACTGTATTAAGAGAAAATACAACAAATGATAAATCGGTATAAATGTCTCTCGTTGAAAAAAGAGAGAGGAGTAGAATCGTAAAAAGCGTCCAGAGAGACGTACAGTAGGAGAGAGAGAGAGAGAAGACTGATGAGTTGTGACTTACTGTGGCAACGGCCTTTGGCGAGTTGTCTTTTGAAGATGGGAGGTCACTTTCTGACGGCATTGTGAATCTAGGCCAATCTGCTGTCCAACTGCGAACAATGTCTCTTTGATGGGCTTTTATGTCTTTTTCTAAGGCTCAGATCGGTTCCAGTTTTTATTTTGTTTCTTTAAGTGGCAGTGGGTGCTATTGGCTGGAAATTCTGCATTGCTTTTTTTTTTTTGAGTGTATGACTAAAAACGGAAGCTATGTGTGCAGCCTATGCGCAGTTGACGGAATTTTTAGTTCAGTCTTGGGTTTTGGAGCATTCACATCCAGCCAGTGGTGGAAATTCTCCCTTTTCAATGGCTTGCTTTTATTCTCCCTTTTCCCTTGCTTTCTTTATCACTCTCTCTCTCTTTCTCTCACACACACTATTTTTCTCACATAGTATTTTTTCTTTTTTCAATTCATTCTATTTTTCTTTCCATCAAAAATTATTTCACTCAATGTTTTTTGCTCAGCCATTTTGGAAACTAAGTTAAACAATACTTAAGAAAAAATAAATGGTGACATTATGAAATTTGTATCTGGACAAATAATGGTCCATCTATTTTACTGAGAATTTGTAAAATTAGATTTTGAAGAAGAAAAAAAAATCAGGACACAAAATGTTTTTTTTCTGAAGCAAAAAATGCTTCCAGTGTTTGACGCATGAAGTATGAATGACTTTTGTGTTCGCTGTAAATGCATGAAGTGCATTTATTAAAAAATAAATGCATTTTCTGAACAGATGAGAAACATTGCTTGTTTCAATCATTTTGTATAAATAGATGAGAAAGAAATACAACTGCTATCCCATAATAGTTGAGGATAGAAAATGTGAATGTAACAATCTTTACAGGACTGAAATGGAAATATTAATAAGTGTTGCCAATAATCCAAAGAAAACTAGGCAAATGTACCAAATATTATGAGACAGAAGAAATAGTATTTTGAAGTTAATGATCAAGGCAATGTGTATAAAAAGAGTATTGAACTGTTATGTGAAATTAGTCCCCCTCTATGAAAGTGAATGCTAGACAATCTCCCCAAAGAGGAAGAAGAAACTTGAAGCAACAGAAACAAAGAAAAGAGTACTGAACTGTTACATGGTATCTGTCCTCCTATATGGCAGTGAATGCTGGACAATCTCCCCAAAGAGACTTGAAGCTACAAAATTTGATTCCACAGAAAAATGCTGAGACGACTACCATGGACTGAACATATGAACAACAACAAAGCTTGAGAGAAAATGGAAACAAAAATGTTACTTATACTTAATATGAAGAAGAGAAATTTCTAGAGGAAAGCGGGCTTGGAAAATCTGATACTCACAGGACAGATTGTGGGCAAGAGGAACAGAAGAAAACAATGCAGGACATATTTATTGTGCTTGGGTAAATGGATGGCAGAACAAGGTTCAGAAGACATAAGAAAAAGACAAAATTTATTAAGAGCTACAAAGGACAGGAAATTGTGGAGAGCCATGATCGGCAACATTCTGAAGGGACACACCACAGAGAAGAATGAGCTTGAGTAAATGGGTGGCAGAACAAGGTTCAGAAGACATAACAAAAAGACAAAATTTATTAAGAGCTACAAAGGACAGGAAATTGTGGAGAGCTGTGATCACCTACATCCTGAATGGACACTGAACATAAATCAGCAGTAGCTACATCCTAGCATTTTGTGGAAAGCTACATCTTATTTTTAAATATACGTGCATCATACAAGTGATGACATGTATAAAATGGTTCCACAGAGCTTGACACCATGGAAATAGGTATATAAATAAATTATGTTATTTTATATGCATTTAGATTTTTTTAAAATTTTTTCTTAGGCAGTCAAAGATATTTTATTTAATAACCCGTAGTTTCTTTTGTATGAAGTCTAGGTAAAGTCCTTGTAATTTACTGAATATAGCTGATCACTCGTATTCAAGGATACCCGTCTAATAGGGCGGCTAGCCAATCCCTATTGCAGACGCTTACTCAGGCGCATTTTTGTTCAACACCCAGAGAGCTAACCTGTGGTTTATATTGCAACTATGCTGAGCAGACCTTAGTTACAGTTTCTGGAAGAGAGCGTGTTATCTGGCATGATCAACAATATGAACAAGGCCAGCACACTCAAACCCTTGGTCATGATGACATGTGTCTTTGTGCTAGCACAGCTATCAATGGCCCCCTAGAGTTCTGTCTACTCAATTTCACTTGCAAGGTTTGGGTCAACCTGTGGCATGGTTTTCAGGTACTTTCCAAAGGTGCCACACATTGGAGTCGACCCCTCCAGTCCGAGTATGACATAAAATTTTTCATTCTTTAAACATAAATCAAAACACACGTCTTTCATAAATATAGTTTCAAATTTGGCATAAAAATTCCTAACATTCTTATTGGTCACAGTTTAATTAAATATGGCAGTTCAAAGCATGATCAAATTATCACAATGAAAATGGCTGGCATGAAGAATT
The DNA here is from genome assembly GCA_964036315.1 of Acanthosepion esculentum. Classification (NCBI taxonomy): domain Eukaryota; kingdom Metazoa; phylum Mollusca; class Cephalopoda; order Sepiida; family Sepiidae; genus Acanthosepion; species Acanthosepion esculentum. Next base: position 86,347,277 of record OZ038508.1, on the reverse strand, counting down.
TGGTGGTGATAAAATGGTGGAAAAACTGTTTTTAATGTGTGGAAAAAGTTTCAAGAGGTGTGTCATAATAGAATTCTGCACGTCACTGCATAAGCTGTGATGACATCCAAGGTTGGCTGTATGTGAATGCACTGGTGCTCACTATGTGCCATAGATTCGTCTCAATAACCAATATTAGGGCCATGATTGCCATAAAAAAAAACGTAGCAACAAATGCTTTTCAAGACACTTGTTGGATCAGGAAGTATCAAAGAAAATACAATTTCTCACTTAGTCAGAAATGCTAGAACTTTTTTAACTAACTTCTCACTAAGTTCCTGCCATGGAATATGAACCCCTACACATTCACAAAATCTTACTGTATACAAAAAGCAAGCTATTGCTACATGACAAAATCACAAAGTACAAATCTACCATTCGCCCATGCATGGAATACTGTTGCCATATATGGTCTGGTGACTCCACTGTTCATCTCAAGGTTCTCGGCAAAATCCAAAGACAATTGGTTCTGACTTGTGGTCTTGACTCCAGTCACTTTACTGACGTAATGTGGCTTCCCTCTGTCTTTTCCACAAATATTTCATGGCATCTACTCTGATGAGCTATTTTCCCTGGTGCCCTGACTGCATAAATTTAAACATGCCACTAGGTTGGCATCTCGGTCTCACCCTTTTACTGTCAAAACAGTTAAATGTAACTGCCTCTTCTCTTGCACTTCCCAACAGTGGAACTCCCTTCCTCTTAGTTGCTTCCCTGATAACTATAATCTTCAAAAATTTAAATGTAATGTCAATTGACATCATCTGATGCTTTAATCCTTGTTCTTTTTTATCCTTTCGTCAATCTTTTTATATACGCAGCCTTTTCTTTACTTAAACTTTCTGTAGCCTCTTGCACACTAGTGGCACTCCTACCTTGCTTGGGGTGAACTGCTTAAAAAAAATACTGTATATAAAAAGCAAGGTATCACTACATTACAAAATCACTTTACACTATTTACATTATTCGGACTATTGTCCTCATCTTTGTTGCCATATTTATTACAATGTTTCGGCCGTTGTACTGTAACACTATTTAGCAACGACAGGTTAATTAACCAATTAATTAACCACAGAAGTTAATTATGGGGATTACTTAAACCGATAGAACGAAAGACATACTGAGCGATATTCTTTTTGTTTTGTTATTTTCCCAAAACAAAGGATGGGTAAAGGGATTTTTTTTTTATTTTGTTATTTTCAAATGCGAATCAAGATAATCATTTTTCCTTTCTCGGGAGGAGATATGCCAAATGTTCCCAGAGTTTTTTTTAAATAGGTAAACATTGACTGTGTTATGGTGACAACAGTGTTATCAGAGAATGATGAAAATTCTCTGCGAGGACAAAGGAAGGAAAAAGAGAAAGAAAAGGAAGAAAGAGAGGGACAAGACTTAACAACTTAGATGATAAGGGAAAACCACCCACAAAGCGATGTTGTTTTGATAATGGGACGGCGAAAATTCTGATGGCCGTTGTCGTAAAAGTTAGTTGATGAATCCCAGAGTTTTTAAACAGATAAGCATTAACTGTGTCAAGATGGCAAACTTGTATTATCGGGAAAGGATTTAATAGGTCATCTGTCGACCGCACACAAAGCCCAACCCTGAGTTAAAGAGATGTCGGCTGGACAAGACATCTGTGTTCTGTTGAAATTCGTTTGTGATAACAAAAGCCATGTTATTGGATTTTTTTTTAATTAACTCAATTTCACCAAAATTCCATCCACTTAATGTTAGCGGGGACCTGAGTGAAGAATTCCATATGCCGTGACGTTGGATAAAAATTGAGATTATCACGCCCACATAACTGGGCGTCCATTGGCCGAGTGGTGGCGATGGCCAGGCAGAGGTGATCATGTGACGCAGGAGGGAGGCCCGCCACCGCCCATTGAGAGGATAGGTATGAGATGTTACCGCGAGGAAGTGGGAAAACCGTTGACGCCCTCTGGGGTGTGGTGAGATACCCATATGAGAGCAGAAGAAGGTGGGAGTGGAAGAAGATTCCCAAAAATGGAAAATGATAAATATTTCTGACCGAAAACAAAGAAAATCCTTATTGGGGATTTGAAATCAACATGGTGGCCACACCACGTCCGACCCACGCCAGGTTTTGATTGGCGTCCATATAAGCAAACGTCTTCGGGCGTTTTGGCAGAGAGTAGAGAGAGAGCAGTGCAGTGCAGTTCGCAGAGAGATCCAGTCGAGCAATAATTGAACAACATTGCCAGTGTCGATGGTCCTCAAGGACACATGGCACAGTGGATAAAGGCGTTAGTTAGATCCAGTGACGAGACCCAAAGAGTGTGAGTTCAATACCCAGTTAAGGCAGTGGAGAACTTGAAGAGGGGAATTAACAGGAGATAACTGATCATCCATTAAACATGGCACGTGGAACTAGAACAGTCTACCCCAGTGAGCAAAATAAAGGGTTCAGTTCGACATTCCAACCACCTGAAGAAGGCCTGAGCGTACAACGGCCGAAACGTTGTAATAAATATGGCGACAAAGATGAGGACAATAGTCCGAATAATGTAAATAGTGTACATAATACCTCATCTCAGAAATATAGACAAAATCACTTTAGCAGAAAAGAATTACTGTATATACAAGTAATCGGTACAGTTGTGCATTAAACACATCCACTCCTTTGCAAACAGCTTTAGTCACTTCATATGACAGACATCTATTATAACGGCCTTAATGCTATGTCCCTCAGGCTAGCGTTTTACATTTACTGGTATTTCTTCTGTAGTTTATAGACGGTTAATGACTGGAATGTTGTGAGGCATATTTAAGGATTATCAATCATATGGTTTTGATGAATTTCACCGCTACTTTTTAACAACACACTTCCTTTTACAGTAGCAATTTAATAATAATGCTTTTGTTTCAGTACGTATTATTATGAGCCGATGAGGGGCCTCAACTTCACATAAAAGATGCAGGGTCATTTTTTAACCTATTTTGTTGTTATATTTATCATTATTAGCCGCACCTATGAAAATTCTTTGGTTGCATACAACTAAAATATAATTTCTCTCGCATATTTGAATGCCTTAACAGCCAGAACGGGGAGGGGATTATACGTGAATTGAATTGACATGCATAAAATTAATAACGGAAAAGAATAAAATGAATGAGATGGGTTTGGAAGAAACAAGGAAAGAAACTAAAAAAATGAGAAAAGAGAATGAATGAAAAAGAAAGGAGAAAATGTAAATAAATACGGTAAAAGAAAAGAGAGAAAGAGTAAAAGGTTGAAAAAAAAATGTAAAGAAAGAAAGAGGAAAAAAGAAAAAGACAAGAAGCTGAAAAGAAGGGGAGGAAATGAAAAAGAAAGAGAAACAGAAGGAAATGAAAAAGAAATAAATAAAAAGGGGAGGGGAGGAAAAGAAAAAGAAATAAATAAAAAGGAGAGCAAATGAAAAAGAAATAAATAAAAAGGAGAGCAAATGAAAAAGAATGAAAGAAAAAGGGGAGGAAAAGAAAAGAGGGAAATGGAAAAAGGGGAGGAATTGAAAAAGAAAGAAAAAGGCAAGGAATTGAAAAAGAACAAAAGAAAAAGGCGAGGAATTGAAAAAGAACAAAAGAAAAAGGCGAGCAAATGAAAAAGAACAAAAGAAAAAGGGGAGGAAACGAAAAGGAACGAAAGAAAAAGGATGGATATAAAAATGAAAAAGAAAAGAGGGAAATAGAAAAAGGGGAGGAATAAAAAAAGAAAGAAAAGTCGGTGGAAATGAGAAAGAAAGAAAAAGGCGAGGAATTGAAAGAGAACGAAAGAAAAAGGCGAGGAATTGAAAGAGAACGAAAGAAAAAGGGGAGGAAATGAGAAAGAAAAGGGGAGGAAATGAGAAAGAAAAGGGGAGGAAATGAGAAAGAAAAGGGGAGGAAATGAGAAAGAAAAGGGGAGGAAATGAGAAAGAAAAGGGGAGGAAATGAGAAAGAACGAAAGAAAAGGGGAGGAAATGAGAAAGAACGAAAGAAAAGGGGAGGAAATGAGAAAGAACGAAAGAAAAGGGGAGGAAATGAGAAAGAACGAAAGAAAAGGAGAGGAAATGAAAAAGAAAAGCGGGAAATAGAAAAAGGGGAGAAATAAAAAAGAAAGAAAAAGTTGGCAGAAATGAGAAAGAAAGAGGGGAGAAGATAAAAAAGAAAACAGAAAATGAAAAAGTTGCAGGGTTGGGGGGAGATTAAATCATTGAAACTCTGGCAACTAATGCCTTTGTGTTGTCAACGCAATTGTTATCAAGTCAAATTCTACTTGTAAAATACAACAGTCGAACACAAATAAGTAGAATATTATGAAGAGAAAAGTGTCATTAGCAATATTTCTAAAAGTTCCACAAGTATGGAGGAATTTATCTTTGTATTTTGTCAGTTTTAAAGCAACTCTAATTTAAATTCAATCTGTAAACCGTCTACATGTGGACCGATGTTCCTAGCTTTATTATCACAATGTCTTGCCTGTTGTGCCCCATTGGCCTTCATTAGGTAAATCTTCATTGAAATTTGAACTGAACCCTTTACATAATCTATGAATGAAATCACACATGGCTGATCATGTATGGAGGGAAAAGGGTAATCATCAAGCCCTGTGGAATGAAATATAATAGAGACATGTTTGAAAGAATCAGCACATATTCTAGGCTATGGTTAGTAGGCTGAGAATCCTATTATAATTGTACTTGTCTGTTTCTTCATTAGTTTGCGTGGCCATTACACCCTGCCAATACCTCATAAATAATGGACTGTTATATGCCAGAAAATTTTTCTTGTCAGAATCCGTCTTACACATTTACAAATCTACCATTTGCCTATGCATTGAATGCTGTTGTCATACCTGGTCTGATGCTCCTGCAGTACATCTCAAGATTCTTGACAAAATCCACCAGTTTCGTCTTAAAATAGCTAAATGCAACCACCACTTCTATTCCAAGTTTCCTTTCTCGCACTTCCCACCTGTAGAACTTCATTCTGTTTCCTTGCTTCCCTGATAATTATAATCTTCAAAAATTTAAATGCAATTTCAATCGCCATTTTCTGTCTTCTTGTTAATCTTTAGTTCTTTCCTCAGTCCTGCCTATACTCAGTCTTCTCTTTCCTTCTCTGTAACCAACTGTGTACTAGTGGCATTTCCACTTTGCTTGGGGTGAAATGATTTTTAAAAAAAGGCGGGGAAAGCTTATTTCTTAGTCAATGTATACCAAAGACAATCACTGACAGATATAAAAAATATTATAAATAAAAACAATTTTTTTTTCTAATTAAACCATTTCTTCAACCCACAGGAGGACTGGGTCCCATTTACGTTTTCCATGCTAAGGGGAGATAACTCATATCAGTTAATACTCATCAGTCTTATTCACCATCCTGTTTGTACCACTTATTTTCTCCCACCGAACCATTGTATGCAACATTTTAACACGACCAGACCCAGATACATACAACTGCCGTGCAGCTGGCACCGATAACCATCTCAGTAGACCAAGCATTTTTTTTAACACTACTGTTCGCTCAAAGTTGTTTTATGACCATAAAAATTGTACATTATGTAGGATAGTTAACAACCCTGAACTTGAAGAGGTTAAGATTCTAGTGGTTGGGGAAGCATCTTCTTGGGAGTCTGTTTTACAAAGCAGTGGCCTTTTGGAAGAAGCTGTCCAAATGAAACTTCCTCCTTACCAATGGAATACAAAGGGAATGAGAACTGTTTGCCTCTGTGCTTGTGGCACGGCAAGTCTTAGCTGTAAAAGTCTGAACTGTTGAAACAAGGGAATGTTGCCCATCAGAAAATTTTTCCATGTTATGAAGACGGAAAGTAATTCATCACCTGATAAACACCATCTGGGAGCCTCCAATATAGATATAGAGATATGAACAGACTAAGATAGATAAAGTTCCTATCCCAAGCCAGAACGCTATACCCAGGTAAAGACAGATTTAAAATTCCAAAATTTCACCAGTAGATTAACAGAAACACACAGTCGAGTGGAGTAAAAAGTTTGCTAAAACATATCTGGAATTTTGAATTGTACCCTTTATTCAATCCATGGGGCTAGATTGTTCTCATTCCAATTTCCATGCTTAGGGGAGATAACTCATATCAGTTAGTACTCAGCAGTCTTATCCTCCATGCTTCTTGTCGGTTTTTTTCCTTCCACTGAACCAGAGTATATAACATAAATATCCTCCAATATTGTTCACTATCTGCTGGAAGATAATGGTAATATTAGCTGTTTCCTTATAAGGAAACATTCAGCATTCAACTAAGAAGCCAGTACTATTTTGGGTTGAAATTTATAAAATGTTTCTATGAAAAGTCACTCTTATTTCAGTGATTGTATTCTTCGTAATTCTTGGTTGAACTGAACCCTTTATTCAATCCAAAGAAGTTATTCCCATTTCGGTTTCCATATTTAAAAGATCTCATATCAATGCTCACCTATGTGCCACTTGTCTGCTTCCTCCACAGAGCCAACGTATGTGACATTTCAACACGACCAGACCCAGGGATTTAACAGACACCTGTCAGGGATCTCAATGTTTTTTATGAACTTTTTAATCTACTAGGCCATGTGTATTTTGGAAGGATTTTTTATTCGACATCACCTTGAAATTAAACCTTTTCCCAGTAGGAGAATTCTTTTTGGTTAGTTGCTACTTCACATTTAAATCTCAGTTAACATTACGTTTTCAAGATTGGCTTTCTGTCAGGCCTATTTACAATACGGTCACATTTGACATAGAGCTTTGTATACATACATAAAAGTGATGGCAGAAATTGTATTTTTCCTTGGCATTTCCCCTTATGGAGATTGATTCTGATTTTAAATGCAAAAATAAAGTCTGGTGGTAGGGGTAGACGGCACCCCAGAACTGAATTTTGATTATTTTCCCCATTCATATAAAGGAGCTTTTAAGCCCAGTGTTCTTTAGTACTATTTACCATGGCTAATGTTTAGCAACCAAATTACTTTTGACTGCATTTCTCGTCTTTAGACTGCCAAGAGGAAATGTACTTTTTCACCAATCAAAATATATCCTTCTTTCAAATCTAACAGCCATTGTGTAACGGCATTCATAGCAAAATTGTGAAGTTTTGTGATGACATTCTCTGATCGACCATCATTCACTGCACCTGTGTTAACATCCAAGGTTGATTGTATTTGCATATACACCCATCTCGCTATGCACACAGGTTTGTCTTCTCAGCTGTCAACATCAGCAGATGAGGTATAACTTTTGGGGTGTAGATCCTGGGTCTCAAGAGGCCCTCTGACGAAGGCCTCATGTGCTGATATTTCATGTGCTAACATCTGATATTTATCAACATTTTTCAACTGTAAATGTTGCTTCCTGCCTTCTTTTAATAAAGTGTTGCATTTTTAGAGATTTTATTTTATTTTTACATTCCACCATCTTCATATCGAACGTTTGAATCTATCACCAGCTCAGCCTGCCTTCCCTCCCAAAAAAAAAAAAAAAATAGTTGCTATCATTTTCTATTTTTTGCTTCACCATTTGAAGGAATTCCACAGCTTATCAATAGTTAGAAATAAAGCCATTTTTTTCTCATTATGCATGTCTATAACAGAACAAATATGGCTGAGAAAAAGTGATAGATACTTACAAATTAAAATTATAACATCAGAAAATTAGATGTTTTCTTTCTTTCTTTAATGGTGATGCCTTGCTAGGAGGTGAAATTTGCCAGTGCCAAAGTTTAATTGACTTTCAGGAGATTCCAGATACTCTGCCTGTTCTCCTCCTCTTCAAACTTCCAAAGTCAGATCATCATATGCTTTCTGCAAACCATCTCAAGGGTGACATAATTTTAGAATACGTTAAGAATTCAACACACTGCAAATGAGGAAGGAAAGCATTGTCATGGGTCAGGAATTAACAAAAATACATTATGTAAGTCTTATGCTATTTTATAATAATTGCAACAATTGTTCTCATAAGAATGATCCTAATCTAAATAGGCTTCTACTTCGCTTCATTAGTTCGCAGGACCGTTATGACCTACCAATATATCATAAATAATGGAATATTTCGTTTTGAAAGAGGGGAAAAGACACTACTTAGTTTCAGTGAGAAAATGAAAGAAAGAAAGAATGGAAGATAGAAGTGTCTAACATCTCCTGCCAATACCTCATAAATAATGGAATATTCCGTTTTGAAAGAGGGGAAAAGACACTACTTAGTTTCAGTGAGAAAATGAAAGAAAGAAAGAAAGAAGGGAGGGAAGATAGAAATGTCTAACATCTCCTGCCAATACCTTATAAATTCCGTTTTGATCGTGTGGACAGAGAGGGGAACACTACTTAGTTTCAAAAGGAAGGAAGGAAGGAATAGAAAGAACGAAACAAAGTAGGAAACAAAGGAAGGAAGAAAGGAAGGACAGGAATAGAAAGAAAGAAGGAAAGAAAGAAGGAAGGAAAGAAAGAAGGAAGGAAAGAAAGAAGGAAGGAAAGAAAGAAGGAAAGAAAGAAATGGAAAAAAGAAAGAAAGACAGAAAGTTAAGATAGAATTGTTTTAATTTTCAGTGAAATGTAAAAAGTTATCAATTTGAAATTCTTTTCATTTGTACCCCCTTACTTCTTAAAATAACGACCAGCATTCATCTTTATGATTGTTATTGCAATATTTTGTTAAAGTTGTTCAAGTCAAATATCTAACAATGCGATATCGGAATTTCTACGGATATTTTATTGTAGAAGAACTCGCCATGAGCTTATTCAATTGTTAACTTAAGAATTAAGATTCATCAGAATGTTAAGATAGGAAAACTGTAAAATTTTCATGGCTTAAAAATAATAATAATCATCTATTATTTTTATTTTCAGACAAATTACCTGAATGCATTCAAAACTGATAAAGAATTGAGAAATAGCAAAACCAAAAGTGAAACAAAACAGAAAATGTAAACCTTTAAAAACTTTATTATAAAATTTTATTTATATATATGCATTTTTTTTTTTTTACAATAATCTATCAGCATTTAGAAGTATACTGACAGATTTGAAAATAGCACAAATTCTGCAAAAGTCAAGTTATGACAGATTTTTTTTCTCTAAAGGAAAATCTGTAGATTTTTGTGTAAATTGCAATACATTCACCTTTGTCTCATATACACATCTCTGTCGGTCATCTGCTCTTATACGCTTTTAATGTCATGAAACAGATTAATTTCATTATTAAAGAAAAATTAAAAAAAAAAGAAAAATCCCAATGAGACACGTCATGAAAACTGTGTGAAGAACAATAGATGGAATGGTAAATGAAGAATATTTATTGGATGAAGACTTTGAAAATGTTTTTTAAAAAACCCTTTGAGCAAGATAGATCATCAATGTGAAATGCTGTGGGGATGGAATCGATGCAAGTAGCCAAAGACGAACTGAATTAACATTGAAAATAATCCTGTGTATGAGGCACGTTTAAATATATCAAATAAACTGGAGGTAGTGAAGGTTGAGAAAAGAAATGATTATAAACCCCCTCCCTTAAAAAAAGATAAACGTGATTACACCCCCCCCCTTAATAAACAGAGAAAATAACAACTTTTACACCCCAATTTAATCTCTAATCGTCATCAAGCAAAACAAGTTCAACCAACTTTTATACTAGTTACAACTGAAAATGATTGGAAAATCTAAAGAAATTCCTTAATAGTGTTTATCTGTCAAAGTCAACCAGTGTTTCCCATGTCTCAGCAGGTATTTCACACATCTCTCTCATTCACTCCACAAACCAATAAAGAACAGTATTTTCTTTCAATTTTCTTTTTTCATCAAGGAAGCCATTTCACACCATCTCCCGATGTTTTAGGCAGCACTTTGTGTTGGTTAATGATATATGAAAACAGCAGGAAATGAAAATGAAGATCATATAGCCCCAGAATAATAAAAACAATCTGTTTTAAAAATTATTAAAATGTAAAGATTATGGAATTGGAAAATGTCAAAGCATATATAAAAAAAAAAAAAAAAAAAAAAAAAAAAAAAAGAAAAGATTTTCATATAAAATGATCGACTTGGGAGAAAATTAATTTTAATTAAAATCTGTTCATAAAACACACACACACACAACCCTCCATCCAAGACTTCCATTTCTCAGGGCTTATAGAATTTAGGAAGAAGAGCCATTTCAGCCAACAAGACAATTTGTGCTTTGTTCACCCATCAACAATCAGAAATGTCAGAGGCTGGCATCAAGAAGGTCATTTTTTTTTTTTAACAAATCATTTTTTTAAAATAGCCAAAGGTTTGGTTTGGGCTTAACACCAGGTGAAAGGATTCATTGCCTCAAAGCCAATTCCTGGACGGATGATCATTTTTTTTTTTTTTTTTTTTTAAATTCTCCCTTCAGCTTGATTTGATTGCCATCACAGAGGAGAGCTGCTCGATGTGGTCCTTGAGGGATTCCTTCAAACCACTGAAAAGAGAAGACGTACATTCGCACGTGAAGGCATTCGGAAGCAGAAATAAGCAGGAATCTTTATTTATTAACAAAGTTGCAGCAAACATGATTACAATTATAACAACATATTTATGGCAATTTAAATAATAGAAAATCGAGGAGGAATAGCCTCTAAATATTAACTCATTAAGACTGGGATTGTTTAATTTATGTATATTAAATAAAGCTATATATATATATATATATATATATATATATATATATATATGTATATATTAAAGAGAAAAGAGAAGCTGTAAATGTTTTTTGGTTATAATGTGGATTTTTTTATTTATTTAATTTTTTTAAAGTAAATATTATACTTTATCTCCATATTTTTTTGCTAAACGTGTTTCGGGTCTTGTGATCATCATCAGGCGAATAATGGTTATTTCCACATATTATTTAAAGGAATTTTTTTTCTTTGTTTTCCTATGTTTAATCATTGTCTTTTGTGTATGACAGTAATCCAAATTCTTCTTAGATTGGTGGAGAAAATGTTCCTATGCTTAAAGGGTAATAAAACGTTTAATAATTTATTAAATAAATAAATGTGTGAGTTTTTTTAGTGACATGTTTTATCCATTAAGATTTCATTGGATGATGGACTAATATATATGTATGTTTGTGTGTGTGTGTATGTGTATATATATATATATATATATATATATATATATATATATATATATATATATCATTTATTTAAATATTATAACATAAATATGTTATAAAATCACTACAAAAATAGCCATTTTGTTTCAACACTCCCAGTGTCTTATCAAGTGATGATGTTGAATGTAGAATCTACATTCTACATTCAACATCATCACTTGATAAGACACCAGAAGTGTTGAAACAAAATGGCTATTTTTGTAGTGATTTTATAACATATTTATGTTATAATTTAAAAAAAAACAATTATATATACATCCATACATATATATATATAAAAGGCTCAAACACTAATATTCCATGGTTATAATTTATTACATTCCAATGTAATAAATTATAACCATGGAATATTAGTGTTTAAGCCTGTTATATTATATTCTTACTCTGTCCTGGACAGTGAGTTTTACCTGAATTCTATCCTCTTGGAAATTTATTTATATATATATATATATATATATATATATATATATATATATATATATATATATATATGTATGTATGTATGTGTATGTATGTATGATGCTAATGATAATATTAGCGGTTTCCTTATACTACTTATAAAGAAACATTCAGCATTCATTGACCAAACAAGCCACTACTTTTGATAGAAATTTATAAAATCTTACTATTAAAACAATTTTCTCACGTCCACTGTTATCACTTTTTCTAGTATGGAGGTGTGTGTGTGTGTGGGGGGGGGTCATTCCTAACCTTATGTATGAAGTCGTGTTGAACGTCAACATCTTATGTCATTATTTTCTCTTATAGTTACATGTGCTATCCATTTTAGTTGTTGCTGCTGTTGAAAGTCACCAAGTGATGTGGCTTCTTTTATTTGCCAATGTTCTTTGTGATTCTGTAGTATCAGTCCACAAGGTTCAAAGAAGGATGACTTTGTTAAGACCCAGAGGCTTTATTTACTCTAAACCAGCCATTCTCAACCTTTCCTCCATCACTGACCCCCCCCCCCCGGCTTTATGTATTTCTCCATTTACCCCCTACTCCCATACAAAAAATTCATAGCCATCATAAAGCATTGATGTACAATTTCATGACTAAATGAATGAATGATTTTTTCATTCAAAATACTAAGACAATCTCCCTTCCTCCCTCTCTCTCCCACACACACACACTTTCTTTGCATTCTCTCTCTCTCTCTCTCTCTCTCTTTTTACAAAATTAAATTTAATTGTATTATTTTTTAAATTATCAGGTACTTCAATTATTTACCACCCCGAGTATATAATTTTTTACCCCCTAGGTAATAATATTTTTTTTTTTTTTTTTTTTTTTATATACATGCATTTGTTTATCTTTTCGCCTATAGATTTACATTTTTAGGCATAATTTAAGTATTTAGCTGCAACTGAAATATACCAATGGGACAAAAACCCAAAGTTTGACAAATTCTATTGTCCGACCCAGGGAGCTCCACTTCACCGTTCCAACCCAGCTGACTTTTAGTGATTGGCACGGCTATCTGCCCAGTGGCTTGCGACACATAAGGGCTCCGCAGAATGTCTCCATTCTGCCCTGTCTGCAGCACTGCCAGCCTATTGCTTTCGTGTATTTCTCTGTAGTCAGTGCTCCGTTGCAGTTGGTGTTTGGGTCTTGCCTAAAAATGTGACTGATGAACCTCTATCTTCACCATGCCCCTCAACAGCAAGGAATTCTACGAAGGCACACGGGCACAGTTCCTTCTTGACATGGTCATGCAATCTGATCTTGAAGTCATGGAATATGTCAATAATCTGCCAGACTCATTTCCCCAGGTGTGACAGCCATATAACAGGGGGGGGAGAGAGGGTGTTTTGCAAATGACCAAGGTCTTAAAAAACCTGATTTTGGTACTTCTGCTTATCTTTCTTGCATTCCACGCCTGTTTCAATCAATTCACATTGCTATAATGCAACCAAACACGAACCTCTGATATTAACTTTGCTCCATTTACCAGTGCAATTTTAATATTGAGGAGGGCACCAACAAGCACAAATATCTGAAAAAGAGGGGCTCTAGAAGTTAACAACCATTGTGTCAGACAATCTTAATGGGGGGTGGGGGTTGAGGTCATTCAGTTGATTGATTAAAAATGAAGACAAATATTTTAAATTAATTTCTAACAATGCCAACACCATACAAGGTATCTGGTTGGAAGTAAAGTTCTTGCAGTTTGTAGAATATTAAGTTTATATAGAAATTGTAAGAACTTCTGTTCTGACCAAATATTTTCAGCTACCCACCCAAAGACAAAGAAAACTGCAACTGAACCTCCTTGATTCTGCCCTCCTCAGTACAATTGGGCTTTTACCAATTCAGTCAGTACAGCAACAAGAATAAATACAATGAAATCAACTTCAGAGAAGCATATCATTTTGATTTGTATTGATTCATTGGAAAATTAGAAAAATAAAACCAAGAAATTTGTTGTGTGTGTGTGTGTGTGTGTGTGTTTGTATGTAGGTAAAAATTGAGATATAAATAAATTTACCTACAAAGACAATATAAATAAGAAAACCTTTTATGCTGACACATTTTGCTCTTGAGAAATTTTGTGAAGGCAAATGTAGAAATTTTATTTAGAAACCTGTATTTATATATAAACAGAAAAAAATAACAGTGAAAAAAGGGAAAAAAAAGACATTATACACTCAAAGAAAAGAAAAGAAAAGGAAGAAACATTCTAAAATATTCCAAACATTCACCCAGCCTTAGCGTTCTCTAATTCAATTTTGAACAGATGTTATTTTTTTTCTCAGCGTTACATTATTTTGGGGGGTATATAAATACAGGTTCCTAAATAAAATTTCTACATTTGCCTTGACAAAGTTCCTGAAGTAGTAAAATCTATCAGCATTAAGGTTTCTCCTCTTGCCACACACACATTATATATATATATATATATATATATATATATATATATATATAGTGTGGCTATAGGAATGAACACTGAATGGTGATTGTTAATTTCATACCTCAATGTGATTTTCCGACCAAGTCCTGATCTAAAGATCATATTGAGGCATGAAACAGACAGTCACCATGCTGTGTTCATTCTTATGCCCACATTGTCTGTATCTACAAAAACTTTCCCATATATATATATATATATATATATATATATATATAGTGCTTTAAATGCTAGATCATCGACAGTAAATTATTCATACCGTATTTTAGAAGTTTTTTATTTTTGTAAATAGTCTAAGTCATTTTAATCACTATTGTATACGTTTTGTTAAGTGTAGTTAAGAGAAAAAATATGAATAAAAAGGAAAGTTATAGAAAGAGAAAGACCAAAGAAATAAGATATAATAAAGAAGTTAAAAGGGGAGGAAGAGAAAGATAAGTAAGTCGTAAGACGAGCCAATATAATAAATCGTTTTTATTTTATTAATGTATATATATATTTATTGGTTTGTTTTCTTCTCTTCTTCCAAAAACCACCCTGTCTTGGCCGCAAGTAGGAAGATCAGTACAACCAAGCATGCCCGTTCTATAACATCGAAGAGCCCAAGTGAAGTCTTGATTAGTTGCCATTTTCTGGGGGAACTTATATAAAACAAATCCTAAAGCTAGTAGCAAATTTCATTCTGGGTGCGGACCGAATACTGATCATATTCGGTCGGGTTGCCCATTGAAGAAGTCTGTTGTTTATTTAGACCCGAAACTTCTAGTGACATGGGAGCAACAACACTGAGGATGCACCTAGATTCGGCACTTAAAGGTGTATTTTTAATAATAATAATAATAATAATAACGCCCAGGTTCTTCCAGCATTTCACCTTTCTTTTATTATCACAAGGTGTGTGCTATTTATAATGAAAGGCGATAAAACATCATAAGCAAGAGTAAACTAATTGAAATCAGTGACACGATACAACCGAACCATTTTTTTTTGTTTTTTAAATGACAAAATTTTAAGTTTAAAATTACAACCTCTTCTTTCTTTGTATGTGGAAATATAAATATAACTTTTGTCTGATGAAATCCTAAAGGATGAAACAGGTCACAGATTTTCCTAAAATTCTTATGATATATAAAAAGGTATATATCTTTTTCCCAATCTAAACACAGGTCAAAATCAATGTGTCATATTTGTTTAAAATTTGGTACATTATAGATGAAAAATGCTTAATATCAGGGAGAGTATTTATAGATACAGGCAGTACGGACATAGGAATGTTCAGAGTATGGTGACTGTCCCTATTCAGTGTTCATTCCTATAGCCAAACTGTAAATGTAATAAGAGTTATTAACAATTGGGAAAAATGTTCATGAAAGTATGTTTTGAAAATAACATCCGATAATCTTATATGGCAGCTTCATCAGATGGATAACGAAAAATGTGTTGTGTGTGTGTGTGTGTGTGTGTGTGTGTGTGTGTGTGTGTGCATTTATGTTTAAAATAATTAAATCTAATAATTTTTCTCACGCTCACGTTGCTCGAGACGAAAAAAAGAGAAAGAAAATGAATGGCTTAAAAAAAACAAAAACCACAAAAAAAAAAAACAAACTAAAAAATGTTTTTCCAAATGTCAATAACTTTATATATATATATATATATATATATATATATATATATATATATATATATATATATATATATACATACATACAGGGTGTCCATAAAGTTCATGTGCACTTTAAAAAATTTATAACTTTATTTGTATTTGCGATAGAAATAATTTGTAAAAAGGTTTAGAAAGAAGTAAATCTATATTTTTTAAGGTTTTATTGAAATTTTATTTAAGTTTCCACATGTCCTCCATCATTAGCAATACAAAGGGTAATACGATTTTGCAGTTAACGGAAAACATTTGCCAACTGATTTACAGTAATGACTGAAATCACATTCGTTAATTTAGCTATACTTAAAACTAGGTACATTAAACTTTATAACATTTTTTACAGATTATTTCTATCGCAAATACAAATAAAGTTATAAATTTTTTAAAGTGCATACAAACTTTATGGACACCCTGTATATATATATACACACACTAAAAATCAGGAGGTCAGTTGAATCCGCTACCCTGGTTTCAACCTTATGGTATCCTCAGGCGATTTTTATCAAATGACCTCTTAATGCTCTATTTATTTATTTTTTTTAAACTAATGAATGCTATGTTATTATTAAAAAAATAAATAAACAAACACGCAACATTGGGTGCAATAGAAAGGGAAGAGGAGAATGATGTGAAGAAGGAAGGAGAAGATAGACAGTTTGTTTGTTTAACCAGCATATCGACCTTCGTTGGGCTATTTAATGCTGAAAAGGTTGTTTTTTTTTTCTTCAAAAATGTATGGCTGGTAATATTGTTTTTCAAAAAATTACAGCTGGTAATAATATTTTTTCAAAAAGAAATGTGCTGGAAAAAACCTGAAAGTTTGGAAAAGACCTGGAAGTTCACTATTTGCCCATAGCTGGGACCCCAACAGGTGCTACCACCCCGGGTCAGGGTGGACCTGGGAACACCAGCAATTAAGAGGTGGTTTCACGCTTCCTCAAAACCTACTGATCAGAGGCCTTGCTGTTGGATGCAGTTTAACGTCATACCCAGGACGGGAGGAAGAGAAGAAACGCAAGAGTATTATAAAAGTATCAGTGTGTGTGTGTGTGTGTGGGGGGGGGGGGGTAATTGAAATGTACATTTTTTTTTTTTTATTTTAAATCCAGCCTCATATGTGCTTAAGAAGAATTTCTTATTATGTAAGCAAGGAGTCAAGACCGAGTTTCTGGGTCAAAAGGTTATTTGGATCCAGAAATGTCATAATTGCCAATTTTTCCTGTTGGCAGAGATTGCAAATATTGTCATGGTGGTTATAATGCTCTAACTTTTTTAAAATTTTCCACCTTACAATCGGATCCCTGTTGTTTTTTTCTTTTAAATTCCACACATCTAAGTATCTAAGACTTACTAGCTTGAATGATGACCTATGATTGTACCATTTATATTTGAAAGTACCTTCAGTATATCCTATGTACATTTCATTTTGGCCATTAATATCTGTTATTTTTTATTTATACATTATTGCTTCAGTGTTACAAGCTCCTTGCTTTTCTTCTTCTTCTTCTTCCTTCTTCACATCCTCCTCCTCCCCCCTTTCTATTGCACCCAATGTTGTGCATTTGTTTATCTTTTTAAAAAAATTATATAGTGTTCATTAGTTTTTTTGAAAAAAGTGGCCATTTGATAAAAATAACCTAAGGATACTATAAGTTTAAAACCAAGGTATCAGATTCAATTGATCTCCTGATTTTTAAAGTTAAAAGATTTACATGTTATTTTTACTTTAATTTTTTTTTCACATATGTATTGAGCAATTTTTAACACAACTATTTCCTGGTCCAATTCAACTCTGACCATTAACCTTTTATATATATACACACACACACAAACACACACACATATGGTAGACTCTCTAGTCATATGAGGGTCAAGCAGCTAAGTTCCTAGGAACCGACAGCCCAGACACCAGCACATATGATTTGATTATAGTGGTGAAGGCTTTGTGCAGAGCCAACCCCTCTTTTTGAACGGCCAAATGCAGAGACTTGGTGCACTATGTGCCACAAAGTCCCCAAACGACTCACCGCAGGTTTTGAATTCAGAGTGGTCCTTCTCCTAGACCAGTTGCCATCCAAGAACCCAGTCTGTCTTGCTATTTACCCATAGCTGGAGGGAGAAGAGGAGGATTAATACCTTTCCGAAGAGTATTAGCATGTAAGTGAATGTAATGGATTCGACTGGAATTCAAACTTGGCTGCCTGATTCCTCAATTTGAGCTGCTATCCACTGTGGCACCAAACACACACACACACACACACATATATATATTAGGATGCAGGGGATTACAGGGGGTGAAAGAGAATGAGAAGACTTTAGTGAGAAGTGAGGAAAAATGACAATAAAGGAACAGTAAAAAAGAAGATGTCAATTGATGTTGCATTTAAATTTTGGAAGATTATAGGTAGAAGGGAAGAAAAAAAAATCACAACAGACTTCCACAAGCAAAGAAACTATTAGAATAGAACTGACAGTTGCCTCTAGCTAGTTCAACAGTAAAAATGTTATATATATATATATATATATATATATATATATGTAAGTGATTTTATGTAATTATATGAATTCATGTGTGTGTAGGTATGATATCTCACATTATCCCAGATAAAAGATCCCACTAATTAAGCAAATGTCTACATCAGTGTTACCCAAACCATACACCATGGCACGACCTAGAAATGAAATGAGGTCTACCAGCAAAGAGAAAGATTACAGCTCAAAATGTGAAAAGAAATTTGAAATAAAAGTTAATTTTTTTTCTTATTACTTTTTTTAGTGATACTCATATTGAAGTAAATACTCCATTTCTTTTTTAAACAGTATTTTTATTTTGTCTTCTGACCTCTGAACCTTCAGCTGCAATGGTAATTTTTTTTAATTTATGTGCAATATGTGTCTGTGAGTGGGAAAATGATTAACACAAAAAATTAACAAACATATACCCGTTCCTTCTGGCAGAAAATATGTCAGCTGCATTTTCAAGTCAAAACAATACTGTTATTATTGTTGGCTTTTATTATTATTGTTATTATTATTATTCCCCATCTCACCTTTCAAGGTGATTCTCTCAAAAATATAAATCTCAGGCTTACTCACACATTGTCGGATGTATCATCAAGATCGGTTTGTTTTGGAAATAGGCTGCAATCCTGTAACGCCGTCCAACATTCCTGGATTTCCAATTTGGGATTTTTGGGTTCTGAAAAAAGAAAAAAAAAGAAAAAAAAAAAAAAATTTTTTTTTAAAAGAATGCAATCAGAAAATTCTATAACAAAAATTTCATCAAATTTCCAGTCTTAAAATTTAGTATACATATATATTTTTTTCTTTTTTACAAAAATATTCAGACTGAGATTTACTGCTTTAACAGCAGGGCTACCTGGCATTGCCTGTATTGTTATATCAAAATAATACTAAAATTATCACCAAGTTGGACATTTCCGATGTTATTCCAAGCCAAACAAATTACCTTACAACAATAAGTCAGAATAAAAAAAAATAAATAACATTCAAGTTTTTTTTAATTATCTTTAATGATCTTGATGCTATAAATAAAAAACAAAAACAAAAGAGAGAGAGAAGAAAGAGACAAAACCAAATTCAAAAAGATATTTAGGTGGCACAATTTTTATTAGTGCAGAAATGGAAACTGACTAGCCAAATTCAAGTATGACACTAATGCCCTTGAGAAAGACATGAATCCCATTCTTCTCCAAGTAGAAATAAGAGAAAGTAAATCAAGCTCTACAGATTTGTTTGGGTAGCCAGTCTAATAGAAGAACTTCTCTGACTTCAACACCATGGAGACAGCAATGAAAAACCACTTGAATGTCTTTCATAAGAAATAAGAAGAATTCAAAGACAATAAATAAAAGAAACTCGTGGAAAGTCATAATTATCTACGTTGTGGACAGACATGGCATTGAAAAAAATTGTTTGGTGCTGTGTGGGTAGCATAAAATAGCCAGGCTTCTTATCATAAACATTACATAAAAACTTAGAATCAATGCTGATAAAAGGGTTTCTGCAGAGCTCACGCAAGACACTTATCATTTAGGCTGATTGCTCCAGATGTTTTAAGAAACACAAGTTTTTAAGGGCTCGTCAGAACAATACAAATAGAGCGGAGACTCTTTGCCAAGAGGACAAATAAAGCAAAAAAAAAAAAATTTTGGCAAGGTGTTCAATCCTTTGGAAGGAAGCTGATAAGAACAACAGAACACTAAAGTAAAATAATTCTATAGAACGTTTCCTGAAAGATGACACTCACTTGACAATAAAGGAGCACTATGTCCGTCAAAGTGTTTTGACATTAGTAAATAAGATGGTGTTGCCATTCTTTTATGTACAGTCTCCCTTCACGATGTGAATGGTCATGGTAATATGAGCTGTTTCCTTATAAGGAAATACCTGGTATTCATTGACCGAGCAGCTGCTACTGCTTTTGGCTGAAATTTATAAAATATTTTTTTAAAACAATTTTTTTCATTATCGCTCTTTCCAATACTGATTGGGGTTTCCTTCCTAACCTTTCATTTAAAAAATTGTGGAATGTCAACATCTTGATTATGTCATTATTTTCTCAAGTTACATGTGCGATCCATTTTAGTTGTTGCTGCTGTTGGTAGTCCTCAAGTGATGGGGTTTCTCTTACCCGCTACAGTGGTTCTTTTAATTGTTATCTGGTTCTTTTTGATTCTGTAGTACCAGTCCACAAATTTTGAAGAAGTTTGGTCTTCACCAAGACTCATACGCTTCACTTGCTCATGGCTCTCCACAACTTCCTATCCTTTATGGTACTAAGCAATGTTTGTACAGAAAGTGGAACAGATCATCACTAAATATACAAAAGATTTTTATGGCTATATCCCTTATATCGTATGGTCATGGCTCTCCACAATTTCCTAACCTTTATAGCAATGCTTGTAAAGCAAGTGAAATAAACCATCATTGATTGTTAAAAAAAAAATTATGTGCTGTTTCTATTCAGAACGTGGACGATCATGATTCTCCACGACTTCCTATTATTTGTAATAGGAGGGGGAATTGTGAAAGTCCTATTCATACCTTAAGGTTTTCTACTCATTCTGCTTAATACTACAATTAGGCAAGTAAAATTTCGGCTAAGGTTAAAGCATGTTAATAACATTGGAGGGGGGGGGACATCTAAACTTCAGCTATATTCAAATGCTGATATTACTCCCAGACAGAACAGCTAATATTTTAATATAGATACTTACTGTAGATATCAGAGAAAAGGAGGTTGAAAAAAATATTTATACTCTAAAAGCTATTGCAGAAATATTATACTAGCCTTCCTTAAAAATAAAAAAAATCATTCAAAGCTAGGAAATTAAAAAAAAAAAAAAAAAAAAAAAAAGAACGAAAAAAGAAAAAAAAAAAAAAATCGACGAAAACCTCATTTTCATTAAGTATGGTACTTACGTAACAGCTTTACAAAAGGATATACACACTGGCAGGAAACTGTCCCCCACCTTCCCAAGGACAGGGAACCTCTCTCATGAATGGAGGATAGAGATTCCACCCAAGTAGGGGGAGAGTGCAGAGCCAGTGAAGTGCCTTCAGGTGGCAGAGGGAGAGAGAGGGGGGGCAGACAGGAGGAATGTTGAGTTTAATGTTAAATGCAAACAGGAACAAACAGAGAGTGACGGTGGGATGGGGTGGAGGACAGTAAGAGTAAAATATTTTCATCATTCGTTTTGGCTCAATGATACAAGCAATGAACAAGGGATGAGAGAGGAAAGATAAGATATATGATAAATCTTTTAGAAAAAGTATGGGTAAAAGAGGAGGGGAGAGCAAGAGAGAATAGGGGAGGAGGAGGAGAGCAAGAGAAAAGAGAGCAGGAGGAGAGCAAGAGAAAAGAGAGCAGGAGGAGAGCAAGAAAAGAAAGAAGAGGTGTGTGGGGGGTGTTATGGTAAAGACAGAAGAAAGATGAAGCAAAAAGAAAAATCAGATTTTTAGCTGAGAATGAATGAAAGCAAGCATCTTTGGGAAATATTGATTTTTGCTGTGTGGCAATGGAAGGCAAGCAAATATGTTTTCAGAAATTTAATCAATAAATGCTGAATACAAGCTTTACTTATCATTTGTTTATTTTTCTCTTTGCTTCAGAGCGGCATAATTACAAAGCAAAATCCCCATTCCAGGCACAGAGACTAACACATGTTTAGCTGCGGAATAAAGACACACACACACACACCACTTTCTATGACTTTACAAGTATGCTATTATTTGGCAACAGCTGAAAGAAATTATTTCATCAAAATATTCAACTGACATTGAAGTAGGGATGGGAAAAGTATATTTATGAATTTTCTGTCGTCTGTTAGATTTGAACCTCAAATAAAAATAATAATTCACTTTTGATGACAATCTTCTAATGAAATCAAGGAAATTAAGATAACAGAATATAGAAAAAAAAACATCCAACCTCTGTCCCATAAGAGTTGATACATTTGCACACACATTTCATGTGCTAAATGTCACAATTATTATGGGACAAAGGTAGGGATAATAATTAGAAGATTTTTCAAAAAACATCCAACCTCTGTCCCATAAGAGTTGATACATTTGCACACACATTTCATGTGCTAAATGTCACAATTATTATGGGACAAAGGTAGGGATAATAATTAGAAGATTTTTCAAAAAACATCCAACCTCTGTCCCATAAGAGTTGATACATTTGCACACACATTTCATGTGCTAAATGTCACAATTATTATGGGACAAAGGTAGGGATAATAATTAGAAGATTTTTCAAAAAACATCCAACCTCTGTCCCATAAGAGTTGATACATTTGCACACACATTTCATACATTATGGGGTAGATGTAGTATTTACTACATATATTAAAACTATACATGAGATTTTAGCTTGCCAAGAAAGATTTTTTTTTTTAAATGTTGAATTTTAAATACAAAATAAAAATTTCAGTTCTCTTTGTGATAACAAAATAATCATTAGTAATTTGAGTTTTATCCGTTGCTTGGAATACTTTACATACATTTACCCTGACCCTGTTTAGGGAGGGCTTCTTTAGTCTTTTGTCTCCTTTTTGTTTCTTTTACCTAAAACCTCAAAGAAAAGCACATGCCTACTGTACAGACAAGATCGTCACAGAGTTCATCATTGTGGTGGGGGTATCAAAGACTAAAAAGTTATTACATTTTCATGAACCAGTCTTTTGAACAGGAATAGAAGTTTATCGGTTGTTTCCTGTTTAGGATTGGGTTTCCGATTCTTTCTAAAGTCTACTTCAACTGTATAATTCTAATGTCTCCACCTGAAATTTTATTTACTAATAATCAATTTATTTTTCTCCTCAATAGGTGTAAATACGTTTGATTATCACCTGGTTCATGTTCCTCCCAGGTTTTTTGAATAGGAGTAGAGGTTTATCCCTTGTTTCCTGTTAAGGCTTCCAATTCCTTCGAAAGTCTACTTCAACTCCATATTTCTAATGTTTCCACCTGAATTCTGAAATTATGTTGACCAATTATTTTTTTCCTTTTGTCCATAGAAGTAGATAGGTTTGCTTATCAGCCAGTTCACATTCCTCCCTGGTCTTTTGAACAGGAATATAGGTTTATTCCTTGTTTCCTGTTTAGGATTGGGTTTCTGGTACCTTGTAAAGTATTTTCATTTTCTTTCTCTCCCTGTAACCCCTTGCATCTTTAATGGCATTATCGCCTTGATTAGGGTGAATATATATATATATATATATATATATATATAAAAAATTAAAAAAAGTACATAGATCTAAAAAACATTCGATGGATGATACCAATTCAGAATATATGTGGTTTCATGAATCTAATATTTAGAATTTCAACAGACAGTATACAGATACAAAAATCGTTTTTTTATATTATAAACAACAACCCAACCTAATAAACATGGTTTTAGAATAATGCCATTAACTGTTTGATGGAATCAAAAGACATTATCAGTCACTGGGGAAAGAAAACTTTGATTTTAAACTTCCATTACCTTGTGGTCATACCCAAACATGTAAAAGGCTATAGATATAAATCTGGAGTGGAACCATGAAGGTGGTTGGTTTTTATTCCTGGCAACTTTCTAGCAACTCCTGCAGCCAAGCTGTCACCAAAATTAATGCCCTGTATTCCTTTGGATTTTTTCAGTATAGCTGAGAATGGGTGTGTGCATGTAGTCTGGGAAGCACATGGCTTTCATATACCATCGCCCAGGCCTGCACCCTAGAGAGGTCACTCCAGTTTCGCCACCAAAGGACTGAATTTTGACCAAACAGAATGTTACCTCAAGTTTATCGCAAGATAAACAGATGCATGCTAATCAGTTACAGGGTTAAAATTGTGCTGTAATAAATAAATATCAGACCCACTTATTATACCTTTACCATGTCTTTAAAGTAACATAAATATGAAAATGATTCGATCAAATTTAATGAGAATGTGTGTGTGCTTCACTGTAAAAATAGGCCACCAATATCAAAATCAATATAAAAGTTTTCCACTGAGAGAAATAGATTGGCAAAAGAATAAAGACAAGATTGTCTGGTTCCCACTCTTCCTCAGTCTTTTGAACAGAAGTAGATGTTTGTCTCTTGTTTCCTGTTTAGGATTGGGTTATTGGTTCCTTCAAAAGTCTGCTTCAGCTCTATACTCTTAACGCTTGTTCTTTCCTAGGCTAATATAACTCTATACAGTAACCCTCTACTTTCAGTGGCTCTTGGGCCTTGTATTGGGTGAATATTAAAAAAAAAAAAAGAAGAGCAACTTTAGAGAAATAAATTTATTAATCAAGTATACAAAGCAGAGAAGATTTTGAAAAATTAAAGGACCCCCCTCCCAACACCCTTTATTTGTATTGTCACACACAAATTGTTTTTTTTTCTAAACCCAGATTAATATTAAATTAATTCATAGTTTTGCTTTAAGCTTCTTTCATATCTCCAGCAAAACATGGTTTACAAAAATCATGTTAAATAAAAATAATCGAATTTGCAGCATCAGTCTTTCACCTAATGACAACAAATAGAATTCTAATTCCATTACAGTGGAAAACATTGAACAAGAATTACCGTTTTTGAGGCCCTATAACATTATTTATATCTAATATCACAATATTATATAACTAAGTGAGGCCCAAATTGTCTACAATGCCAAGGTAAACAAAAACCAACCAGATACCTCAACTCCACATATAACCCTCGCCTACTGACATTGAACGAACCCTCCCCTACTGACACTGAACGAACCCTCCGCTACTGACACTGAACGAACCCTCCCTCATTTCAGCATGATGGAGTTGAGTGAGATACATTAGACTACTCAATATCTCCAGCTTTGTATACAGAACTTGTATTGCATAATTTGAGTCATTTTTATGAGGGAAATGTAAGGATCTTATAAGGGGAATGAGAGAGAGAGAGAATGTGTGTGTGTGTGTGTGTGTGTGTGTGTGTGTGTGTGTATTTATTCTGCTTATAGTGATTTTCCAAGTGTAGCTTAGATGTGGCACAAGGCTGAAAGTAAGAGGCACCTAGTGAGGATTGAACTCACTATTCAGCCGTAATTTTTCTAGCGAGACAAGAAGAGGTGGTATAACCCTGCCTCATCTTTTAGAATTCCAGAACACAAGCTCAATAGAAAGCTGGCAAACCTCTTTTCGAGCTTTAGGGATAAGCATAACAGAAGCCCGGCTATTGAATGTAGCATCTTACAAAATGTAACGGCTAGCAAAGTGAATGGCAACACGTGGAGGCGGTGTCAGGAGGAGAAGCTAACTATAGCATACGTACGAGGCTCGCATTGGGTTGCTGAACATTAGGTCTGAGATCATGGCCAAATGTAGACACATCAGGAAGTTGTTTTGGGGGCTATACGAACCTGGATAAAGTTGGAATAATTTTTGCCCCACTACAACTCCCACCCCGATCACTTCTGGTGTCAAATGAAGGCATTTAAGTTGCTGAGTCGCCTCTGATTGATTTGCTGAACAAACCACCAGACGAGACTTTGGCAGTCAAAACCATGGCAGTGTTCCAGCCAGCGTTCTTATATTTTTTAAATATTAAATCACTCTGCAAGTTTGGTTTTCCTACTTGAAGTTGAGCACTTTTTAACGTACATGATTTTAATAAATATTTCACTGTTTGTTTATTGCTGCATATATACACACACACACACATATATACAGAAGTCAACACTTAGAGGCGACAGTCTGTTTCATGTTAGATGCAATCGTCTAGCTGACAATTGCATCTAGCATGAAACAGACGGTCGCCTCTAAGTGTTGACTTCTATGTTCACTTTTATATTTACACACGCTCTATCTCCGATCAAAATAAATAAAAAATAAATAAAAATAAAATAAGTATAAAGGATAAAAAACAAAAAATAAAATCAAATAAAAACAAGCAAAATAATTCGACACAAATAAATAAACAAATAAACGACTTCCGGTAAAACACCTGCCAAAAATGACTACCCACAATGTACCACTGACCCGTATATATAAATAGCCGAGAAAAATAACAGCACTCGTGGCCCGATGATTGCATCTAGCATGAAACAGACTGTCGCCTCTAAGTGTTGACTTCTATGTTTACTTTTATATTTACACACGCTCTATCTCAGATATGGAGCACTTTATCCCATAAATATAGCACACTTTAAGACTATATTTCTTCACACACACACACACACACACACACACACACACACACACACACCCCTTAAAATAGAAAGCAATTATAATAAACTAGCTGAAAAAAACTTGTTCAATTCTTTATCTCCCAAGTAGACATTTTAAAATAATTAAAATACTTACTGAGAAGCAATGCATTTAACATGAACAATAAAGCATTGAACTGGTGTTCTTCATTTAAACAATCAGCTTTGATGAATTTCTGCAGCTCTTGAAAGAAATAGCTGGAAAAGAAAGGAGAATAAAGAATATTAAATGGAAATTATTTGACCCCCCCCCCCCTCACCAACCAAAAGTATATTTTCAATGTTTAAATCCTTCAGCTATGATTGGGACAAAAAGAGGTTTTTATTGTGCGAAATTAAGAATATTAACTGCTCAACATGGTTTTCATTTTTCTTTTCTGTATTCTATTGAATGTCTTGAATGGAAAATTGAGAAGCAGGGGAATCGCTCAATAATGGCCAGCTGTGATATTCTGACTAAGAAGAACTGAGCACTGTTGGGAGGCTCTGTTCTTGTCGTGGGTGCTGTCAAATTAGAAGATATTTTGCCTTGAAAGAACTTTCCACCATTGTTTGTCTGTAGGTAAAAAAAAGAATACAGCAAAGAAAGGCTTTGAGAGAGAAAGAAAAGTGGAAAACGGAAAAGAAAGAAAGACAGAAAAGGGAAAACAGAAACGAAAGGTAGGGGAATTAAAAAAAAAAAACAGAAACAAAAGGTAGGGGAATAAAAAAAAAACAGAAACGAAAAGTAGGGGAATAAAAAAACAGAAACAAAAGGTAGGGGAATAAAAAAAACAGAAACGAAAAGTAGGGGAATAAAAAAAAACAGAAACAAAAGGTAGGGGAATTAAAAAACAGAAACAAAAGGTAGGGGAATAAAAAAAACAGAAATAAAAAGTAGGGGAATAAAAAAAAACAGAAACAAAAAGTAGGGGAATAAAAAAAAACAGAAACAAAAAGTAGGGGAATAAAAAAAAAAACAGAAACGAAAAGGTAGGGGAATAAAAAAAAAACAGAAACGAAAAGGTAGGGGAATAAAAAAACAGAAACAAAAGGTAGGGGAATAAAAAACAAAACAAACGAAAGGTAGGGGGAAAAAAAAAACCAAAAAAAAAACCCAGAAACAAAAGGTAGGAGAATAAAAAAAGGCGAATAAAAAAAACAGAAACGAAAGGTAGGGGAATAAAAAAAAACCCAGAAACGAAAGGTAAGGGATTAAAAAAAAACAGAAACGAAATTATATATATATATAATGTTCTCAGAGGAAGTGTATCTGCAGAAGAGAGAAAAATGAATGAAAGACAAGAGGAAAACTATACTTTGTTTAGCCAACAAACTTTATCAAGTCAAATGTGACTATCAATTCACATTTGCTTTGATAAAGTCCATTGAACGACAAAACACATCGCCTAAACCAAGTAGAGTTTTCCTTTTGTCTTTTCATTCATTCATATATATGAAAAAATATAGTTTTAAGATGTGCTATATTTATGGGATAAAGTGCTTAATATCAAAGATAGAGCATATGTAAATATAAATATAAAAGTGAACATTGAAGTCAACACTCAGAGAC
Source organism: Acanthosepion esculentum (assembly GCA_964036315.1). Taxonomy (NCBI): domain Eukaryota; kingdom Metazoa; phylum Mollusca; class Cephalopoda; order Sepiida; family Sepiidae; genus Acanthosepion; species Acanthosepion esculentum. The sequence continues at coordinate 86,319,236 of OZ038508.1, read as the reverse complement.
GATTGTGTCCAGCATGAAACACCCTGCCGCCTCTGGGTGTTGACTTCAATGTTCACTTATATATATATATATATATATATATATATATATATATATATATATATATATATATATGTGTAACCAATTTGTGACTGGTAGGGATAATTCCAAGGAGGATATTAATTCCAGAAGAGTTCAATGTAAACTAAAGGTCATTATAATAATAATAATAATAATCATCATCAAGAAGAAAACTTTACTAAGAGATTTCGGTCTGAAGAGATAAAAAAATAAATTATAACCAAAATGAATCTTTATGTTTTTCTTCTTGATTTTATATATATATATATATATATATATATATATATATATATATATATATATATGTATGTATGTATGTATGTATGTACATATATATTAATCAAATCTCAATAAAAATGGGCATAATTAACATTTGACTTCAAATGCCAACCAAGGTAATAAAAAATTTTTATGAGTTGATTTAAATCTTCAGCTGAAGTGTTAACATTGTTTTCACACTAAAAGTATCACCATGAAGAGAGCCGTTGCCTGTAGATGAAAATGTATCAGGAAATGCCAAGTTTGAGATAACTTGTAGTCAATGTCAAAATAAAAGGTGCCAATCACAAGGTATCTCAATGTGTTTAAAAGTCAAGCACAGGAGAGAGAGAAAAAAAACTAAAAAAAAAAAAAAAAAAAAAACTATTGTAGTCAGTACACAACGTGAAGACCACAAAACAATAAATAAAAATAAAGTTCTGTACTATCAAGTAATTGGTTTTTGTTTGTTTTTCTCTTACCTTACAGAAGAAATCTTCTTGAAGATAATATCCAAAAGCCAAAGTGCAAAGGGTTTTAAATCTTGATAGGCATTTGGTACTCCATTAAGTTCACTCTAAACAGAAAAAAGAAAGAAATTAATTTCCCCGCTCCAAACTGACTAAGGATTTGCCAAGTTTCTTGAATCCAGTGAAACAGGATTATTTTTAATGGGATACAAATCCTACCACCAACCCAGAAATACAGTCCAAAGATATCCCTCAGGTCTTAGATGCAAAATTGAGGTATCTAGTAAGGTAATGATTATCCAGATATCATATAATATTAAAAAGATATTTCTTGCAGTCAGAGTTGCAGGTTGAGCGCAAATTCATTATTTTTAAAACCAAATTATTCCAATGATATTAAATGCATAATTGTAAATACACCATGAGGTTATAAAGTTGCAATATTGAATGAAAAGGGGTTCAGTGACTTCACATACTGAGAAAGTGAAAAATTCTCAGTGAAAGAAAACAAATGCAATCTGGGGAAAAATGATAGAAGATTAGTTAATTAGACTGGAACCTGAGGGAAGAAAGTTTGTTTGGTTCGTTGGTAGCATATCAACGTCCACGGGTTATTATTTAATACTGAACTCTAAATATATTCAACACAATTTAATGGCTTCATCTGGCCTTGATGGATTTATGATAATGCATGGAAAGTTGTTTATTAACTTAAAGTATTGAGAAAGCCTAGAATTCTAAGTGGAGGAATAAAAAAAACAAGATGAGATATTGTAACAGGGCAATGGCCCAGATGAAATGATAATAATTTTAGTGACTGGGAAAGCCTAGAATTCTAAGTGGAGGAATAAAAAAGAACTAGATGAGATATTGTAACAGGGCAATGGCCCAGATGAGGCGATAATAATGCATGAAATGTTATTTAGTGACTTGCTGTACTGAGAAAGCCAAGAATTCTATTATATAGGAATAAAAAAAAAACAAGATGAGATATTGTAACAGGGCAGTGGCCCAGATGAAATGATAGTAATGCATGAAATGTCGTTTAATCACTTGATGTACTGAGAAAGCCTGGAATTCTAGGGGAAAGAATAAAAATGCCAAGTGGGAAAAACATGACAGAAGACTAGTTCATCAGATTGGTACCCATGGGAAAAAGGTTTGTTTGGTTCGTTGGTTGGTATGTAGCATATCAACCTCCATGGGTTATTTAATGCTGAAATCTAAATATTTCGTAGAAAATATTTTTTTTTTTAAGATAATAATGGTTTTAGTTATACAAGTCTTACTAAGTAACTCATTGGTAGGTGGAGGAGAGAGGTGAATTCATACCTTTCCCCAAGGGTATCTGTCTATAAGTGAATATAATGAACCCAACTGGAATTGAAACTCTGCATTCTGATTAACAATTCCATTATCCATTATATTACCTAAACATCTTAGCTTACAGCACCTGGTATTCCCAAGCAGTTACTCATATAAGTTCTGACCAGGCTTGACATTACTTAACATCGCTGGCTGTACAGGAACAGGTGTTTCAATGTGATGTGACCGCGAGCCAAAGAACGTCCGGTTTAAAAATATTAACCAGAACATATAAAATGTTTTGGAGAATAACATCAGTAGCGACTGAATCCAAAATAAACCTCGTAAAATTTAGTAAATTCAGTACAATTGAATTTTCCCTACCCCACTGCACATAGCCAAGGAAGATGCAGTGACAAGATTAACCTTTACCATGATGCAGGCAAAAATTGTTGCTGTAGAATTCTCTCCCTTTGCTACTCTAGGCACATTCTGTTACCTTGAGACGGTTGCTTTCAATAAACATTTATCAACTGCTATTTCCGGTATTTTAAACTGGAAATTGCCTACTACCACTTTGGAACAAGGTTAAACTTCAGTTTTCTGATGCCATTTTGAATTCTTCTAGACTCTACACAAGGTGTAACACCGATTAACTCCACATTAATTTTTTTTGTGATATTTTGTAAACAAAAATGGCTGCACCAATATCCAACAAAGCCTTTATTCAGGAGTTTTTCTTTGATTAGAACTCCGATGATTTTGAAGCTTTACTTGAGTGGATACTGACGGTGAAGTGGTCGAAGATGATAACCATGCTAGTGACATGGAGGAAAGCAATGATGACCATTAGTGGCCACTATTATCCATGCCAGGTGACCATCAATATACCTGATAGCCTTTCTGAAGGTGAATTATTTTGTCTATTTATAAACAATGAAATAATAACTTTATTTGTCAACGAGACAAATATGAGTCAGGTGAAAGAAAGAGCAAAATAATGCTGGCGTCTAATAAAAGTTGAAGTATGTTTAATTATTTATGTATTTTTTAATGTATTTGTTTTTTATTTCATGTTTCAATTTTTTTGTTTTTAACATCAAAACATGCATGTAAAACGTAATGCATTACATCAAAATATTACTCATTCATTCTTTTATTAGTGTACAAAAATTAAAATCTATACAAACAATACAAAGAAATGTTTTTGCACCCTCAAAAAAAAAAAAGAAATAAAAAAAAGAATAATGCAATTTCAGAGGAAACAATTCTAGAAAGAAATTAGCATGGTAAAGGTTAAAGTTTAAATATATTATGACAAATTTGGGAAATGTTTATTTTACATGCTACCCAGTGAGAACCACAATGATTTCTTTTACCAAAATGTCTTAACTATAATCTGATCCAAGACACTTTTAAACACACCATGTCTGGTTGTAAGTACTTTAGAAATATAGTCATATGCATTGGTAATAGGAAGTTCTTTGTTTGGAGATAATATCCATCAATGTCGTTTACCCAGGTGGATATCTATATAATTTTCTAAAGTAATGGCTATTTTTTTTTTTTTTTTTAAATTAATCTAACAGATTTTATCAGTTTAAACATTATTTATGGTGGAGGTTCATATTTGAGTAGATGCTCCATTTATTTATTTTATTCTACCAGCCTGAATATACGAGAAATCTTATTAAAGAAAAATAAGAGCGCTCTGATAGGATTTGAACCTGCATACTCATATTCAAAAACGCCTAGCAGTTAAAACCTTTCTTGAAACCTCAATATGTTAGTAGAAAAATCAACTTAGAGTGATTGTAGCCATTTTGGACAGCCTTTGGTGACTCTTACATTGGCATTTATTTCTGTAATCTTTTGTGCGTTTCAAGGAAGTTGCCAGTCAAGAGAAAATTACAGTTTGCTTAAATGTACAGGCGAATGTGTCAAAAATCAAATCCCAGTGAGTACACAATGACAAAACACTAGATGACTATATCCGGAGACTAGTGGCGGATGAAAATATCAAACAGATAAAAAAACACTCACGCCCACCAAACATTACACCTTGGTATTTGGTGCTACCAACAATAAGCGGTAAAATTTGGCACAGCAATTGATTATGGGTGTATATTTGGTACCTCAAGTGAGCGTATGTGTCTAATTTTACCTACTGAAATCTAAGGTGTCTGTGTGTAGCTGGAGACAATTGTTTTAACATGTAACACTCAAAAAGTATATATATTACAAAAATGAGTTTAATCAACTACCCTAGCCGTAATCTTTATAAGCACGACCCCCCCCCCCCCCGCCGCCAAAATTGGGTTTTTATTCAACTCTGACCTCAGTTTTAATTTCTAGATTTTTTTATTCATCCCCTTAAATAACATTTTACACAGAGATTTCTAAATGTCTTTTGAAAGATCAATAAATCTGCAAACGTTGAAGTTGGCAAAAATATAGGATATTGTGTAGAAAACATGAAAATGACATTTAAAACTCGGTTCATAACATTACAGAGGGAGGAAACAAAACCCTTTAGAAATATCAGGTTGCTATTTATTCAACAACAGCCAGAACCAAAATTACATTTAGTTTTAGACTGAGGTATTTATCCTTATTACAAGGTTTTATTTTCATCTCCATATTTTTTTTAATTAATTGCTTTTTATCCAAACATTACCCAGGCCCTCAATTTATGGCAGTGAAAAACAGACTTTATATATATGGATTAGATGTACCTACAATAGAGTTATTTTGAATATAATGTTTCAGGTCAGTCTTTCTCTCGGTATTGTCAGATGGATGCTAAATCAGGAAATGCCTAAATTTAGCATTTTATTTATTTCCATTATCGTTCCAGTGAAATCACAAATAAGAGCCTTGATGAATTTTCAGTGAAGTGCATTTTTCTTTAAGGAAGGGATGGATTTAAGCGCTTCAAAATACTTGAATAAAAGGGAATAATTACAATTCTCACTTGTATTTATTTTATAGGGCTTCTAAATGTTGTGATAAAAAAGTAACTATAAAAAAAAAAAATGAAGATGAAAGTAAATCCTAGTCAAAATTAAAAATAATGGTTGACAATACTTCATCTAATAAAAAATGAAGATGAAAGTAAATCCTAGTCAAAATTAAAAATAATGGTTGACAATACTTAAACTAATAAAAAATGAAGATGAAAGAAAAATATTAGTCAAAAATTAATAACTAGCTCAAAAGCCACCCTATGAATAGCACTTAAACTAGCTCCTGTGGAGGGTTCTTGAATGGGCCTTTGTCACAATAGGTAGGGAGGAGTAGATGCAATAGGCAACAATAAATTACAGAACTCAAAATTTAAGTATTGCGTTAATATTTAAGCTTACTTTTTAAAAGTTCAACAATAATACTTCAGCCGCCACTGAATTTAAAAACAATTTGATGTATGTAGATCCTTGCTTTCCATACAAACAATTATTTTTATTTCATGTGTGACTTTCAATGGATTTGGCAATTAAATTTGATTATCCTCAAATTTATTCCCAAGTTATAAAAATTGTTATCATACAAAAAAAGATTTGTTACAAAAAGCCATTTAAAAAAAAAAAAAAAAAAAAAAAAAAAATGCCAAAAACAATCCCAGTAATGAAAAGTGGGAATCCCAAATTTCAGGATTGCAGGTTTGGATCCGGCCTGGAATATTTTGAATTTGCTCACAGAGTCAGCATGATTCCAAAATGGTATATTGAAAATATTTTTATTTTGAAACACTGTAATTTGAGAAGAATAATTTTTTCATTTGAACATGAGCTATTGAAAGTTACAGAGTTGTGTCTCTTTATTTTTATCAATAGAAGCCAAGATGGTGGAATTCCTAAACAATCGCAGTAATGAAAACTTGGGAATCTAACGTTTCAGGATGGCACGTCCTGATCGGGGCTGGAACTTTTTTAATTTGCTCATAGAGTTGATCTGATTCCAAAATGGTATGATGTTAGGCTACAGCCTTTAAGAGTAAAGTTGAAAAAGTGTGACACAGTGACACACTGACATTTATTATATAGATGGTTGACAATGGTTCATCTCATAAAAAATGAAGATGAAGTAAATACTATTCAAAAATTAATAATGTTCTGGAAGATCAACTCACTACTATCACACTGCAATATGTGCCCTTTTACAGACACACACAATCTTGTGGATTGCAAAAGTCTCCCGCTTCTTGTACCCTTTTACAGACACACACAATCTTGTGGGTTGCAAAAGTCTCCCGCTTCTTGTACCCTTTTACAGACACACACAATCTTGTGGATTGCAAAAGTCTCCCACTTCTTGTACCATTTTACAGACACACACAATCCTGTAGATTGCAAAAGTCTCCCACTTCTTGTACCCTTTTACAGACACACACAATCTTGTGGATTGCAAAAGTCTCCGGCTTCTTGTACCCTTTTACAAATACACACACACAATCTTGTGGATTGCAAAAGTCTCCGGCTTCTTGTACCCTTTTACAAATACACACACACAATCTTGTGGATTGCAAAAGTCTCCCGCTTCTTGTACCCTTTTACAGACACACACAATCTTGTGGATTGCAAAAGTCTCCCACTTCTTGTACCCTTTTACAGACACACACAATCTTGTGGGTTGCAAAAGTCTCCCGCTTCTTGTACCCTTTTACAGACACACACAATCTTGTGGATTGCAAAAGTCTCCCACTTCTTGTACCCTTTTACAGACACACACAATCTTGTGGATTGCAAAAGTCTCCCGCTTCTTGTACCCTTTTACAGACACACACAATCTTGTGGGTTGCAAAAGTCTCCCGCTTCTTGTACCCTTTTACAGACACACACAATCTTGTGGATTGCAAAAGTCTCCCACTTCTTGTACCCTTTTACAGACACACACAATCTTGTGGGTTGCAAAAGTCTCCCGCTTCTTGTACCCTTTTACAGACACACACAATCTTGTGGATTGCAAAAGTCTCCCACTTCTTGTACCCTTTTACAGACACACACAATCTTGTGGGTTGCAAAAGTCTCCCGCTTCTTGTACCCTTTTACACACACACACAATCTTGTGGATTGCAAAAGTCTCCCACTTCTTGTACCCTTTTACAGACACACACACACACACACAATCTTGTGGATTGCAAAAGTCTCCCGCTTCTTGTACCCTTTTACAGACACACACAATCTTGTGGATTGCAAAAGTCTCCCACTTCTTGTACCCTTTTACAGACACACACAATCTTGTGGATTGCAAAAGTCTCCCGCTTCTTGTACCCTTTTACAGACACACACAATCTTGTGGGTTGCAAAAGTCTCCCACTTCTTGTACCCTTTTACAGACACACACAATCTTGTGGATTGCAAAAGTCTCCCGCTTCTTGTACCCTTTTACAGACACACACAATCTTGTGGATTGCAAAAGTCTCCCACTTCTTGTACCCTTTTACAGACACACACACACACACAATCTTGTGGATTGCAAAAGTCTCCCGCTTCTTGTACCCTTTTACAGACACAGACAATCTTGTGGATTGCAAAAGTCTCCCACTTCTTGTACCATTTTACAGACACACACAATCTTGTGGATTGCAAAAGTCTCCCGCTTCTTGTACCCTTTTACAGACACACACAATCTTGTGGATTGCAAAAGTCTCCCACTTCTTGTACCCTTTTACAGACACACACAATCTTGTGGATTGCAAAAGTCTCCCGCTTCTTGTACCCTTTTACAGACACACACAATCTTGTGGGTTGCAAAAGTCTCCCACTTCTTGTACCATTTTACAGACACACACACACACACAATCTTGTGGATTGCAAAAGTCTCCCACTTCTTGTACCCTTTTACAGACACACACAATCTTGTGGATTGCAAAAGTCTCCCGCTTCTTGTACCCTTTTACAGACACACACACACACACAATCTTGTGGATTGCAAAAGTCTCCCACTTCTTGTACCCTTTTACAGACACACACAATCTTGTGGATTGCAAAAGTCTCCCGCTTCTTGTACCCTTTTACAGACACACACAATCTTGTGGATTGCAAAAGTCTCCCACTTCTTGTACCATTTTACAGACACACACAATCCTGTAGATTGCAAAAGTCTCCCATTTCTTGTACCCTTTTACAGACACACACAATCTTGTGGATTGCAAAAGTCTCCGGCTTCTTGTACCCTTTTACAAATACACACACACAATCTTGTGGATTGCAAAAGTCTCCCGCTTCTTGTACCCTTTTACAGACACACACAATCTTGTGGGTTGCAAAAGTCTCCCACTTCTTGTACCCTTTTACAGACACACACAATCTTGTGGATTGCAAAAGTCTCCCGCTTCTTGTACCCTTTTACAGACACACACAATCTTGTGGGTTGCAAAAGTCTCCCGCTTCTTGTACCCTTTTACAGACACACACAATCTTGTGGATTGCAAAAGTCTCCCACTTCTTGTACCCTTTTACAGACACACACAATCTTGTGGATTGCAAAAGTCTCCCGCTTCTTGTACCCTTTTACACACACACACAATCTTGTGGATTGCAAAAGTCTCCCACTTCTTGTACCCTTTTACAGACACACACACACACACACAATCTTGTGGATTGCAAAAGTCTCCCGCTTCTTGTACCCTTTTACAGACACACACAATCTTGTGGATTGCAAAAGTCTCCCACTTCTTGTACCCTTTTACAGACACACACAATCTTGTGGATTGCAAAAGTCTCCCGCTTCTTGTACCCTTTTACAGACACACACAATCTTGTGGGTTGCAAAAGTCTCCCACTTCTTGTACCCTTTTACAGACACACACAATCTTGTGGATTGCAAAAGTCTCCCGCTTCTTGTACCCTTTTACAGACACACACAATCTTGTGGATTGCAAAAGTCTCCCACTTCTTGTACCCTTTTACAGACACACACACACACACAATCTTGTGGATTGCAAAAGTCTCCCGCTTCTTGTACCCTTTTACAGACACACACAATCTTGTGGATTGCAAAAGTCTCCCACTTCTTGTACCATTTTACAGACACACACACACACACAATCTTGTGGATTGCAAAAGTCTCCCACTTCTTGTACCCTTTTACAGACACACACAATCTTGTGGATTGCAAAAGTCTCCCGCTTCTTGTACCCTTTTACAGACACACACACACACACACAATCTTGTGGATTGCAAAAGTCTCCCACTTCTTGTACCCTTTTACAGACACACACAATCTTGTGGATTGCAAAAGTCTCCCGCTTCTTGTACCCTTTTACAGACACACACAATCTTGTGGATTGCAAAAGTCTCCGGCTTCTTGTACCCTTTTACAGACACACACACACACACAATCTTGTGGGTCGCAAAAGTCTTCCACTTCTAGAGAAAGCCTTGTTAATTTCATAATCATAAATCTCTTACTTGAACCTTTTTTGTTTACTAGAAAGATTTAACTGTAAAATATATTATTTGATGAATAGACTTTACTTAAATAAAGATCTGTGAATAAAGGATTTGAACATTTCCTCCCCAGATAAAGTGAGTTTGCCTTTAACATCCCACTTTAAAAAAACAAAACAAAAAAAAAAAACAGAGCCTGAAACGATACTGTCAGAGATTATATCTTATTTTCTGCAGAGAAGAGTTAAAAAAACTGACACTGACCCTTTTACTTGCTTCTGTCAGTTCATAAAGCACTGCCACCACCATCTTCTTGTAGAATTCTGTCAAGAGCGGTGGAGAAAGCATCCTCAGATCAAAAACTGCAGCAAGGAAGTTAGACATGTGCATTCGTGATGACGTCATTATCTGTAATTAAAAAAGTGCAACCAATCTTCAAAATACAGATTTGTTTTTTTTTCAATGAACAAAATCATTTCTTCAAGATACATGTCTTTCCACATCAGTTAATACCAAAGAACTTAATAACTATTGCACTTGGGCGAAGCAGAAATAACACCCACGTAACGCTGATTGATTGGTTCGTTCTCTACTGCTTATCAACCATATTTAAGGCCAGAAAATATCTTTAAATTGTAAGTTTTTTTTAAATAATTTAGTGATACAAGTTTTACTAATTAACCCATAGCTAGAGGGAGAAGAGGTGGATTCTTACTTTTCCTAAGGGTATTTACCGTAAGTGAATATAACGAACCCAACAGGAATTGGAACTCTGCTCTCCAATTAACAATTCCGAGCCATTATCCATTACACCACCCACACATCCAAGCTTACAGAAACTGGTATTCCCAAGTGGTTACCCATCTAGGTACTGACCAAGTGTGACATTACTTAACTGGTGATCATACAGGTACCAGTGTTTCAACATGATGTGGCTGTAAGGTTTGGTTTTAAAATATTAACCAGATCCTATAAAATGCTTAGGAGAATGTCATCAGTAGAAATTGAACCCATAATAGGGTAAGTTAATATAATAAAAACCCAATGGGAATTGGATCTCTAATTTATTCAATTACGTGCTAATACCCTTGGGAAAAGTATGAATCAGCTATGGGTAAATAGTAGGACAGACCAGGTTCTATAGCCTTGGATGGCAACTAGTCTGCAGCAGAAAGAAATGGCATAACTGACTGATATGGCAGTGAATATATTTGAGGAGGCACAGTTGAGTAATGGATAGTGGCTTGGATTGAGGAATCGGAGAGCTGAGTTCGAATTCCAGTCGAATCCATTACATTCACTCGTGTGCTAATACCCTTGGGTATGAATCCTCTTCTTCTCTCCCTAGCTATGGGTAAATAGCAGGACAGACCAGGTTCTATAGCCTTAGATGGCAACTGGTCTATCACAGAAAGAAATGGCAATCCACTACAGAAAAAAAAATCTGCCTCGTCAGTCATGTATTGAAAGATACATGATCGCCTAAGCATGTATCACGCATGGTGTATAACTGATTGACTGCTCTCTCATATCCAATCCTGCAGTGTTATACACTACACCACCTGCACATCCAAACTTATAGCACCTGGTATTCCCAAGTGGTCACCCATCTAGATACTGACCAGCCTGGACATTGCTTAACTTTGGTGATCGTACAAGAACCAGTGTTTCAATGTGATATGGCCGTAAGCCCTTTATACCACTCGCACATCCAACATACAGCACCTGGTATTCTGAAGCAGTCACCCATCAAGGTATTGACCAAGCTTGACCTGGCTTAACTTGCTTCAACATTATGTGGCCCTAAGCGTCATACATAATGGTAAAACATTAGCAGCAATGGCGCCTTCATCTAGCTAATGTCTTACCATTATGTAGGGGCTATTTCTGCCACTCTCTGCTGAAAATAAAAGAATTCTCAAGTCATAAAAATTAATTTATTTTAATGTGTTTTCGTTCTACAAGCAAATAACATTGACTCACAACAAGAATAGGATAGGTGAGGCTCATTAACAACTCACAGAAAAGAAAAAACAAATACCTATACATGAGGAGGGGGTGATAGTAAACTATCTCGGCATGTCTATGTGGTGAAATTCCCTTCTAGAATGAACTTTACTTTTTTTTTAATTTTTAATTGTTACACCCCAAGCAAGGCAAGGAAAACCACAGGAATGCGGGGGAGGGGGGGTAGTGAGAATAAAAGAAATAGGACAATAAAAGAACAGATTTTAAGGAGACAGAAGGTGACAATTAACACTGCTTTTAAATTTTTGAAGATCGTAGTTGACAGGAAAGCAAGAAGCCAGAAGATTTACACAGGCGAGAAGTGCGAGATAAGAAACAATCAGAATAGAACTTATGGTTACAACTAGCAATTTCAACAATGAAATTATGAGTACGAGACCTAGCTGCCAATCTAATACCATGCTTAAATTTGCAAAGTCTAGGTACCAACGTGGAAAATTCACCAGAACAATTACCGGGAAAATATTTATAGAAGAGGTAAAGAGAAGCTATGTTACGGTAAAGAAAAAGTCACCGATCCTGAGATGCCAGACAAGGATCGTTAACATTGCAGATTCTTCTTTAGATTTCGTCAAGAATCTCTAGATACATAGCTGAAGCACCAGACCAGATGTGGCAACAATATTTGTGGCAGGGATGAATCGTAGACTTATAAATGTATAAGATAGATTCTGGCAAGAAAAATTGTCTCGCTCAACACTGTACCGACTTTCCTAGCAGCAGACTTAGCAATTGATTCCAACTAATCTTTCCACTTCATATCAATCATTAGACCAAAAAGGTGAAGAGTTGCACACCTGAAGGTTAGCATCAGCCATGCTGATGAAAGGCAGAAAAGGGACTAATAGAGAACGGCTTTGTTTTACAGGTGTTAATATTAACAAGCCTCACTTTGCTCCAGTTCACAACAGATTGTAACTCATTTTTCAAGATCAGCTAACAATATCTGTCTATATTTCTGAGATGAGGTATTATGTACATTATTCGGACTATTGTCCTCATCTTTGTCGCCATGTTTATTACAACATTTCGGCCGTTGTATGCTCTGACCTTCTTCAGGTGGTTGGAATGTCGAACTGAACCCTTTATTTTGCTCACTGGGGTTATCAGAGAAAATACAAAGGATCTGCCCTCCATATAACATCAGGACAACCTTCAAAAGCTTGAAGACACTTCACAGATATCTCTCCCGAGTAAGACCCCCCCCCCCCCAGGAGAACATGACTAAAGACTGTGTACGCTATCCTGTGCAGCTGCGGAAAGAAATATAAAGGAGAGACAGGCCGCACCCTCAAGGTGAGGCTTCAAGAACACCAGAAAGCTGTAATACAAGGGGAAGTGGAAAAATCAGGCGTGGCTGACTACATATGGAGAGAGAAGGGAGATCACTGCCCTCTGTGGGATCAGGTTGAGATCATAGACAAGAAACACCATTGGAAAATTCGTAAACTTAAGGAATCAGCACATATGCTAGGCCACAAAAATCTCCTGAGCCGTCCAAGCATAGAAATTAATACAATATGGGAACCAGTAATAAGGATTGCCAGAGAAAAGCGATAATAACAACAAAAATTGCAATATGAGCTCTGGTAAAAACATGAAATGATAACAGCAAAAAATTGTAATATGAACACTGGTAAAAATGGTTGCTGAAGATATTAGGTTTATAATACCCAGAAATTCATACACAGATGTCCTCAAGGACACATGGTATAGTGGATAAAGGCGTTGGTTAGATCTGGTGACAGGACCCAAAACCCGGTTAAGGCAGTGGAGAACTTTCAGAAGGAGATAACTGATAACTGACATCCATTAGACATGGCAGGTGGAACTAGAACAGTGTACCCCAGTGAGCGAAATAAAGGGTTCAGTTCGACATTCCAACCACCTGAAGAAGGCCGGAGTGTACAACGGCTGAAACGTTGTAATAAACATGGCAACAAAGATGAGGACAATAGTCCGAATAATGTAAATAATGTATCAGCTAACAATTTAATTTTATTGAAGCTTTTTTTTTTCTTTCTTTTATTTGATTTCTTTTATTATTTTATTTATCTGTAATTAATATTTTTATTATATTTTTAATTAATCTTTTTTTTTTATTTGATTTTATTTTTGTTTTATTTTTATTTTATTTTAGTTTTTATTTTACTATTTTTTAAAAATACTTTTGTATTCTGAGCCAAGATTTAATTGGCAAAAAAAAAAAAAAACTGAATAAATTTGTCAAGCTTCTTTCATTTGAATAAATGAAGACTGTAAGTCTTAGTGAGGACCATCCTTCGTTGAACTTCGTGGACCAACACTACAGACGATCAGATAACAGAAACCAGATCATTTGAGGACTACCAACCAAAAGCAACAAGTAAAATGGATAGAACGTCTGACTAGAAGAGAGAAAATAATGACATAATCAAGATGTTGATGTTCCGCACTACTTCAAGCAAAAGGCTAGGATTTGCTTTGGTTTGTTTTATGGCATATCAACACCCACTGGGTCATTTAATGCCGAAATTTAATGTTTCTATATAAATAAAGCACAGCGTGCATGTGTCTGTCTGTCCATCAATTTTTTAATCTCAACAAATCATAAACAATCTGAAGTAACAGATAGTAACTACTGTAGTGACAAGCAATTAAAAATTAAATAAATAAGTCATTTAAAGTTAAATTTAAATATTGGATAGAGTGAAAGGTTTAAAAAATAGTTCTTTAGTAAATGTTTAACTTGAATTTCTTCACTTTTCGTTGCAATTGATATCATCTAATTAAACACAATTCAAACTTAAGTGGAGTACGGTACGTTGCTCGTATGGATTTTTTTTCTTTTTCTAGCAGGCCTACTATGACGTATTCGAAATATTACAGAATTCGGTTTCCCTAATGTCTTTTAAGACTGACTTTATGTGAAGAGATCATAAAGAATGGTGATTTTTAAAAGGAAATAAAAATTGCATGCAAAATAAATGTAAACAAACTACAGAGATCGGTTGCGTATATGAAGAAAGATTATAGTGAATCAAGGTGTCGAATAGAGATAAAATAATTTGATTATTTCTAAATTCTTATAATTTTTACATACATAAGATGCTGAAGGTAAAAGGCTGATGGACCAAAAGCCCTCTGCAGGAGCTAGCTCAAAGTTCTGCCCGAAAGGCAGCTAGTTTTAAATAAAATCTTGTAGTTAAACAGTCAAAATATTTTATTTTAAATAATAAGACTACTATTTGTGATAGTCATTTTGTTTTCTTTATATTTTTAAATCAGTTTAATTTCTCTTAAGAACTGTAATATGAATCAGTATTTTGAAAAGTTCTTTTAAGTTTCTTGTTTGTTTAGATACAAGTTTTACTAATTAACCCATAGCTGAGGAGAAGAGGTCAATTCATACCCAAGGGTATTTGTACATAGTTGAATATAATGAACCCAACTGGAATTGAAGCTTGGCTTTCTGATTAAAAATTCTAAGCCATTATCCATTACACCACCTGCACATCCAACTTAACAGAACCTGGTATTCCCGAGTAGTCACCGATTTAGGTACTGACCAGGCTTGACATTGCTTAACATTGATGATTGTGTGGTAACCAGTGTTTCAACGTGATATAGTTGTAAGCTGCAGAAAGGCTAGGAAGGAAACTCATCAACACTAGAAAGAACAATAATAGTTGAGAAATCTATTTTGACAGATTATATCAATTTCAACAAAAACTAAGACTGGCTGCTCAGTCAATGAATGCTAAATGTCACCTTATAAGGAAATGGCTGATATTACTTTTCTTGTTTTATATATATATATATATATATATATGAGAGAGGAAAAGGGAAAAGAAAGGAAAGGGAAAAGAAAGGAAAGGGAAAAGAAAGGGAAGGGAAAAGAAAGGGAAGGGAAAAGAAAGGAAAGGGAAAAGAAAGGAAAGGAAAGGGAAAGGGAAGGGAAAAGAAAGGAAAGGGAAAAGAAGGGAAAGGAAAGGAAAGGGAAAAGAAGGGAAAGGAAAGGAAAGGGAAAAGAAGGGAAAGGAAAGGAAAGGGAAAGGGAAAAGAAAGGAAAGGGAAAAGAAAGGGAAAGGAAAAGAAAGGGAAAGGAAAAGAAAGGGAAAGGAAAAGAAAGGGAAAGGAAAAGAAAGGAAAATGAAAGAAAAATGAAAATGAAAAGAAAGAAATAAAGAAAGGAAAAGAAAGAAAATTCTAACATAAAATCATCAGTAAATCAATCATAATACCATATTTAATGAACTAATTAAAATAAAAAATAAATGGATGACAGTATTACTCAACAGTTGATTATTTACACTGTAACATATTTTGGCCCAAGTGATTTCACTATACACAGGAAATTAAGAAAGTTATTTTTTATCATTTATTAAATTTTTAAGGATATTTAATTAATTATTTTTTACATTTTCAAACTATAATTATTAACACTTATTGTTATTATAAAGATTTTTTTGTTCGATATTTTACGCCTTTTGAAATATATTTTGCAAATAAGAAGTTTTAGTTTAATAAAAGCTTTGAATAAAAAATTTTTGCTGACTAGGCAAACTGCGGATAGATGGTGAGGTTCTTAGAATTTGGAAACAGATAGAAACAAACAGATGCTGACAGAAAAAATAAATTTATTTGAAAAAATAATTTTGATTACTATGGATATTTCGGAATTATCATCTCAAACATGAAATCCGAAGAAAAGAGAAAAAAAGAAAGAAGTAAATCATCATTGACAACAAATTTTTATAAGAAGCTAATTTAGTTATTTCGTGTTTGCCTGCTGTGTTGGTATGAAAATGACTAGAATGAGTTCATTTTGATTGTTTCATAAATCTTTTGGGAGGTTGGAGGTCACTGAAGCTGAAAGAATGAGCTTAGAGAGAGAAAGAGCAAACAAACGCACACACAGAGAAATGAACCGAGGAAAGCAGACAAACCTGGCTGAATGAATCGACATTATTGTCAGAAAGTGACTGTCTCGCCAGACTCTGGATTATATTGCCAAAAATGCTGAGTACTTGATGGACAATGAGTTTCCTTTCTGGACACTGGTTGCTGGTAAGTTGAATTATGCAATTGAGGATTATTGGAAGCAATTTCACGCTCTTAACTGAAGAGAAAAAAAAAGAAAGAAGAAAATTCAAGAGAATAAAACACAGAATTTAACATCAGTTTATAAAATAAAAAAAGAAAGAAAAAAAACCTTAGCGCTCTGTAGGCAACAACCTTTTACCCTACTTCACTTCAGGCAACTTTGATCAGCAAACGATAGTGTACTCTAATTTCACAGTTGTGTTATCATGCCCGGCTATGGCACCAATGTAACCAAATTTGACTGGCTGTATGATAATAAACTACATTTGCATCCTGGGTAAGATGATAAACTACATCTGACAGCAAGTCCTCTGATCAGGAGGTTTTTGGGAGCATGGAACCACTTTTTAATTGCTGGTCTTCCCTGACCTGGGGTGATAGTACCTGTTAGGGTCCCATCTATGGGCAAATAGTTAACACCCAAACTGGGGTTAAAACACTATGTAAGTGTAAAAATTGGTTTTAATACTAGCAACACATTTTGGGAAAAAGTTCTTACCAGCAATACATTTTTAGGAAAAAAAAATTTACCAGCAATACATTTCTTGAAAAAATATTACCAGAAATACATTTTGGAAAAAAATATTACCAGCAATAAAAATCTTGTTGGCATTAAATAACCCATTGAGGTTGATACGCTATAAAACAAAGCAAAGCAAACTTGACTGGAATTAAGGCGGTGGTAAGTAGAGTTGAGTTGCCTTGGAAAAGAATGTAGTGGAAAGAGAAGTAATACACGTAAGTAATACAAATTGGTATTGGTTCAGATTTATTTGTCTTTATTTCAAATTAACAAATGGGGAAAAACAATAAAAGAAATCAACCAACCTGAATCAACACAGGGCTCAAATAAAGTTCCCAACTGGATACAAAATTGTTCATCTATTTCATACATTAGAAGGTAAGTATGGAACAATGTAAACAGGTTCTGTGAAGACAAAAAGAAAAATTCAAAAGTCACATAAAAAGTAAAAACAGATTTCTGTGGAAGGATATAAAAATTGTAAAAGGTTCTGGTATAAGACATTGTATTTGGCCGATTTTAACTGAAATGTCGAAAACCTTTTACAGCTACCTACTGACTATTCAGAAAACCTGCAGCAAAACATGACATGTTCCAGAAAAAAAACAATATTTCTGCTGCAAAAGTCATTATGTCAAACAAAATAAACTGACAATTATCTGGAATTTTTTTGCAAGACACCGACGAGTGGCGAAATTCTCAGTGTTTAGTATTGTTGAAGTTATCACTAACATTTTTTTGTCAAGATTTACAAAGCCTACATTTCGTTCAATTTCACAAACCAATCAATTTGAATAAGACGGTTTGTTTGGAAAAATACAGACAAAAACCCTACTTTGCGGTTTATTAATTTCTTTAATTTAATTTTATAAAACTTAATGGTAAATTATATTTTTTTAAGAAAATTTCTTTTTAACAGTGAAGAATAAATTCTTATGATTTCTTACTTTTGAGCATGCAACATACAACTGCCCATGAGTAAATATTTGTTTCTGGAGCCAAATTCTAACTTTTTTAAGTGTTTGGCATTGTGATTTGATTATAGTTCTTGCAAATGCAAGGTGAACTGGAAAAACTGGATTCTTATATATAAAAAACTTAAAGATATGCAAAAAAAAAAAACAATATTGCTTTTATCATATCACTTAATTTTTCCCCAAAAAACTGATGAAAATTTATTGTACTAAGCTATGCACCCTAGTAAAACCAATGGTAGTTTGTATCCCCTTACCTGCTTCACTTTTCCCCCAAATCTGGTTTTGACCGGTCAATGTATGGCTATTTTAGAGGGTGTGAAAGATGGACATATGAATGAAAATTGCAGAATTTTATATGCAGATTATAAAATGTCCAAAGATATCAGAATTGCTACAGTAAGCTATTTTTGAAGGCCCAGTTCTATTAAATTTTTTAATTTTGATATTTGTCATGGGGAGAAACTACCTTTTAAGACATTTTTATGTTTATACATTCTTTTTTATAGATGCAAATATTTAAGTAAATGCTCTGTTTATAATAAACAGTATTAATAACATTTACCAGCTCGAATGCCCGAGAAATTGTCATAGAAAATATTCGTCATCTGACAGGAATCGAACCTGTATACTATACAGAACCATCATATAGCCTGACATGCTTTTACCAATTTCATCACAGAGGAGCGTTTCGGTTAGCAAGGTCCATTTTACTGCTTTTAAACTACAATTTTCTATGATTTTCTCACGTACATTCATATCGGCTTGATGTGTATCCAAATGTAAACAAATGACATCACATTATAAAATGGATAAAGTCCAACAATTATTTTAAGACATTTTTAAATATTTGTATCTATAAAAAAGGATGTATAAACATAAAAATGTCTTAAAACAATTGTCGGACTTTGTCCATTTCATAATGCGAGAAACTACTTGTAAAATAAACTGGACTAATTTGGACCACTAATGAGAAGGAAGTTAATTCAAAATTGACGCGCACTAAGTTATCAAATATAACACAAATCAATACTTTGAATCTAATTTGGCAAAAGTACTTCTCGCTCATCAATATTTGATTAACAAAGTGGATATTAACTAGGGAATCCGTTTTCTTTTACATCAAAGTTAGAAACAGATTCTAATGCAAGGAACTGTACTCATTATAAGCAGGTTTACCAAAATGATGGACTACTTCTGAAAGCTCATTACTACAAAATTCTGAATTGTTCTACTTGGAATATTTGGAGTTACTTTTAAAATAAGCTGGGCTAATAAGTTAATCACAAAATAAGCTGGGCTAATAATAAGTTAATCACAAAATAAGCTGGGCTAAGTTAATCATAAAACTGGAGCCCTATCTCAAATCTTGTTGTTCCACTGGGAGCAAAGATTATTTGCAGTAGTTTACCACTGTAGTTGGCTTAAGAAACTTAGGCTTTTTTACATTTGGAATAACTTAAACTTATTTAATTGAAGTAAGTATAAGATTTATTTCTTTTTTTCTTTAGACTTGCAAGGTCGTTTTTTTGCAGTGAAATTCATAATGAAATCGTAATTTAGACAACTCAGTCTTGTTATTTGAAAGTTAATTTAACAGTTAATTTAATATTCTTCTCTATGAAATTTTATTTATAAAATCAATTGCACTCATGATCAACATCATTCATGCATAATCTGTATTTTTTTTTTCTTTTTAAAATCGATATCACCCCAAGCAAAGCAGTACAACCACTAAGACACATGGGCTTACTGGGTGTGGAAGAATTAGGAACAGAAACATTACTAATGAGCAGGAAGAGAAAAGAATAATCAGGAGGACAGTAGATAGCAATTGACATTGCATTTAAATTTTGGAACATTAAAGTTGGCTGGAAAGCATGGAGCCAGAAGGGAGTTCCACAAGTGAGAAAAGAAACTTTTAGCATAGAATAATAAAATGAAAGTATGTTGAATTTTTACGATGCTTCTTATACTGAAATGGGACATTTTAATTTTACTTAATTTAAAGAAATCATTTATTAATCATGTTTTTTCTAATCTTTCTTATTACAAATGTTACAATGTCTCTCCTGCCAAAAGTTAATTTTAATGTTTTGTTATAAAAAACAGACTTTTCTTCTAAAGACATTTTTGTTTTTACACAGCAAAATTTATTTAAAAATGCTATTATTTGTTACATGAAGTTAATATTTTCTCTATGATATTCTTATTCATAACAACGAATATTAATTAAATTTAATTTTTTTATGAATAATCTGTTTTTCTTTTAAAAGGTATTTTTTTAAATTACGTTGAATTTTGGCTTTGCTTACTGTTAAAAAACATAAAATAAATTCAAACTTGATATTTTATTCTACAAAATTAATGAAAAATACATTTCAGAACATTATGTAAACCTAATGTCAGGATTAAATTCAATAAATTTAATCAGATATTTTTAGGTATTGTGAATGAGGTGTACAAAATATTAACTCATATGCTAAACCAGTTTTAAAAATCAGTTTTTCTACTTCTACAAACATAAAGAAGTAAATTAGTATAACAATAATTAAGAAAGGAATAATAAAAAACCCAAAAAGAAAGGAATGATAAAAAAAAACAAAAAGAAAAGAATGATAAAAAACAAAAAAGAAAGGAATGATAAAAAAAAACAAGAAGAAAGGAATGATAAAAAAAACAAGAAGAATAAAGGAATAAAAAACAAGAAGAATAAAGGAATAAAAAACAAGAAGAAAGATTAAACAAAATAAAAGAATAAAATAAAAGAAATCCAAGAGAAAAGGAGAGAATAATAAAAATTTCTAAGAACTGATATTTTATTGATTCTTCTATTTTCAGACTTTTTGTTATTGATGGCTTCATACCGAACGAGGGCAAATGGAGGCAAACGAGGGAATAAAGAATATATTGGGCACCAGTCTCCCTCCAAATCTGCATGGCTTTTGTTTGTCTAGAAAACTGACATTCAAAAACCTAGCTTTTATTTTCTTTCATACCTGGTTTCAAATGCTACCCGCTGGTAAGGATTTTAGGCATTTTATCGAGACAAATCATCTTTATAATAGTGAAGTCTTCATTTTCAAGGGAATGGCATTCTCTTAATTGCCAATATGTATGGCTTATGGGAGCTCATAAGAGCTATAATTGAATAATTGAGTAGATAAACACAGAGATAAAAACAAATATTGATATTTATTTTCTGGTTTGAATACTAACACCTTTGAAAAAAAAAAAAAAAAAAAAAAAAACTTTAAATGGAATATTTGTCTTATCAGGTTTTCCACACATCAAGAGTGCTTCTCATAACTGAGAAAAAGCTGGTGTTATATAGCTCTCCCAGTCCCTGACCCATGCTGACTATTGGCTAATACCTGCCCACTATCGTTCACATACAGATTTTATCCATGCCACCTACTGTAAGTAGAATGTCCTCAACCGCCAATTATGGAAGAGAACGTAACTCCCAGTGCTTACTCCACCACATACAACAGACTCTGGGTCTCTTGGAGGATTGACAGATTCTCCGTTAAAATATTATAATGAATAAATAAGGACAGAAATTCTTACAGGTTTTGAGGAGATTAATAAAAAGAAAACTGAATTTCATACAAATAACAGCATTATTATAGAATAACAGCATTATTATAGAATAACAGCATTATTATAGGACATCTTCATACTAACAAATATTTTAATCTTGGTCATGATAGCCACAAGGTTTCAGCCATTGTATTATCCAGTCATCTTCAGGAATCTGTTGTCTTCCTTGGTAACTGGCTCAGAATTTTGAACTGAACCTTTTATTCAATCGACAGAGGCTAATCTTCTTCACTTTGCTTTGCATGCTTAGGGGAGATAACTCGTACCTCTCTCTCTCTCCAGTCTATTTTGCTCACTGTGCATACAACTTTTCTACGTGGACCAACTCAAGGACTGAACTCTTAACTGTCACATATTTTTAAACTTACACTTTAACCCACAAGGCAAAGTATCTGTTTGGATCTCATAGATGACGAGTTATTATTTACATAATCTTATCTTTATTTATTATCATGTTTTGGCTATTGTGCTCTCTGACCATCACCAGGTTACTTATTACTCCAGGTAACTTTCAAGGAATTTCAAACTGAACACTTTGATGCGTTTGGCAGAGGAGGGGCATATTTAACATTTGATAATTTTGCGGCAATACATGCAAAAAGGTTTTAGACAGTTTTGATCAACATTTCTTTTCATGGTTAGCTGTAAGGAATTGCAAATGTAGGACTAACTTACACTTAAGTAAAATAATAAATAATAATATTTATTAAGAATTTATTACAGGAAATATCATGTTTTACAGAAACATTGTTGACGTTTATGTATTTAGTTACATAACAAATAAATAAAAATAATATAAATTTTGATGCTACATTCGATTTGTTGTTAGGTATTTTTCATTTTTCTCCTTCGTTATTGGCAGCATTTTTTAGAATACGTTTGGCTGCAATGCTAAGTTTCCTAAGTTGAACAAACTGGAGCTATTTTGTTTAGGCTTTGTTATCTCTTTTTCATTGGAAGAAAGTCAAGAACAATAGTCATTTTGATGGGCAATAGCAAAATTCTGAAATTTAGAATGATCTTATTTAAAAAATAAAGCCTGTAAAAAGGAATATTTTAAATTAATATACAACTAAAAATAAAATACTTCTGACAAAAAACCTTAATGATTTCACTGTAATTTAATGATATTCTGCAAACAAATCTATCGTTTATGTTACCTCATCTCATTACATGGTTATGAAATATAAACCTAAACTGAGCTTGAAATATTGTGCAATTTTTGTAAAATACTTGGATATAACAATTTGCAGTGAATAAAGAAATTTTCGATTTTTTTGTTGAATAAGTGTAACAGAGAGAGGTTGACGCACACACTCACATGTATGCACACACGCAAATATAACGTTTGGTGATTGAAAATGGAAAATACGATCTTTCGTGAAGTTACAAACTGCGTCAGCGCTATTAATAGGAAAGAATCTAGAACAATGATATATGAAACTTAAGATGGCTGATGGATTTCAAATTGGGTTGGCGAAGACTTATTTATAAACAAATGCAAAGGGCAGGAGACGATGTTTAATTTGGGTCATTAAAAAAAAAAAAAAAAAAAAAATAGACAAAAATAATATTTTTTGATAAAAACATATTGAAGTAAATTGGACCGAAGAGGAAAAAGATCAGTGTATGTTTACCGCTAGCGAAATCTGATCTAAACATAAGTTGTATCCGCTGAATTTGGTCATCGAAAAGACAATTGAAATGAATATTGAACTAATTAATTTTATCCACTAAGAGATTTGAAATAGATCTGAATTTAAACTTTGCGAATACACGTGATGATGACAACACTCGTGATTAAGCGCGTGAACAACCTGGCTTATAAACTTCGGTTGCTATATTAACTCGAGATTTTGCTAATAAGGCAGTCGGTGAAGCAGACTTGGGCATTGGACGTGAGTCAGGTTGGAGAGTGACGTTGGGCGAGAGAGACTGTCGTTGCAGGAAGTCGGTCCAGTGGCGAGTCAGAGATAAGGACTTCAAGAAACATCATCATCGTAGCAGTCGAATTGAAAAGTGGCTGAAACTTAACGTTTGTCACTTACAACAACCAACTGAAAGGCTACACTTCCATGTAGGGCTGGAATTACGAGTCACATATTCTCCCAAGTTGATTCGGAACGAGTTAATCACACACACACACACACACACACCTCTCTCTGTTGGAAAATTGGTAGAGGAGTAGTCCTCTATTCTTATGTTAATTGCTTTTCTATCTTTTCTGTAAACTTATCTACTGTTTTTGTTTTCTTATATAAAAGACATCAATATTTTACCCATTGTTGTTCGGCTTCTGCAGATGTTGTTTCCTCGTTTTGCCACATTCTAATTATCCTGCCGCCCACCCTCACAGCCATGCCTACATCCCCAATCGACCGTGAACGTATGGACAACACCCTGCTTACTGGATCTAAAAACTAACACAACGTGGGCAGCAGGCGGAACTTGGGCAGTGACCGGTCGAATAATCTACGGGTACTCAGGGAGCGTGCGGCCAGCTACCCCTGAGTTCAGTTCAGACCGAGTGGGCACCTCAACCCAAAGAGGAAGACGCCAGAGGTTGAGTGGTAGATGAGCCATCACCTTTGCCAAATGAATCATTTCATCTATGGGGGAATATTGTTCTTGTTCCACTGACCATGTCTAGAGATGTCTCGTCTCATTCATTTTTTAGTACGGCTCAGTTGCTGCACACCCGATTTCCACTGACTCCAAGTACACGCTGCCAAGCCCAGGGTTTGAATTCACAATCCCTAGATAGGGTCAGCAGAATCCAAACAATACACCTGTGTGGATGAAATAAAGGGTTCAATTCAAAATTCCCTGACAGCCAGCTGGATCAACAATCACCTGATGAGGATGAGGCAGAGCATAAGATGAGGACAATAGTCCATATGTAAATAGGACTATCGGTTTCTTCGGCAATACAATGGTGCAATTTTAGAACTTTAAACTTAATGCTTATAATACAGATTTCAGTGTATTTTCTTTCTTAATCAGAGACTACGAGATGGAGTTTATCTTTACACTAGGTCTACTGAGGTGCTTTTCAGAGCTTAACTGATTCTTTCAGCGTTGTTCTTGTTGGTTATCAGAAATCTGCCATAAGAGGTACACACCCTAAAATAGATGATCTGTGGCTTTATCTGACATTGGGGAGGTAGGTACATGACTCTTGAAACATCTTCACTGCTACTTTTTGTCTTCTCTCAAGACAAACAATGGAGCAGATCTTCCCTTCGACCAGCGAGAACACTGTCTTCAACTCTTACTCTAACCACTTCTCTCCATTTCTACATAACAACATACGGCTTTCTATGTCTGCACTCGACAAACATCACTGAGCACCCCCACCAACAGAGGGGGCTAATACTAACTGTGACTTCTTATAGAAGCCTACAATCAAAACTCATAATTTTCAGCAAATTGGCACCTGATTCCCAAAGTTTCTATTTATTTATTTGCTTTACCACCATTTGGCTACTTATTTTAGGTTTTATTGCTGGCCATAAAAACCAGACACTTCAGACTTAAATAAAAATCACTCACAAATCAATTTGTAGGTTTTCTAAGCCATGGCTGGGTTTCATTGTGTCAGATTATTCAATCTATTTTGTCTTAAATCAAAACAGCTTTAATATTCT
The DNA here is from genome assembly GCA_964036315.1 of Acanthosepion esculentum. Lineage (NCBI taxonomy): Eukaryota > Metazoa > Mollusca > Cephalopoda > Sepiida > Sepiidae > Acanthosepion > Acanthosepion esculentum. The sequence goes on along the minus strand of OZ038508.1, from coordinate 86,293,892 downwards.
ATCTGAAATTTATATTTATAATGTAGCTCTTGAAAATATATTTCAATTGAACACTGCTGAATGACAAGCTAATTATACAAACAACAGCCACCTGCGTTAATGCGAAGCTCTTCAGTAAAATGACTGGAGCACTCCAGCTGATTGACATTTGTAACAACAATACGCTAGATTTAGCTGCCTCATTCTGTCATGGTAGAAACTCTGACTGACACCAAATCGGTTGGGTTTCAATCCTGGCTTGAGGCATTTGGAAATCTAGTTGCACTGAAGAGCTGTGATACAGCAAAACAGTACTGTCTGCAAATGACATATATATGTTGTGACAATGGATGAGCATAGGCTTCCAAAAAAGGTGTTGTATGGACAACAACCAAACTCCAAGCATTCAGTTGGACGTTCACTCTTACGCTACAAAGACAAATTGAAAGACAACGTGAAATGTCTCAACTTTGATCTGAAAACCTGGGAAGTCCAATCATCAGCTTGAAAGGAGTAGTGTAAGACATGTTTCATTAAGTTAAAGGGTTCTGAACACAGTACTGTGATCAGCTTCGTCAAGCTCTGAAGGAGAGACACCATCAAAATCCTGCTTTAACAAATTTCATCTGTCAGTGTAGCTTTGTCGCCCGCAGCAAAGCTGAGCTAGTATTGCACTTAAGAAAGCACAAATACGTGTTTCCCTTACCTGATTTTCTCCACAATAGCCCCTGATAAGTGTAAAACGAAAGGCACTATCCACTGCTGACCCTCATTTATCATTCCCAATAGGAGATTCTATTATATGTATATATAATATGCCACACACATAATATATATATATATATATATATATATATATATATATATATATATATATATATATATATGTATATGTATATGTATATTTTGTGTGTGTGTAACAATTGAGAGGAAGTGTGCAAATTTTTTAAGTGTATAAAACTCATGAAGTTCAGCTCCTAAACAGGAGATGTACAGAAGTCATCAAGGTCTACGTCACACTAGCTGCTTATCTTCAAGACCTCATTCACATCCACACACAATAAGCTACAGTGCTGACAAACTACAAAGAGGCCAGTCCAAACTATGGTGACACAGTTCAAAGTAAGAACTAAGTTCTAACTATCTCTTGTATCCCGTTACTACTAAGCACACACACTCACACATGTACTAACTCTTTCACACAAACAACATTTCACTGTTTCTTAAATACATACATAAATTGTTTAATTGTTGATACTACAAGGTAACCAAAACAGTTCTGTCTGTTTTTAAAGGAAAAAAGAAAACGCTTCACAGTATGTGTAACTTATATTTAGTCTTCGAAGTGATCGCCATCGGCATCCAGCACCTTCTGCCAACGTGTCTCCAGCTGTTCAATGTCCTTGCGATAGAACTCAGGGGGTTTTGACACAAAGAAGCCCGTGAGGGTTTTGCGCAAGTCTGCTTCATTGGTGAAGGATTTCACATGAAGATGATTAACCAGGGAGTGGAAGAGGTAGTAATTGGATGGCGCAAGGTCAGGTGAATAAGGTGGATGGCACAAAGTCTCCCACTCAAGTTGCTGTATGGTATCCCTGACCACTCGCGCGACATGCGGCCTGGCGTTGTCATGGAGGAAAAGTACACCTTTGCGATTCACCAGTGCTGGCTCCTTCTGGCGCAATGCCTGTTGCACACGTTTCAATTGCTGCGAGTATAGGTCTCCAGTGACCGTTTGGCCCGTTGGTAGTAGTTCATAATGAACCACTTGATGACCTGTCCACCAGACACAAAGCATAATCTTGCGCATAGGCGGTCTTGCAGTGTGAGGGACAGCATCCTGAGGAGACAACCAATGTCTGGAACACTTGGGAGTTTTGTACAGAACCCACTTTTCATCACTGGTAAGCACTCGATTGAATAAGGATGCGGTACGGTGGCGAGAAAGCAGCGATACGCAGGCTGCCACTCGTTGTCCCTTGTGGACCCCCAACAGCGTTTGCGGAACCCACTTGCTCAGTTTGTACGTCTTACCTAGACGGTGCAGGTGAAGTCTAACTGTTTCATCGGAAACATTGAACTGTCTTGCAAGTTCACCACACGTTAGACTACTGTCCTCTTCAATGGCCGCCTTCAGGACTCCGTCATTCAAGACCTGTGGTCGTCCACCGCGAGGCTCATCATGGAGAGACAAATCTCCCAACTTGAATTTTTGAAACCAACGCCTTGCAGTATGTTCATCCACAGCACTATCCCCAAACGCTTGACATATGCGCCGACTTGATGCAGCTGCTGATAAGCCGACTTTGAAGTTGTAAAGCAAACAGCCCCGAACGAGATCTCTAGATACTTCCATCCTTCTCACAGCTGTCTGGCTTATAAATGAAGGCCGGGCAAGGTGTGCATGTTTTTTTATAACGTCTGATGTTCCTATTTCCGGCTGTCCGAATTTGAAAACAATTACTACACACATTTCGTATATATTTCAACTTCATTCAATGACTAATCAAAAAACGGACAGAACTTTTTTGGTTACCATGTACATTGTTTTTTCAGCTGAATTTTATTCTTTCAATGAAAATTATGGGATTATTCTAAATGGTTAAATTACGAGCAGTCCCGAAACAATATTTTATGTTATTGTATTGAATCCAGACACTCCAAATTTTGACGTTTAACAAAAACCCGATTAAAAGGATTCCTACAAATTTTAGAAATTTTTGCACTATAGTCTTTGCAATTTAGATAAAAATTAATCCATCTTTATATACTTTAAAATACAGATATCTTTTTTTCTGAGGTGCTTATAAATTATACACTGTTTAATTATCAACATTAACAACAAACTATTTTAAATTACAAAATTGTACTTGGATTAAACAAAATTACTTACAATATAATACATATTACTTATAATACATTCCCTTCTTGCTGTCAATTTTGACAACACAGTTACACTAGTTTATTAATAAATATACATTTTATTTTTTCCCTTGATGTGGCGTTTCATGCACAATGCAATTTACGGTATTTTTTTAACACTAGCACTCAATGTGCTATATATATATATATATATATATATATATATATATATATAAAAATTAGTAACTCCATATAAATTTTTATATACCAAGAACAATATCGGTGAAAAAATTCATGACAAAGTGGGGAAACGTTTTTATGCTACTTTGGTATGGATCCATGTCAACTAACACAAAATTTTTTTCCCACATCGGCATACAAATTAAATGAAAATTTTTTTCCCAACTCTGTCATACATTCCCCCCCCCATATATATATATATATATATATATATATATATATATATATATATATATATATATATATATATATATATATATAATGCTGCCACATCTGATCTGGTGTTTCTGCCATGCATTTAGAGATTCTTGATAAAATCCTGTTTGCAATGCTATCGGTCCTGACCTGGCATCTCGGCTTCAGTCACTTTCCCACCATCATAACATAGTTTCCCTGACCCTTTTCTATAAATATTTTCATGCTAATTGTTTTGATGAGCTTTCCTCTTTGGTATCTTGACTTTATGAATTTATGTGCAGTACTAGATTGGCAGTTAGGTCCCATTGTTTTACAGTTGAAATGGCTAAATGCAACCATAAGTTCTATTTATAGTTCTTCTGTTCTTTCCCTTGTAGAACTCTCTCTCCCAGTCTCTTGCTTTCCAGGCAACTTCGATCTTCAAAAATTTAAATTCTGTCTTCTTAATCCCTGTTCTGTTATTGTTCTCGCTGCTTAATGATGTTTTGTCTTTTCCTCATATTC